>JZKD02S1651350.1:11860-30664 GCA_000966675.3 Picea glauca
TTCTATGCTCGCAATCATGTGATTGATGTTCGGTCGTAACCCACATTCATATACGATGGTCGTCAAAGAAAAGGGGGGGTAGTCCCCTGACTTGCCAAATTAGAGACCATGGAGAGAGGATTTGTTTTTGTAAGGAGAACGGATTTTTTTTTTTTACGCCCCACCATGGGTGTGTTACACATAATTGTGTTAATGGAGAGAAGTGGTTACATGTGCTTCTTGGGGAAAGGCCATGTGGTTCTTAATTTTCAAGTAAATATATAAACCCATTTTTGGGTTGTTTGGTGGTTAATTCATTGTTCATTTCTCACACTCTTCATTTTGTTTTTCTCTATTTACTCTTTCACTCTTTCATTCATTGTTACTCATTCATCCTTGATATTGGTTGGGGAAAGGAAAAACGAATTGTTGGGAGAGAAGCCATTGTTGGATGGTTATAGTGACTGCTGGTGTATTCTAGCCATGAATTAATGCTTGCATCCCTAAGATGCATTAACATGTACTAAATTTTATTCACAACTGCGAGTCCTAAGATTCCCAACATGGATAGTCTTGACTAGATGCACTGGAGCCCTGGAGGGAGGTGGACAACTTGAGGGACTACATGCTAGAGAAGGGGGTCCATTCTCTTGGATTGTGCAGGCTGGAGAGAAGAGAGATGGTATACTTTGGATTTTTGTGCATTGAGGAACCTTTGAGTGCTTGAGTATTGATTGGTTTGGGAAGTTGAGTGACACCCTAGAACCATCCTTGTGGATTTGTAGCCCTAGCTCAGGGTTGAATTGTTGTTGATACTTGGAACAATAGTGTCCATGGTTGGGTGGAACATCCATGGTCTACATCCAGTTGGTGAATTTTTTTTAGTAAGATAATTTCTCTTTGTCATGTGTTTCTCTGCTTATATATTTATTTCAGTTGTGTATTAATTATTTTCTCTAAGATTTGTATGTTATAATATGAATTCTTACTATTTATTGCATATGATGTTATCATGTATCTTTCATGCTTCTCTATAAATTAAATGTTATTAGAATTTGAAATCAGCTTAGAAGTGAGTTTTTGAGGTAGCGTTCCTGGCTCGGGGGTGGCTGGGTATGTTACATATTGGTATTAGAGCTTCTGGTTGAAACACTAGACTTGTAACAAGTGTGAATTAGAAAAATTCTCTATTGCATATTTTCAAATTGTATGAATTTGTGAAAAATGGAAAGATTAGAGAGAAATATCCCTAAATTCGTGGGAAAATTTGAGTTTGAAATAATTTGAGATTGTATGAGAAGTTTAATGGGGTTGATTTGTAGAGTTGTAGAGCGAAATTCAACTTGGAAGGTTGAAAATTAATATTTTGATGGTTGTTGTAGTGCAAGGAAGATTTCATAGAATTGATGATAGAGATCAGTTTGAGTGGGATTCAATGACCTAGATTCACTTGGGTTTTGGCCAAAAATTTCTAAGTGTTGAAATTTGCCAACAAAAATATATGATCATCGACGAATGATGGTGACAGGTTGGTAGAATTTGATGAATTTTTCATTTCTTCAACAAAAATATCTGATCGTTGATGACCGATGGTCAGGGATAGACAAGTTTTGGCGAAGTGTTAAAGTTCTCCAGGAGATATCTCTGATTGCTAATGGACGATGGATTAGAGATCGATACCTTTGGGTCAATTTTCATTCAAAAAAAGGAAATATTTGACCGCTATTGGATGATGGAGAAAGGCAAGTGATGATGTGTCATGCCACATCATCATCAATGTGTCATGCCACTTCATATAAGTTGATTCATTAGGATGACATGTCATTTCAGGTCATCATCCATGTGTCATGCCACATCAACATGGTTCCCATGTTAGCGAAGGGATGGTCAATCGTCGATGGTCGGTGTTCGGCGAAATTTGTAAACAATCTTGGTTTGTCAGGGAAGATCACCAATGGTTGATGTTTGAGCATCAACAAGATTCATGGGTGAATTTTGGTTGCAGAAAAAAATGGCTGATGGTCAATGGTTGATGATCGGGATTTAGGGATATCAATGGGAAGGTTTGGTTTGAAAATTAAATCACTGATCCTCGATCATTGATCTCCTATATAAATAATATCAATGGTACAAAATGCTTCCGATTGAGATCGATGGTGCAAATCGTAGTTAGAAAAAAATGTTCCATAACGAGGGAAAATTAAGTCGTATTGAGATGAAAATTATGATTGTTTTCCACATAGAGGAGATATACAAAAGTGTCAGAGAGGGTCATCGTTCAATTCTTCTTGAATTTGTCAGAAATTGCAAAATATTGGGTTTTAAAGATCTGGGTCCAGGTCATTAACAAAGGTCCAGATTAAGTTGAAAATCTTGGAGAAACTCAAAAAAGTAGATACGAAAACAAAACATGAAGAAAATTAATAAATCCTAAGGAGATTGAAATGGGGATATTGGAATAGGACAAAATCCACTATTTTGGGCCATATTTTTGGGATTTTTGAGATTTTCAAAGTAGAAAAAGTGACCCTAGATCAAAAAAATGAAAAATTGTATTTACACAACATTTTATATACTAATTCAGACAAACAAATTTGGTTTATTTAAATTTTTCCAGGAGTGCATAGATTTTGAGATCGTCAGTTTTGCTAAAAAATGTTTGGAAAAAAGGGTGAAAAAGGACAAAGTTGTAGATTCCAGATTGTTGTAGTTTTTAATTGGTGTATCTAATTGAAAAGAGAAGAGTTGTTATGGATTCCTTGTCAATATTATTAACTATGTATCATACAAAATTTTCTCTATTTCCCGATATATTTTCTTTTTTTGTTGACAAAAGTTGGCACTTTAATAAAATTGCACCAGTGGAAAAATCGCACAAAAAGGATGAAAGTGGATTTTTCGAGAAGCCATAACTTTCAACTCAGAGATTGAAATGAGGCATGAGTATATTCATTGGAAATATGATTCATAGGAGAAAAATATTGAGTTGTTATAATTTGGAAAATGGTGATATATTTCTTCATGAATTGAGCAGAAAAATGACATGCAACATTATTTGACAATTTTTTTTTATAATATGCATAATTCTAACAAAATGGTTACTTGCACATTTTGAGGAATTAGGGAGTACAACCATAATAGTTCAATATAATAATGCATATTCAATAAATTTAGGAAGGAGAGGGACCCCTTAGCCATGATAAAGAAGCCAAAGCTCAAAATATCAGTGTTGGTAATGCAGAGACAAAATCAAATGGGCACAGGAGCAGAGGGGAACGAGAAACATTAATAGAGACTATGAGAAGCCTAAAAATAGAAGTGCAGAGTTAGAAATAAGAAAATGAGAGGTTGATGAGAGAACAAAATCAGATAAATTCTCAAGTGATGCAAAGCCTAAATCAGTTACATAGGCAAGCAAGTAATGGATCAGACTCAAAGGAGGAAGAAGGTATATATCATGAAAGAAGAAATAACTTCAGAAGATTTGTTCATTCAATAAGTGCTATAATAACTCATAGATATTACTCATGTCCTTACTCATCAAGGAAATTTTATGCATTTGAGGACTCCATGAGTAGTCTGGAGGTGTCTCTTGTTAGGAATCAAAGAAGAAGACATGAAATGGACAGTTTGCGAGGAGAGTTGAGGAAGATTAAGCCACCATCCTTTGATGGTGAAAGAGAAAAGGAAGATGATGTCAAAGCATGACTGCTTGGACTCAATATTCATTTTCAATTAAATAACTACTCATCAAACCTAGAAGACAAAATTTCCACATACCATTTACATGGAAAAAATGATATGAAGTGGGATCATCTTAAGCAAGTTGAACACATAAATTAGAGCAAGATCACTTGGAAGAAATTAAAGAAACACATTCAGAAGGAGTACCTTTCAAAGAACTTCTATGACAAGAAGATGTAGGATTTCTTTGAACTCGGGTTGGGAAGAATGACCATGACAAATTATGAGAATAAGTTCTTGGTATTTCTAAAGTATGTAGGATTTATTAAGGATGAAAAATTGAAGATACAAAGGTTTTTAAGTGAACTTTCATCCTTTTATAAGGAAAATATTCACTATGATGAGCCTAGGAATTTGATAGAGACCATCAGGAAGGATAAGTACCTATATGATCAAGGCAAGGGTAGAGAATCGATGAAAAACTCTTTGAAGGATAAGAAGAAGGAGAAATATTATCAGAGGAAGGGATTCAAACCTCATTTCAACAAAAACATCCCTAATAAAAATCAGCAAGATCAGTCTGCTAAATATGAATCCAAGAAAGAAGATTCATTAGGGAAAAGAGGAAGAACACTAATCCAATGTTAGGAGTGAAAATAAAATCACCTATACAAGGATTTCCCTTACAGAGGAGATAAAATGATGACCATGCACAACATCCAAGAAGATACATAAATATAAGACAAGGGAAGAATATATGCATCCTTAGAGGATCGATAAAAAGAGTACCAATCCAATATGATCGAAGTGGAAGGTAAGATCATTAATCAACCTGTTGCTATTTTAATTGATTCAGGAGCAAGTCATTATTACATTGATCCTAAAATAGTGGATAGATTACATTTGGAGAAAATTAATCTTGAAAAGTCAAGTTTGGTTCAGGTAGCCACTAGAAACAAAAGAAGGATCAATGAGGTTGTCAAAGGTTGTCCAATAAATATGAATGGAGTGAGTATTAATGTTGAATGAATATCATCCCATCGTGATCCTATGAAATCTTAATTAGAATGGATTGGTTGGACCAACACCATGTTGTCCTATATTGTCATAACAAGACATTTACATGTCTTTATAAAGAAGGAAAATAGAGCACTGTGAATTAAATTGCAAGAACCATTTCAGACTTACAATTGAAGAAATGTTTCAAGAAAGGATGTAAATTGTATGGATCTCATGTGGAAGAGCCAGAAAAGAAAGAAGGACCAAGACTTGAATATTTTCTAGTATTGCAAGAGTTTGAAGATGTATTCCAAGAAATACCTGGATTTACACCAAAGAAAGAGATATAATTCTCTATTGATTTAGTACCAAGAGATGCCCCAATATCAAAATCACCTTACATAATGAGTACACCTGAATTGAAATAATTACAAATGCAACTGGAAGAATTTTTGAAGAAAGGGTACATACGCCCAAGTGTTTCACCTTGGTTGATCTGGATTATTTTTAGAATGAAATGAAAGTATAGATATTACAATGAAATACAACAATACTTGATTTCTATTAATGAAAGAACTGTAAAGAGACTGTAAAAATATAGAGTGCAAGATTCGCTAGAATGGTGACAACTTTATCTTTGAGAAGAGATGTGAGGGATACACTCATTCATAAGAAGATGATTACAATGAGGGTCTGAAAGCATTTTTATGATAAACATGAATGCCAAAACACTAGAAATCTAAAACCCTAACCCTAGGAAATGAAACACCAAAAGTAATGTGGGCCCCGTTTGGGTAAGTTAGTACATTAACTTCTCGGGGTTGTAACTTTTTCATACGATCTCTGTTTTAGGAATGTGATTTCCCGTTGGAAAGGTATTTTCAAGAAATATGAATTACGCCATCAAATTCTAACTCCAGCTATAGTTTGACTATGGTGAGCCAAAAAAACACTGTTTAGGTCCCCAAAACAACCCTAGAAGTACATCAAGATTTGGTGACATAAAGATATACAAAATAAGCTAGTTGGATTAGGTGGGAGGCCACTAGTATCCACATGGAAGATGTGTAAGGCTTTAGAAGGCCTTAGAAGTGTAAATCCAAAAATTACAAATAAGTACATAAGAACATGTTGAACTAAAAAATTACAAGAGGAGCCAGTTGGAATAGGTGGGTTTCCACCAATATACACCTGGATCAATCCTCCCCCCTTTGGAAGAAATTATCTCCATTGTGTTGAGTGCCCAGAGAAGAGGGAAAATCATTTTATGAATCTGAATCTTGGTGAGTTTCATGCCTTGTAGGAGAATTTATGCTTATTGGCTTGTGGAAGACTGTCACAAACCTATTGCTGGAGGGGTTGAATCTGTTCCACTGACCTGTTGTCTCTTGGTTTGATGGGGCATTGTGTAGGCACCATTTTAGGTGAAGAAACAATATCTTCTTTCCCTTTGATAATCTATTTTTGTTGGATATAAGGTGTTGTGGATGTAGTGGTTGTAGTGGTCTTCTGTTCATCCTTTGAACATACTGTGAAGAGGATGAATTTTGTAGTATGAGAGATTACCTTACGGTGTTGTGTTGGTGGAGAAGTAGTCAAAACTACCTCTAGTATCCTATAGAGATGACATCCCAGAGTAATAATGACACTACGGGTTCTAGAATCATAGATAACATGAGATTTCCACATATATGGTTGACCCAAAACAAAATTACAGACATCAAGAGGGGAAATATCACACACTACCTCATCCTTGAAGGGATGGATGCCATGTGACAGGTGACACTACTGACTGACGCAAATATCTCATCCCATGTGAAGCCACCTGATGTTGTATGGTTGTAGGTGTGGTGTTTTCGACAAGCCCAACTGTTTGACGACTTTAGTTGAGATGAGGTTCTTTTGGCTTCCATTATCAACAATGAAATGCAATGGGGTCCCCTTCACCCACATCTATCAATATAAGAGGCATTCCCCCTCTTCAGGCTCTACTGGTTATTTTAGCTAAATTATTGTGGTCATGATAGTAGCAGTGGGGTCTACGTCGATGATATGTCTATTTTAAATATTTTCTAGATCGGATTCTAAATCAGGGTTTGGCTCCTTGTCTTTGACCATGGCCACGAATGATGTTTTCGAGCGACATTAATCGATGTTGTGCCAGGGGATTTTGTGGAAGCCACACCACTTCCCAGTGTCACTCTTTGTATTTACTTTACCTTTTTGTCCTGTGTCTTGGACTGGTTGTCTAGAGATTGTTGGTTAAGGTTGTCTTTATCATGCTTTGCTTGTTGCAGATTTGCAGACCTGAATTCCCATTTGTTCTGGTGCCTAAATTTCTGCTCGATTTTGACAACATATCAATAGGAAACTCCCAATGATGATATGTTTAGGAAATCCATTTCATTTTGGATGTACCTATGTAGAGCGCAATGGTATTTCAAAACCAAATGTCTCTCAGAGTCTTTGATACCCATCTTGGTGCGTAATGTATGGAAAGTATTTATGAACTCCAACACTGCTTGGCTCTTCTCTTGCTGCAGTGTCGTCCATCTCATGTACTGTTCTTCATAGTTATCAGCATGATAATATTATTCTTTGACTGCATCCACAAAAAAATCCCAAGTGGGCTCGACCCCATATATTCCAGATTCCTCTATGGAAATTTTCTCCTAGTAAGTTTCCCACCAATGTTTGACATGGGGGAGATCCTTGAGGAGTAAGAAGGTGATATTTTCCTTGTCAGAAATTTTTTGAACAGAGAAATAATATTCTAATAGATTTAACCATTTTTCTAGGGCATCTACATCTATCCGACCTTCAAATATGGGAATATAAAAATTAACTTGTACCTTGAAGGGAGAGTGTTACACATGAAATTTCCACACCTAGGTACCTCTCCCTAAGTGTCTTAAATGTCATATAAGTGTCTCATACACCTTGACACCATGGAATAACCTATGTCACAATCCCTAGTCAATGTGGAGGAAAGATATGTTAGATGAAGGCCAAAATACCAAGTGCACATGAATTATTATTAATATTCATGAAAAATAAATTAAGTAAGTGTGAGAATCCACCTCACATATGGTTTCCTATGTTTTAGGGAAGGTGGAGGATCTCATGGATGGTTGAAATATTTTTTCCTTAAAATCCTTGAGAGATATTTCCTCCCTAAAATCCTTAAGATATATTTTCTCCCTAAATATCTTAGAGATCCCATTTTAGTGGATTTGATGAGTGATCCTCTCCATGGTGGTTAACCCTCCAAATCCTATATAATGAGGGATTTACATGGAGAAATGAGAATGGTGGATATTTGAGGTATAAAAACTATGGTCTTGGGAGAAAGATTTAGGATATGGAACCTATTATTTTGGGATGTTTTTGTAAGGTATGGACGAGGAGGACTTGGGGAAGCTACTGCAACTGCATCTATAGTCTATATTTCTTTAAGAGTTCTCATTAATATATTGCTTGGCCTATTTCATTATAACCTATGTCTCTTTACATGTGTTTGTATTATAGATGGATTTGATTGGACTAATCTTATAGAGTAGAGTAAGAGTTCTTTGTCTTGTTGTCCATTTCATTGTAGGTGTCAAACAATGCTAAGGAGATTAGAGATCAAGCTCAAGTTGGAGTAGCAAGGAAAAAAATCGGAATAAGGTGCATTACACTTCCTTCCTTCTCCTTCTCTTTCTAATTAGTTAGTTAGATTCAAAGGAATGTTAGTGTCCATTTTCACTTTTCTGTCTTGGTATAGGGGTCTAGAGTCCAAGGGGATATTTACCTATCCGCAGGGGGATTTATCTACAACAACAATTGGCAACTCCACTTGGGACAAACATTGATTTTTATTTCCTTGGATCATATCTACCTTTTAGATCATTTTTCTTGTTTGTCATTGATCTATTTCCTTTCTCCTTTATTCATTGACAATTTTACAAAATTATGGCAATTCTGGGTGATTGTTTCTAAGTTTTAAGCCTATGTTCTGAGTTTTTGGGGAGCGAAGTGCTCCCCTATAGTGCATCACAGAGATTTGATATGTAATCAATGCTCCTCTTCAATTTATTACATATCTCTATAGCGATATGTGCCCTTGAGTTAGGGAGCGTTGATCTCATGTTTTGGTGTTTTCTGCCCTTTTATGCTCAGTTTTTTCAGTCTGTCTTGCAAAGATCTTTTCCCATAGTTTATACATTGGTTTGTGGATTTGTTTGGGTTGAATATTTGGTACTTATCACTCTTTTTTGTCTTGATTTGAGCTTGCACCTTTTTGAAATTGCAATATTTCTCTTTCTTGCTGCTTATTTGTCAGGACAGTTTGAGTGATTTATCTTTCTCCTTATCAGTTTTTGGATTCTTCTCTGAACTTTCTTGTATTCCTTGAATGCTTATTGATTTTAGAATCCTTGAATGATTTCTTGTTTGAACATGTTATCTCCTACTTGTTTTCTTTCAATTCTCATTGTTTTGAGTGTGTGCTTTGTTTGAAGCCCTTTTTGCTTCATGTCTTTTGCATCTGCATCTGACTCTTTCTGTTGATTGAAAGTAAAGTAGTGTTAAAGGATTTGCATTTTCTATCTTTATGTATTAGAATCAAACAAAGAAAGATAGTTGCATTATTTTTGTTGGGTAGTGTAGATAAATAGGTTACATTTAGAAAATTGCATTTGGGAATTGGTTGTTTTTTGTTGAAGAAAATTGAACCTCTTCTCCATCCCGTATGTAGGATTCATTGAAGAAAAATATTTGAATCTCATTTTTCTGCATTCTTTTGGATTCGAGTCTACAACATCACCAGTTTCACTTTCACACCCTTCAGTAAACAACAACCCTAAAATGAAGTTCTTATAAAATTGATTAGACATTTTTATATTTTCTGGTAGCGAACCTACATTAGAAAGTGTAGCGCTTTGGAATAGGATGTGAGATAACTTTCCAAAGCCATAAAAAAACATATAATCTTGTGCTAGGGAGCAGTAAATCTAATTGTTCATATAAGCATAGTTGGGAATCCCCTCTCACACAGGGGTTACGCATGAGGTCGCATTCAAGAGAGAAAGAGAGATTATCCCTCTGAGGCTTAACCATTCATAGTAGTCAGATTATATTTTGGGGGTTCTTCTTGAGGCCCAACTATCTTCATTTGGTATTGGTGCTTCATGAATTTTGAATTCGTTAGGGGTCCTATGGAGTTCTACCAATCCACTTGTTCTTAGTTCTCTTGAAGGATTTTAGACCTGTTATCCTTCCCATACATTCAGACTCGACTACCGACTGTACCCACCTAGAGGTTGATTGTGATTTGGTGACCTTAGCAGCCATAATATTTAGGGTCCTTACACGAGGTGACAGTGAAGGGAAGTCTTCGCTGTACTTGGAACAAACATTGGTCAAACTCAATTGATATCCTTGGAGTGTAAATCCATGATTATTGTGTGGAATATTGCACCACGGCGTAAGTCCATTAAGTAGGTCACCAACGTAACTGATCCAACCACTCTATCCCAGCCCCTTCCTGTATTGATCTTGCGATGTTGGATTTCATCACCAACTAGTGGTTTCATTGTGGGAAGGTTTGTTTGATTGTTTGCTTCCCGGATTTGTAGCATGTGCTTTTTGTTTTCCTTAGTGGACCTTAGGTTGAGTCAATGTCAATGGAATCAAATCCCGAGAGTACCAATGAAGGAACTGATTTTCCTGGGGAGCCTTTCACCTTTCCTTCTTTCAGAAATGGTGTTCGTTTGTGAATTTACAGACTCAATATTCCGGTACTTGTTATCGGATTATCGGTTTGGTTGTTTCCCACTCCAGTGGTCTCAAATATTTCCAGTGCTTTGAATGCACTTAGTGATTCAGATGTAAGAACACCACCCACACATCAACCTCATGTCGACCTTTCTATTTCTTCACTAGTTAGGTCTCCTTCCCTTTCTCCTTCTTATCCTAGTGAAATATCTAAAGCGAGTAGCTAGGTTGATAAGAAGAAGAAGAAATGAAAAGAGAAGAAGAAGAATAACCAGAAAGGGACCAAGCCTCCAACTAAACTAGATCATGTTGGATCCAAGAAACCAACTATAGTTAATTATATTGGGAGTGTTGATAAAGTCAACAAGATTAAAACAAAGAATCCTAAACCCAAATTCCCTTGTAGGATCTGTAAGGGTAACCACTTTCTAAGGGATTTCCCCGGTCTCCCCAGGGTCTTAGAAATGTGGTCTTCCATGTCATCATCCCCTATGGGACCTACTNTTTGGTTTATTTAAATTTTTCCAGGAGTGCATAGATTTTGAGATCGTCAGTTTTGCTAAAAAATGTTTGGAAAAAAGGGTGAAAAAGGACAAAGTTGTAGATTCCAGATTGTTGTAGTTTTTAATTGGTGTATCTAATTGAAAAGAGAAGAGTTGTTATGGATTCCTTGTCAATATTATTAACTATGTATCATACAAAATTTTCTCTATTTCCCGATATATTTTCTTTTTTTGTTGACAAAAGTTGGCACTTTAATAAAATTGCACCAGTGGAAAAATCGCACAAAAAGGATGAAAGTGGATTTTTCGAGAAGCCATAACTTTCAACTCAGAGATTGAAATGAGGCATGAGTATATTCATTGGAAATATGATTCATAGGAGAAAAATATTGAGTTGTTATAATTTGGAAAATGGTGATATATTTCTTCATGAATTGAGCAGAAAAATGACATGCAACATTATTTGACAATTTTTTTTTATAATATGCATAATTCTAACAAAATGGTTACTTGCACATTTTGAGGAATTAGGGAGTACAACCATAATAGTTCAATATAATAATGCATATTCAATAAATTTAGGAAGGAGAGGGACCCCTTAGCCATGATAAAGAAGCCAAAGCTCAAAATATCAGTGTTGGTAATGCAGAGACAAAATCAAATGGGCACAGGAGCAGAGGGGAACGAGAAACATTAATAGAGACTATGAGAAGCCTAAAAATAGAAGTGCAGAGTTAGAAATAAGAAAATGAGAGGTTGATGAGAGAACAAAATCAGATAAATTCTCAAGTGATGCAAAGCCTAAATCAGTTACATAGGCAAGCAAGTAATGGATCAGACTCAAAGGAGGAAGAAGGTATATATCATGAAAGAAGAAATAACTTCAGAAGATTTGTTCATTCAATAAGTGCTATAATAACTCATAGATATTACTCATGTCCTTACTCATCAAGGAAATTTTATGCATTTGAGGACTCCATGAGTAGTCTGGAGGTGTCTCTTGTTAGGAATCAAAGAAGAAGACATGAAATGGACAGTTTGCGAGGAGAGTTGAGGAAGATTAAGCCACCATCCTTTGATGGTGAAAGAGAAAAGGAAGATGATGTCAAAGCATGACTGCTTGGACTCAATATTCATTTTCAATTAAATAACTACTCATCAAACCTAGAAGACAAAATTTCCACATACCATTTACATGGAAAAAATGATATGAAGTGGGATCATCTTAAGCAAGTTGAACACATAAATTAGAGCAAGATCACTTGGAAGAAATTAAAGAAACACATTCAGAAGGAGTACCTTTCAAAGAACTTCTATGACAAGAAGATGTAGGATTTCTTTGAACTCGGGTTGGGAAGAATGACCATGACAAATTATGAGAATAAGTTCTTGGTATTTCTAAAGTATGTAGGATTTATTAAGGATGAAAAATTGAAGATACAAAGGTTTTTAAGTGAACTTTCATCCTTTTATAAGGAAAATATTCACTATGATGAGCCTAGGAATTTGATAGAGACCATCAGGAAGGATAAGTACCTATATGATCAAGGCAAGGGTAGAGAATCGATGAAAAACTCTTTGAAGGATAAGAAGAAGGAGAAATATTATCAGAGGAAGGGATTCAAACCTCCTTTCAACAAAAGTAATGTGGGCCCCGTTTGGGTAAGTTAGTACATTAACTTCTCAGGGTTGTAACTTTTTCATACGATCTCTATTTTAGGAACGTGATGGCCCGTTGGAAAGGTATTTTCAAGAAATATGAATTACGCCATCAAACTCTAACTCCAGCTATAGTTTGACTATGGTGAGCCAAAAAAACACTGTTTAGGTCCCCAAAACAACCCTAGAAGTACATCAAGATTTGGTGACATAAAAATATACAAAATAAGCTAGTTGGATTAGGTGGGAGGCCACTAGTATCCACATGGAAGATGTGTAAGGCTTTAGAAGGCCTTAGAAGTGTAAATCCCAAAATTACAAATAAGTACATAAGAACATGTTGAACTAAAAAATTACAAGAGGAGCCAGTTGGAATAGGTGGGTTGCCACCAATATACACCTGGATCAATCCTCCCCCCTTTGGAAGAAATGATCTCCATTGTGTTGAGTGCCTAGAGAAGAGGGGAAACCATTTTATGAATCTGAATCTTGGTGAGTTTCATGCCTTGTAGGAGAAGTTATGCTTATTGGCTTGTGGAAGACTGTCACAAACCTATTGCTGGAGGGGTTGAATATGTTCCACCGACCTGTTGTCTCTTGGTTTGATGGGGCATTGTGTAGGCACCATTTTAGGTGAAGAAACAATATCTTCTTTCCTTTTGATAATCTATTTTTGCTGGATATAAGGTGTTGTGGATGTAGTGGTTGTAGTGGTCTTCTGTTCATCCTTTGAACATACTGTGAAGAGGATGAATTTTTTAGTATGAGAGATTACCTTACGGTGTTGTGTTGGTGGAGAAGTAGTCGAAACTACCTCTAGTATCCTATAGAGATGACATCCCAGAGTAATAATGACACTACGGGTTCTAGAATCATAGATAACATGAGATTTCCACATATATGGTTGACCCAAAACAAAATTACAGACATCAAGAGGGGAAATATCACACACTACCTCATCCTTGAAGGGATGGATGCCATGTGACAGGTGACACTACTGACTGACGCAAATATCTCATCCCATGTGAAGCCACCTGATGTTGTATGGTTGTAGGTGTGGTGTTTTCGACAAGCCCAACTGTTTGACGACTTTAGTTGAGATGAGGTTCTTTTGGCTTCCATTATCAACAATGAAATGCAATGGGGTCCCCTTCACCCACATCTATCAATATAAGAGGCATTCCCCCTCTTCAGGCTCTACTGGTTATTTTAGCTAAATTATTGTGGTCATGATAGTAGCAGTGGGGTCTACGTCGATGATATGTCTATTTTAAATATTTTCTAGATCGGATTCTAAATCAGGGTTTGGCTCCTTGTCTTTGACCATGGCCACGAATGATGTTTTCGAGCGACATTAATCGATGTTGTGCCAGGGGATTTTGTGGAAGCCACACCACTTCCCAGTGTCACTCTTTGTATTTACTTTACCTTTTTGTCCTGTGTCTTGGACTGGTTGTCTAGAGATTGTTGGTTAAGGTTGTCTTTATCATGCTTTGCTTGTTGCAGATTTGCAGACCTGAATTCCCATTTGTTCTGGTGCCTAAATTTCTGCTCGATTTTGACAACATATCAATAGGAAACTCCCAATGATGATATGTTTAGGAAATCCATTTCATTTTGGATGTACCTATGTAGAGCGCAATGGTATTTCAAAACCAAATGTCTCTCAGAGTCTTTGATACCCATCTTGGTGCGTAATGTATGGAAAGTATTTATGAACTCCAACACTGCTTGGCTCTTCTCTTGCTGCAGTGTCGTCCATCTCATGTACTGTTCTTCATAGTTATCAGCATGATAATATTATTCTTTGACTGCATCCACAAAAAAATCCCAAGTGGGCTCGACCCCATATATTCCAGATTCCTCTATGGAAATTTTCTCCTAGTAAGTTTCCCACCAATGTTTGACATGGGGGAGATCCTTGAGGAGTAAGAAGGTGATATTTTCCTTGTCAGAAATTTTTTGAACAGAGAAATAATATTCTAATAGATTTAACCATTTTTCTAGGGCATCTACATCTATCCGACCTTCAAATATGGGAATATAAAAATTAACTTGTACCTTGAAGGGAGAGTGTTACACATGAAATTTCCACACCTAGGTACCTCTCCCTAAGTGTCTTAAATGTCATATAAGTGTCTCATACACCTTGACACCATGGAATAACCTATGTCACAATCCCTAGTCAATGTGGAGGAAAGATATGTTAGATGAAGGCCAAAATACCAAGTGCACATGAATTATTATTAATATTCATGAAAAATAAATTAAGTAAGTGTGAGAATCCACCTCACATATGGTTTCCTATGTTTTAGGGAAGGTGGAGGATCTCATGGATGGTTGAAATATTTTTTCCTTAAAATCCTTGAGAGATATTTCCTCCCTAAAATCCTTAAGATATATTTTCTCCCTAAATATCTTAGAGATCCCATTTTAGTGGATTTGATGAGTGATCCTCTCCATGGTGGTTAACCCTCCAAATCCTATATAATGAGGGATTTACATGGAGAAATGAGAATGGTGGATATTTGAGGTATAAAAACTATGGTCTTGGGAGAAAGATTTAGGATATGGAACCTATTATTTTGGGATGTTTTTGTAAGGTATGGACGAGGAGGACTTGGGGAAGCTACTGCAACTGCATCTATAGTCTATATTTCTTTAAGAGTTCTCATTAATATATTGCTTGGCCTATTTCATTATAACCTATGTCTCTTTACATGTGTTTGTATTATAGATGGATTTGATTGGACTAATCTTATAGAGTAGAGTAAGAGTTCTTTGTCTTGTTGTCCATTTCATTGTAGGTGTCAAACAATGCTAAGGAGATTAGAGATCAAGCTCAAGTTGGAGTAGCAAGGAAAAAAATCGGAATAAGGTGCATTACACTTCCTTCCTTCTCCTTCTCTTTCTAATTAGTTAGTTAGATTCAAAGGAATGTTAGTGTCCATTTTCACTTTTCTGTCTTGGTATAGGGGTCTAGAGTCCAAGGGGATATTTACCTATCCGCAGGGGGATTTATCTACAACAACAATTGGCAACTCCACTTGGGACAAACATTGATTTTTATTTCCTTGGATCATATCTACCTTTTAGATCATTTTTCTTGTTTGTCATTGATCTATTTCCTTTCTCCTTTATTCATTGACAATTTTACAAAATTATGGCAATTCTGGGTGATTGTTTCTAAGTTTTAAGCCTATGTTCTGAGTTTTTGGGGAGCGAAGTGCTCCCCTATAGTGCATCACAGAGATTTGATATGTAATCAATGCTCCTCTTCAATTTATTACATATCTCTATAGCGATATGTGCCCTTGAGTTAGGGAGCGTTGATCTCATGTTTTGGTGTTTTCTGCCCTTTTATGCTCAGTTTTTTCAGTCTGTCTTGCAAAGATCTTTTCCCATAGTTTATACATTGGTTTGTGGATTTGTTTGGGTTGAATATTTGGTACTTATCACTCTTTTTTGTCTTGATTTGAGCTTGCACCTTTTTGAAATTGCAATATTTCTCTTTCTTGCTGCTTATTTGTCAGGACAGTTTGAGTGATTTATCTTTCTCCTTATCAGTTTTTGGATTCTTCTCTGAACTTTCTTGTATTCCTTGAATGCTTATTGATTTTAGAATCCTTGAATGATTTCTTGTTTGAACATGTTATCTCCTACTTGTTTTCTTTCAATTCTCATTGTTTTGAGTGTGTGCTTTGTTTGAAGCCCTTTTTGCTTCATGTCTTTTGCATCTGCATCTGACTCTTTCTGTTGATTGAAAGTAAAGTAGTGTTAAAGGATTTGCATTTTCTATCTTTATGTATTAGAATCAAACAAAGAAAGATAGTTGCATTATTTTTGTTGGGTAGTGTAGATAAATAGGTTACATTTAGAAAATTGCATTTGGGAATTGGTTGTTTTTTGTTGAAGAAAATTGAACCTCTTCTCCATCCCGTATGTAGGATTCATTGAAGAAAAATATTTGAATCTCATTTTTCTGCATTCTTTTGGATTCGAGTCTACAACATCACCAGTTTCACTTTCACACCCTTCAGTAAACAACAACCCTAAAATGAAGTTCTTATAAAATTGATTAGACATTTTTATATTTTCTGGTAGCGAACCTACATTAGAAAGTGTAGCGCTTTGGAATAGGATGTGAGATAACTTTCCAAAGCCATAAAAAAACATATAATCTTGTGCTAGGGAGCAGTAAATCTAATTGTTCATATAAGCATAGTTGGGAATCCCCTCTCACACAGGGGTTACGCATGAGGTCGCATTCAAGAGAGAAAGAGAGATTATCCCTCTGAGGCTTAACCATTCATAGTAGTCAGATTATATTTTGGGGGTTCTTCTTGAGGCCCAACTATCTTCATTTGGTATTGGTGCTTCATGAATTTTGAATTCGTTAGGGGTCCTATGGAGTTCTACCAATCCACTTGTTCTTAGTTCTCTTGAAGGATTTTAGACCTGTTATCCTTCCCATACATTCAGACTCGACTACCGACTGTACCCACCTAGAGGTTGATTGTGATTTGGTGACCTTAGCAGCCATAATATTTAGGGTCCTTACACGAGGTGACAGTGAAGGGAAGTCTTCGCTGTACTTGGAACAAACATTGGTCAAACTCAATTGATATCCTTGGAGTGTAAATCCATGATTATTGTGTGGAATATTGCACCACGGCGTAAGTCCATTAAGTAGGTCACCAACGTAACTGATCCAACCACTCTATCCCAGCCCCTTCCTGTATTGATCTTGCGATGTTGGATTTCATCACCAACTAGTGGTTTCATTGTGGGAAGGTTTGTTTGATTGTTTGCTTCCCGGATTTGTAGCATGTGCTTTTTGTTTTCCTTAGTGGACCTTAGGTTGAGTCAATGTCAATGGAATCAAATCCCGAGAGTACCAATGAAGGAACTGATTTTCCTGGGGAGCCTTTCACCTTTCCTTCTTTCAGAAATGGTGTTCGTTTGTGAATTTACAGACTCAATATTCCGGTACTTGTTATCGGATTATCGGTTTGGTTGTTTCCCACTCCAGTGGTCTCAAATATTTCCAGTGCTTTGAATGCACTTAGTGATTCAGATGTAAGAACACCACCCACACATCAACCTCATGTCGACCTTTCTATTTCTTCACTAGTTAGGTCTCCTTCCCTTTCTCCTTCTTATCCTAGTGAAATATCTAAAGCGAGTAGCTAGGTTGATAAGAAGAAGAAGAAATGAAAAGAGAAGAAGAAGAATAACCAGAAAGGGACCAAGCCTCCAACTAAACTAGATCATGTTGGATCCAAGAAACCAACTATAGTTAATTATATTGGGAGTGTTGATAAAGTCAACAAGATTAAAACAAAGAATCCTAAACCCAAATTCCCTTGTAGGATCTGTAAGGGTAACCACTTTCTAAGGGATTTCCCCGGTCTCCCCAGGGTCTTAGAAATGTGGTCTTCCATGTCATCATCCCCTATGGGACCTACTAGTGACACCTCATCAACTAGTGACATTAAGGTTGGTAAGAAGAATAGAACTGTCAAATTTCCTTGCTTGTTATGTGAAGGAGATCATTATTCTCACATTTTCCCTCGTATGGATGAGGCTTCTTATATTTTGGAAAAGATTCAAATTCCAACTAATTATCATAATATTTCTCCCAAACCATCATTAGTTGATGGAATGGTCAATCTGGTTCCATTCTTGGTTAGTCCGAATGATCAGGTGGTCAATCTGGTTTCATCCTCGGTTGAATGAAAAACCCAAGTAGTTGATCCAGTTCCATCATCGATCAACCCCACTCTTCATCTGAAAAATGAAACCCAAGTGACTGATCCAATTCTGTCATCAATCAATCCCACTCTTCATCTAAAGTGTGCCAAAGTGGTCGATCCCACTCCTCCCTTGAAGAGTGCAACCAAAGTGGCCGATCTAGTTTCATCATCGGTCAATCCCACTCCTCATTCAAAGAGTGAGGATTCCCTCTCAGATATACCTAGTTAATACTGATTCACTCGGACAAGGGGGTACTCCACCCATCTCAATGGCACCCCCTTCAAGTAATCAAATGATTTCTATTAATTGGAATCATTTGACAGAACCGGGTCTTCCCTCTCACGTGCCTTTCCAAATCACCATGCAGGTTTGTGATAGGAATATTCCTAACACAGTAATAGACAAAGGTTCTTCTGCTAGCATCTTATTCGTGAGTGCTTGGCAATATTTTGGTTCCCCGTAGCTT
>JZKD02S1651350.1:44447-57463 GCA_000966675.3 Picea glauca
CATGTCATCTTTCTATCTGCCTTTCCCTTGCCTCCATGTGTCATCCATTCACCTCTCCTCTCTGGTCTGCGTGGCTCTCCTTTCTTCCCACCATCCACTCATTTCCTGCCACGTGTCCCGTTCATTTCCACACCAGTTTCCCACCCGAAGGCGAATTCGTTTCTCCGGTCTTATCCCCATCTACCTGGGTGTCTTCCGCCATGGATCATCCTCTTTCACTCCCCTCTGTCATCACTCTCACTTCTCTCCACTCCTACCATACACCATGTCCTCCGCATTGGTCTTCATGTCTGTCCCTCGAGCTATTCGGTTGTTCCAGGTGGTAGCGCGAGAAGTCTTCCCTATCCCGAGATGCTGAGTTGGTCTGGCCGTTCTCAATCCCAAGAAGAAATTATTGAGGCGGTTGATGGTGGTTAGACATCGTCTCCGCTATAATGTTGACGTCCTGCAATAAATTAAAATCACATCGATTCGCCAATGTAACTGTCATAAGATCTATCGCGTCTGCCACAAGTTGCACGATTATTCAAAGATTGCGGTTGCAGGGTGTCAGAAGCCATGCAGACGCAAAGCCTTCAATGCAGTTTCTTGGTTCCGCTGCTGTTGTTATTTTGAGTATATGTAGGCATTTTTTCCATTTTTGTATCTATCGATGGTAGAGCTAAGCTCCCGACTGTAAATTTTCAGCAAATACTCTGGCTTCCTGGTTATGCCTCTGTGTTTGAGACTTCTTGGTTTATAACAAACAATTTCCTTTCTTTTTCATCTTTGTTTCATCTTTTGCTTGAGGATTCACAGTAGAGCATCTTGTTACAATAAAGGATTTGTTGTGACGTTGTCGTGCCCTCTGGTATTTGTGTTTGAATATATAAGGATTTTGTGTTCGAATGCATTCTTCTTCAGTCTGTTGCAAACCGGCTGTATGTTATAGATCATTGTGCTCGTCTTGCGAAAGTCTTCCCCCTACTCACCCTTTACTACGACTCACTGTTTGGAGTTTATCAAGACCTCACACTTTCATGCATGCCTGGTCTGGTTTCTGAGTTGATGCGATGTTGTTCTGAGTTTTCGTCCATTTGATCAACCTTTAAGCAAATCGTGACATTAAACCGATGGGCTTCGGGCTCTGCTCCTGCTAGCAATCCAGGAGTGACTTCCGAACGCCAACATTTCTGGCACCGTTGCCGGGGACGAAGTTGAAGATTTTCCCTGGGCAGAACGACAACGACTAACTGATTTCTGAAGGTGCATAAGATATCAGAACTTGAAGATTGCTACTGTGCACCTGGCGACTCCACTGTGACAACTCCGTTGGGGAGAACCCGTTCTATCAACTGTGGCTTCGAGAGGAAGACATACGAGGTCAAATCCACATTTGCCTTTGGCTTCACCAGAAGCAAACTTGGAAGCGGTGCACAAAAGGGGAAAGAGAGCTGCAAAAGAAGTTTCTGTCGATGAAAAAGGTAATACGCCCTCCCCTTCTGTGAGAACTCCATTTTCAGATTCTCAGTTTCCTAGTCGTCCTTCGTCCGAAGTTTCCCATTTTCTGAACTTTGGGAGTGTTCCTGCTGAGTTTTCCCCTCCTGGTCTAGTATCATAAGGAGAGATCCTTGTCACTCCCCTCTCAGGGGGTTTCTCTACTCCTCCTTTAATTACTACTGCTCCACAGAGAGAAACACCTGTGCATTCAAGTCCCTTCGACTTCTCTTTGTTTTCCCCATCATCTCCTGTGAGGACTTCTTTTCCTTGCTCACCTGTTCACACTCCATCTCCTCTGAGTTCTCCTCCACTCAACATCCCTATGGCTGGTGTTAATCCTCCTCTAAACAGAATGGATGCTATAGTCCCTGCTAGATATGCTCCTTTGGTCCTGCCTCATCCCATGAACCCTCTCCCTGCTAGAGACTACTTGAAGTATATGCCCAAGTTCACAGGGGAGGGAGACATAACTGCTGAAGAGCACCTGGCTGCTTTTTACAGTTATGCAGACAACCTCAATATTGAAAATGAAGATGTCTGGATGAGAGTCTTTGTCCAGAGCCTGGATGGTGAAGTTAGGAAGTGGTTCAGGGGACTGGCCCCTGGATCTATTGCTGGTATTGAGGCTCTGGATAATGTTTTCCTGAGACAGTGGGGGGATAGAAAAGATTATATATATATTACATGACTGATTTTGGGTCCCTGAAGAAGAAGGAAGGAGAGTCTGTCTCTGACTTCTCCAAAAGATTCAATAAGATGTATAACAAAATTCCTGTAGAGATAAAGCCTTCGGAAGCATCTGCTTAAATTTCATATGCTAGTGCGTTTGACCCTGATTTCTGTCTCGTATTAAGAGAAAGGAGAGCCACCTCTTTAGCTTAGATGCAATATGCATCTATAGAGGTGGAATCTAATATATTAGCAGCAGACAGACTGAGGAGCAAGGCCAACACAGGTAGAAGAAAAGGAAAATCAGAAGCCTCGACTTCTGACTCCACCATCCTTGGCCCATCATTGTCCCTTCCTCAAGTAAACGAGCTGACCCAGCTGGTGAACGTTCTGAAAGAAGAGATGCAGAGAATAGATATGGAAAGGAAACAAATGAATAAAGGCCCCAAGAATACCGAGAACAGAGGAGGTTTCAGGAGGCCAAACAATTTTTCTCCTCCAACTATGCACAAAGAAAAGGAAAGAGATAGAGATGACCAAAGAATTCAGGCTCCCTTCCAAAACAATTTCGTGGCTGATGAAAAAAAAGAGGAAGTGGACGAACCTGAGCCAAATATTCACAGTTTAGAGGTCACTCCCCCTTTCCCTCATTTGACCAAATCAGCATATGAAGAGTCTCTCATGGATGGTCAGCTCAACGAACTAAGCAAGGGAGACAAAGATGGTGGTGGCCGAGGCAGGTATAACCTGAGATCAGACAAGCAGAGAGTAGCCCCTGATGTTCCTGAGTAATCCACTAGAGCAGAGAAGCCTGCTGAAGAGGTAGCAGACAACCACAAAGGTAAGAAGGCCCATCCTCTCTCCCCTATTATTCAAAATCATGCTCCTGAGATTAGAGAAATTCCAAAGATCACATCTTCCTTTAATTTTGAGCATGAAACTCAAAAGATCAGAATTCTTGCACCCCTCACTGAGTTAATCAAACATGGGGAATTCAAAAAATGTTTCTCCGACCTGTTGAAATCTGAAGCCTCTGGCCCTTCCACAGACTGCATAAACCTCCAAGATGAAAGGCCTGCAGTGGTTCTAGGTCCCATGGTAGAAGACAGAGATGATTCATCCCCTCCCTTCTACACCTCCCTGAACATACATGACAAGGTGCTGCATAATTGCTTAATGGATTCAGGGGCCTCCCACAACCTCATGCCCAAAGCCGTCATGGAAGAGCTAGGATTAGAAGTCACCAGAGCCTATCATGACCTCTATTCCTTCGACTCCAGGAGGGTACAATGTTTTGGAGTCATCAAGGACCTGGTAGTTTCCCTGTTTCAGCTGCCCATGAAAAACATGGTCATGGATATAGTGGTAGCTGATGTTCCCCCCAAGTTTGGCATGTTGTTGTCAAGATCTTGGATTAAGAGACTTGGAGGGACGCTGCAGATGGATCTCACGTATGCCACCATTCCGGTCTTTGGGGGGGAACATAGGAGATTATACAGAGAAGCCCAGCTAGCCTACATAGTCAGTGATGAAGCAAACCCCACTAATCATCCCATCTATGCCTTAGAAACTGACTTAGGATATAGCTTATTGCAGTTCACTGATGAACCTGAGACCCATGTACAGATCAGAAAGCAACTCAGTCTTAATCAGGGGATGCCTCCTTCAACCACCTCTGTTTGGAAGATGTTCTTTGATGGAGCCTCTTCTAGTATAGATGCAGGTGCCGGAGAGGTATTCAAATCTCCCTCTCAGGATACCATATCACTATCATACAAGATGGAATTTGAAGTCACTAATAATGTGGCAGAATATGAAGCTCTGGTTCTGGGATTAAGGGCTGCAAAATAAATGGGAATCAGGGAGATGGTTGTGTTTGGGGATGCGGAATTAATTGTCCAGCAGGTCAGAAATGTTTATCAGACCAAGCACCCTCGCCTCAAGAATTACAGGAACGAGGTACGGGACCTTATTGATAGTTTCTTCTTGGATTTTAACATCTCTTTCATTCCAAGGGAAGAAAATGCTCCAGCCGACTTTCAGGCCTTCTCAGCTAGTTTGTTCAAAGATCCTGCGCTGCCCACTGACAGATCAGAGGTGGAAATAAGATACAGGCCTTTTGTACCAGACAATGTCAAACATTGGAAGGTATTCGAAGATGATCAGGAGATTGAGAAATTCCTCCAATCCATCGATGGATTCTCTGCATTGCATATAGATGAGGACCCTGACGAGGAACCTGACCACCACCCTGAGGAGTTGCTGAATAAAGTTGTCGACCATCAGATTATTCAACTGCTGAGCAATCATATACCAAGAGGGCTAGTCCCATTAGAAAGATTGTTCGATGGGAATGATGTGGCAGTGAAGGGCAGGATTTCAGGTGATGATGCCGATACGACTGAGTGAAACATAGGCACACCAGAGGAGCCCAAATTGGTCAAGCTATCAAAGAGACTGACCGAGGAGCAGAGGATAGGATATACTAAGTTGTTGAGGGAGTTTGTTGACGTGTTTGCGTGGACCTACGAAGACCTTGAGACATACGACACGTCATTCATTGAGCACAAGATCCCGCTGAAGGAGGAGGCTAGACCTTTCAGGTAGAAGCTGAGACAGATAAATCCGATGCTGCTACCTGTCATGGAGAGGGAAGTTAAAAAGCTGTTGGATGCCCAAATTATAGTCCCCTTGAGGTACTCTAGCTGGGTAGCCAATTTGTTCCCAGTAAGAAAGAAGAGCGGAGAAATCAAACTCTGTGTCGATTTCAGGAATCTGAACATGAGTTCAAGGAAGGACAACTACCCCCTGCCCAACATGGAACATATATTGCAGAGGGTCACTGGTGCATCTAGGATATCTATGATCGATGGATTTTCTGGCTATAATCAGATATCGGTCATGCCGGAAGACAGAGAAAAGACAGCCTTCACCATGCCTTGGGGCACATTCAGGTATGCCAAGATGCCATTTGGGCTGATGAACGCAGGAGAAACATTTCAGTAAGCCATGGACATAGCCTTCATCGGGGAAAAAGATAAGTTCATGGTAATTTATTTAGATGACATAACAGTCTTCTCCAAGACTGATATTGAGCACCACTCCCACTTGAAGAGGGTTTTCCTGAAGTGCCACAGGTTTGGCCTTTCCCTGAATCCCAAGAAATCATTGTTTGCTATGCAAGAGGGGAAGTTGTTAGGCCATATAGTCTCAGCAGAGGGGGTGAGAATTGATCCTGACAGGGTAGAAGCAATCCAAGCCCTGTCACTTCCCAGGTATAAAAAGGAGGTCCAAGCATTTCTGGGAAGGATCAATTTCCTGAGAAGGTTTGTCTCAAATTTTGCTGAATTGGTAAAACATATCACAGCCATGCTCAGGAAGGGCCATGAAATAAAATGGACTGCTGAACCTAGGAAGTCTTTTGACCAAATAAAGAAAGCATTAACTGAGGCTCCTGTGCTGATCAGTCCAGATTTTTCTAAAGATTTTATGATATTTTCTTTTGCTTCCTTTGACACAGTAGCAACGGTTCTGTTGCAGAAAAATGATCAAGGGCAAGAACATCCTATTTCCTTCTTTAGCAAGGCGCTGAGAGACTCAGAGCTCCGCTATGAGATCATGGAGAAGCAGGATTATGCCTTGGTGAAAGCTCTCAAAGCTTTCAGGGTCTATGTCTTACACTCAAATATCATTGCGTATGTCCCTTCAACCTCTATGAAGGACATTCTTATACAACCTAACATAGATGGAAGAAGAAGTAAATGGATCGCCAAGATCCTAGAATTTGACCTGGAAGTTAGGCCCACTAAGCTAATAAAGGGGCAGGGTTTGGCCAAGCTCCTGGCCGAATCCAATTATAAAGCATTAGAAATCAATTTGATCAATGAGCAAGCCGAGACATCCGACAGGGGTTCCCAAAGCAATGTGCCACTATCAACATGCCCCTGGTACGAAGATATCTTGTATTTCCCGCAGGAGTTGAAACCCCCTGATGGGATGGAAAAAAGCAAGGCAAGAGCTTTAAAGCTCAAAGCTGTCATATATTGTCTCATTGACCGAGCCTTATACTGGAGAGACCATTTAGGGATACTGTTAAGATGTTTGGACCCGCTGCAAGCCCATAAGGTAATGTTTGATTTTCATAGCAGTGTCTGTGGGGGTCATTATTTTTGGAAGACCACAGCCCACAAAATCCTCCGGGGTGGGTATTATTGGCCTACTCTATTCACTGATGTCTGCAGAGAAGTCAGGACTTGCATTAAATGTCAGAAGTTCTCAGGTAAACAACAACTTAAGTCTCTACCATTAAAACCTGTAGTAGTTTCGACACCTTTTCAGCAGTGGGAAATGAATTTCATCGGAGAAATTCATCCTCCCTCGAGCGGTCAGCACAGATGGATCCTCACTGCGACTGACTATTTCACTAAATGGATAGAAGTTGTCCCCACCAGAAGCACTTCTCACAAAGTAATCATCAGCTTCCTGGAGGACATCATAGCCAAATTTGGTTGTCCCAGCAAAATTGTCACTGACAATGCTTCCCCTTTTCGGTCTGAGCCTCTGCTCAAGTTTTGTGAACAACTCAGGATTTCACTGATTCACTCCACTCCCTACTATACTCAGGGAAACAGACTGGCAGATTCCTCCAATAAAATCCTGATCAAGCTCATCAAAAAATTATTGGAGGACAATCAGAAGGCCTGGGACTCAAAGCTCAAATTTGCTCTCTGGGCCGATCGGGTAACAACAAAGAAATCCCTGGGTCTCTCACCCTTCCAGCTTGTTTATGGGATTGAGGCCGTCTTCCCCACTCAGCTTGCCTTGCCTATGGTAAATCTCCTCCAAGACTACGAGGGGGAACCTAACCATGTGCTCAGAAGAATTTATCAGATGGTGGAGGTACAACAGATCAGAGAACAGGTCCTGGATAGAGCTTACAATCGTCAGCAGAAGATCAAACAGGTTTTTGACAGGAAAAACAAGAAGAAAGAGCTTGAGCAAGGTGATCTGGTGCTCAAATGGGATGCACCCAGGCAGGAGAAGGGAAAACACAGTAAATTTGATGCCCTCTGGTTTGGGCCTTTCATGATCCTGGAAGTGTTTTCCAATAACACTTACAGGTTGCAGGATCTGGAAGGCAATGAAGTTTTTAGTGGCCTAGTCAATGGGCATTTCTTAAAGAAGTGTTTTCTGTGAGCCGCAGTCGGCTCGTTTCATTTTTTTTTTTTAAATATTGTTTTCATTTTTGTTTTTTTTGTTTTCCCGGACTAATAAATGACTCCATAGCCCAACAACAAAGGCACTAAGTCTATAAAAGAGTTCTTAGACCATCACAGGGATGACTCTATCCCCCATGGAGCCAAATGTTAGCGATATTTCTTGCATATGGGGGTAGAACACAAAAGAAGGGGTAAAAACCCACTTGTCCAAAGCTTCGGGCAATAATGCGCCCGTGATAAGTAGCAAGCAAGATCGGGCAGTCCAGATTTGCGCTCCCAGATCGACGACGTACAGCAAATTCTGGACCCCGCTTGCCTTCCGATATTTAAGCAAGGGGGGGGTCTGAGATCAGAGGTGCATCTCTCCAACGGTCCAGATGAGCGCGCCTGGATCAACGACGGTGAAGACCATTCCGGACCCCCCCCCACATTTCTACCTTTAAGCGGAGGGGGGGGGTCCAAAATCATAGATGCAGTTTTCGACGGCCACGATCAAGGAGCCCAGATCAATGGCACTGGCACTGCCCCGACCTTCTCAGCTGCGTTGTCTTTAATCTGCATGGGCCCACCTCCCACCATGTCATATTTCTGTCTGCCTTTCCCTTGCCGCCATGTGTCATCCATTCACCTCTCCTCTTTGGTCTGCGTGGCTTTCCTTTCTTCCCACCATCCACTCATTTCCTGCCACGTGTCCCGTTCATTTCCACATCAGTTTCCCACCCGAAGGCGAATTCGTTTCTCCCGTCTTCTCCCCATCTACCTGGGTGTCTTCCGCCATGGATCATCCTCTGTCACTCCCCTCTGTCATCACTCTCACTTCTCTCCACTCCTACCATACACCATGTCCTCTGCATTGGCCCTCATGTCTTTCCCTCGAGCTATTCGGTTGTTCCAGGTGGTAGTGCGAGAAGTCTTCCCTATCCCGAGATGCTGAGTTGGTCTGGCCGTTCTCAATCCCAAGAAGCAGTTATTGAGGCGGTTGAGGGTGGTTAGACATCGTCTCCGCTATAATGGGGATGTCCTGCAATAAATTAAAAGCACGTCGATTCGCCGATGTAACTGTCAGAAGATCTATCATGTATGCCACAAGTTGCACGATTATTCAAAGATTGCGGCTGTAGGGTGTCAGAAGCCATGCAGACACAAAGCCTTCAATGCAGTTTCTTGGTTCCGCTGCTGTTTTTATTTTGAGTATATGTAGGCATTTTTGCCATTTTTGTATCTATCGATGGTAGAGCTAAGCTCCCGACTGTAAAGTTTTAGCAAATACTCTGGCTTCCTGGTTATGCCTCTGTGTTTGAGACTTCTTGGTTTATAACAAACAGTTTCCTTTCTTTTTCATCTTTGTTTCATCTTTTGCTTGAGGATTCACATTAGAGCATCTTGTTACAATAAAGGATTTGTTGTGACGTTGTCGTGCGCTCTGGTATTTGTGTTTGAATATAAAAGGATTTTGTGTTCGAATGCATTCTTCTTCAGTCTGTTGCAAACCGGATGTCTGTAATAGATCATTGCACTCTTCTTGCGAAAGTCTTCCACCTACTCACCCTTTACTACGACTCACTGTTTGGATTTTATCAAGACCTCACTCTTTCATGCATGCCTGGTCTGGTTTCTGAGTTGATGCGATGCTGTTTTGAGTTTTCCTCCATTTGATCACCCTTTAAGAAAATCGTGACATTAAACTGATGGGCTTTGGGCTCTGCTCCTGCTAGCAATCCAGGAGTGACTTCCGAACGCTAACAACAACTAATTCACCCCCCCTCTCATCTTTCCAACAATACATCAAAGCCCTCCTTCAACGAGTCTTTTCCTATCAACTTCAAAACATCATCTGAGAATTAGAATTAGAAACCAATTAGTACCTTGGTACCTACATACCTCAATGGTGACGTCCTCTCTTCTGACAGTAGGTTTACATCATTGACCTCTGATCATATGATTCCATGAATGTTCGACTTCAACTCATTTATTCACATTTGTTGGAATGTACTAGGGTACCTTGGGAGTCATTGACATCTCTGGTGATTTCCCTCATATTTGTTAATGGTTTACCTCAACGACCGATAATCAAGTGGTTTCTACCATGTTCAACATAAAAACATTTATTTACAGGGATAGATTCATACCACATCGGGATTGGGATGAAGACCCTGGGTTGATCATTCAATCTAATATCTTCTTTTCCCAGGCTGCGAAAGGAGATCTTTTGAGAATGTTGATATATAGACTATCACATAGATCCACATTGTATTGGTGTGTGGATATGTTTTATCCTCTTGGAGCTCCACTATGTGTTTCTTGTGGCTACGATCAGTTCATGTCATGGAGGTATGGATCCACATTGTATCTATGGTGGCCATATCATTAATCAATATTTTTCATGGATCTATAGTGTATTGGTCAACGACCATTCTTTGAGTCATCTCATATTCCGATCATAGGTATGCTTGCCCTAGAAACATAACATATATTAATATTGTTTGATGGTTGTTTTCATATTCTTCCTAGTTCTCCAACTCCACACCCTTTCATTAAATATTTGTAAAGTGTTTTGACCATCATTCTCTCTTCTGACCTCACACTCTAGGGGGAATTTTGTTACACATGAAATTTGCACACCTAGGTACCTTGCCCTAAGTGTCATAAGTGTCATATAGGTGTCTCATACACATTGACACCATGGAATAACCTATGTCACAATCCTTAGTCAATGTGGAGGGGGGATATATTACATGAAGGCCAAAATACCAAGTGCACATGAATTATTATTAAATTCATGAAAAATAAATTAATTAAGTGTGAGAATCCACCTCACATTTGGTTTCCTATTTTTTAGGGAAGGTAGAGGATCTCATGGATTGTTGAAATATTTCCTCCTTAAAATCCTTGATAGATATTTCCTCCCTAAAATACTTAAGATATATTTTATCCCTAAATATCTTAGAGATACAATTTTAGTGGATCTGATGAGTGATCCTCCCCATGGTGGTTAAGCCTCCAAATACTATATAATGAGGGATTTGCATGGAGAAATGAGTGTTAGATTCATAATGAAGAAAAGAGCAGAAACATAATGTAAATAACTGATGCAATCAAGAAACCATGATGAACAAAGATAAATAAACAAAGGCAGAAAAGGCATACTCTATTCATCAATACTTCTGTCCATAATCATGTACATAGATGTACATATATAATACAAAAGACCATAACTGTCATGTAACTGTATAATAGTTAGGTTAACTTAACTAACCAACTAACTTATGATTAGTGTTTTAACATCCTCCCTTAATAATAAATTCATTCTTGCCTGAAAAACTGCCACTACTTGACAATCACATGTGTCAAGCAAATATTCAGAGGGCTGGTTGAAGATGCTCTCTGAACTATGAAAAAATAGCAGAAGTTGATGTATTCTACTAAATTGGTGGTTTAAGGTTGACCACAAACTCATTTGGTGGTTTTAGGATAACCATAAACCAAACTAGTGGTTTCAAGATGACCACAAACCAAATGTCTAGTAGAAGCTGATTTCTTCTACTAAATGGCATGGTTTTAAGTTCAGCATAAACTAACAAGAGATCAAGGCTCAAAAATATGAAAATGTAACAAGAAGAACATGATGTCCTCTACTCAATTGGTGGTTTTAAGCTGACCACAAACCATATCAACAACAATATGTTCAAGTAACAAGAAGAACATAATGTCTTCTGCTCAATTGGTGGTTTTAAGCTGACCACAAACCATATCAACAACAATATGTTCAAGAACAAGATTGCATACCAAGAACTAGGTTGCATACTAGATCATCTATTCACAGGATCTAAATCAAACTTGGAACTTGACTCAAAATCAAACTTGGAACCTAACTCAACTAGATTTCCCCCCTGTCAGGGACAAGTGTTTCCAATTCCCTTGACCGTCATTCACAAGTATGGCCAAGAAGAGATCCAACACATCAAACTGTCTTTCGGTGGAGTCTGAAGACTCGATCTTCAACTCAGAAGACTACATCAACTGGGCCCCGATCATACCCTAAATCATCAAATTTTGAAAAACATTCATGCCCATCAACTGTAGAAATATATCCAATCAAGTACGATTGTACTTGTGTATAAACCTGGTGATAAAACTACTACAATAAATTGGCTTCCAAACACCAACACCAATTCCCTAACCATTCAAAATGAATTTGTTTTCGCTTGCGCTTTTGACACCTTACCGAGGGATGATTTGTCTTTCCACAAAATTTGCATGGGTGAAGATCAAAACAGTTTGACTTATCATGGCCAAACCAGTGACAGTGTTTGCACTGTACGGGTTCTTTATCTGACCGATTAGAAACATCATCATCAGCTATATCCTGTACCTGTTCCTTACCAATATCCGCAAGCTCTGTCATCTTATCATCATTCAAAAAACCTCCACTCACAAAGAAAATAGGTTTGCTATAATTAGGAAAATGAAAAAGGTTGTCAGCATTGTGTACATATCCTAGTCCATATCATACATATCCTAGTCCATATCGATTTCGTTTAAATCGTAATTCTTCCCATTGTCGAACATACATTTATCCACAACTTTTTCTAACATAGGGACTTCATCTAACTGATCTTCATGTTTTTCATAACTAGTCAACTGAGCGTCTTCATTCTCATCCTTGATATCATTAAAATCACATTGTTGGTGTCGAAGAAAACTTAAGTCATCAAACAACAACTGGTTTTGATGTTTGAACATATCAATCTTCTTGTGCATTACTTGTAAACAAGTAATCACTATGCTGAGAGTGCGCTTGTTTATTGCAATTGTAGATTCCGTAGTTGAGTTAATTAATGTGTGCAATATTCTAAATAGTTCTTCAATTATTTCCATTTGTTTGTATGTTGATGCCACAAAGTTCAATTTTGTATCCTGCTATGCATGCGATATCCTGTTATGCATGCGAAGAGGCGAAAAGCAATCATTCCTTGTATGAACGTGACTAAAAAACTACAAGATCTGTATCCTGTTGTGCATGCCAAGAGAAATCGTTCGTTGAATGCTACCAAAATCTACATGATAACCATTGAATTGGAGATGCACACAAAGATCCTAAGAGAGACCCCCTTATTCAATTTCGGGTGGGTCAAAGAAGACTCCTTATAACTTCTAAAAACTCCATATAACACCTTTACAAAAAGTGTTCAAATAAATAACAAACCCTTATAACTGCAATTACAAACAATTTTTCATTTTCAAGCATTCTTATAACTCCTTAAATCCACTTGTTACTCCAAATAATTTTTCCCAAAACACATACATCCACCACTTAAATGATTCTTGATTTTTTTTTTATATGTTTTTTTTCTGGTATAAATTTTGCAATCACTTACTGAAAATTATCTCATAGATGCCACTCATAATGAGAGGAGGGTCCATCAGATTGTTGTATTATCATAGAGAATAAAGTACCCTAAAGTATCTAAATGTATATCCTCATCATTATGCTCTCCTTAGAAGAATGTGCACACCACTCTAATCCTCATCATTATTTTAAAAAGGCTTTTGCATTTGACCTCTATTAAACTGACCCAAATCTCCACCTTTTTATTGTCAAATCATCTTCAACTCTTAGCAAATTAGGTGAGATCTATTTTGTACAAA
>JZKD02S1651350.1:57473-68403 GCA_000966675.3 Picea glauca
TTTTCAAGCATTCTTATAACTCCTTAAATCCACTTGTTACTCCAAATAATTTTTCCCAAAACACATACATCCACCACTTAAATGATTCTTGATTTTTTTTTTATATGTTTTTTTTCTGGTATAAATTTTGCAATCACTTACTGAAAATTATCTCATAGATGCCACTCATAATGAGAGGAGGGTCCATCAGATTGTTGTATTATCATAGAGAATAAAGTACCCTAAAGTATCTAAATGTATATCCTCATCATTATGCTCTCCTTAGAAGAATGTGCACACCACTCTAATCCTCATCATTATTTTAAAAAGGCTTTTGCATTTGACCTCTATTAAACTGACCCAAATCTCCACCTTTTTATTGTCAAATCATCTTCAACTCTTAGCAAATTAGGTGAGATCTATTTTGTACAAAACAATTGATTACATGAACCTATGTATACATATTAGCAAATCGCAGGTCGCTTCCTTTAAACTTCACGCAGTTCTGAATCCACATGTAGGTTACTCTCACACATGTTACTATCATGCAGATCTGAGAGAAGCACTAGAGTCGCTCCACGCCCTCTTCTCACATAGGTGCTCCATGCCATGTTGAATAAAATATCCTCTTCATAATTCCAAGTAGTGTGAGGTAGATGAGGTAGGCCGTACAGCCTCTCTCCACGCTCAACTCCATGCTCAACTCCACGATCCACCTTACCAGCAAGCGATCCACCTAGAGAGGAGGGATACACAGATAAGGGTGCATGAAGATGGGTCATCGATAATGATCTATCTCTGTTCCAATCCTTCCTGCAATTTGAGTTTCTCCTTGGAGCAGCCAACAAATTCACCAGTAGCATCGATCTTTCCTTCTCTCCTCCATGCAAAGGCTACGAGCGATCTTCCTTTCTCCTTCTCGACACACCAACATCGATTTCCCATGGACAACAGTGATCCAGTCATCAAGAATGATCCACCTCTCACAATTTCTCAATGGCTGTCATTAACAACGAATCTAATACCACTGTTAGATTCATAATGAAGAAAAGAGTAGAAACATAATGTAAATAGTTGATGCAATCAAGAAACCATGATGAGCAAAGATAAATAAACAAAGGAAGAAAAGGCATACTCTATTTATTAATACTTATGTCCATAATCATGTACATAGATGTACATATATAATACAAAAAACCATAACTGTCATGTAATTGTATAACAGTTAGGTTAACTTAACTAACCAACTAACTTATGATTAGTGTTTTAACAATGAGAATGGTGGATATTTGAGGTATCATACCTATGGTGTTGGGAGAAAGCTTTAAGAGATCGAACCTATGATTTTGGGAGCTTTGTGCAAGGGATGGAAAAGGAGGACTCGGGGAAGCTACTGCAACTACATCTACAGTCTGTAAGTATTTCTTTAAGAGTTCTCATTAATATATTGCTTGGCCTATTTCCTTATAACCTATGTCTCTTTACATATGTTTGTCATATAGATGGATTTGATTGGATGAATCCTATATAGTAGAGTATGAGTTCTTTGTCTTTCTTTCCATTGCATTGTAGGTGTCAAAAAGTGCTAAGGATATTGGAGATCAAGCTCAAGTTGGAGCAGTGAGGAAAAACATCGGAATAAGGTGCATCACACTTTCTTCCTTCTCCTTCTCTTTTTGATTAGTTAGTTAGATTTAAAGGAATGTTAGTGTCCATTTGAAATTTTTTGTCTTCATATAGGGGTCTAGAGTCCAAGGGGATATTCACTTATCCATAGGGGTATTTTCCTACAACAGATAGGTTCCTCCAAAATGGCATCTTGATGAAGATGCGCCTGTTTCTATCGACAGACATTGAATGATGTGAGAAAAATTCTCCATCATTTCGTCCCTTTGTCACGCGAGAGCTTGCTGAAGAAATAGGTTAATAGAATCTTATGCTCTGTCATTTTTTTTCCACCACCATTGAGGGTTTCTTGGGTGTGCGAGAGTGGTTGTCCTCAAGAGAGAAAAAATCAAGACCCAATTAGCTATACTCATACCTCATCAGGGACGTGCTGAAAAATGATCAAGAGAAGCCTGATCTAATACCACTAATCCAGATTATTTTTGGAATGAAATGAAAGCCTCAATATTACAATGAAATAATCATGAAAATTTCCAGAAATAGAGAAGTACAACAATACTTGATTTCTATTAATGAAATAATTGTAAAGAGACTGTAAAAATATAGAGAGCAAGACTCACTAGAATGGTGGAAGATTTATCCCTGAGAAGAGATGTGACAGCTACGATCATTCACAAGAATATGATTACAATGAGGATCTTAAGTCCTTTTAATGATAAAAATGAATTCCAAAACTATAGACATCCAAAAACCTAACCCTAGGTGATGAAACGCCAAAAGTCACGTGGGCCCCGTTTGGGTAAGTTAGTACATTAACTTTCGAGGGTCATAAATTTTGAATACGATCTCCATTTTAGGTGCGTGATAGCTCGTTGGAAACGTATTTTTGAGAACTATGAATTACACTTTCAAACTCTAACTATGTCTATAATTTGACTGTGGCGAGCCAAAAGAACATTTTTTAGGGCCCTAAAATGGCCTTGGAAGTACAACAGGATGTGCTGACATGAAAACATACAAAATAAGCTAGTTGGATTAGGTGGGATGCCACTAGTATCCACCTAGAATATGTGTAGGGATTAAGATGTCCCTAGAAGTGTAGAACCCACAATTACAAATAAGCACAGAAGAACATGTTGCACTAAAAGATAACAAGAGGAGCCAGTTGGAACAGGTGGGTGGCCACCAATATCCACTTGGATCAATCCTCCCCCCTTAGGAAGAAATGGTATCCATTGCATTGAGTGCCCAGGGAAGAGGGGAAATCATTTTATGAATCTGAATCTTTGTGACTTGCATGCCTTGTTTTATAAGTTGTGCTTCTTGGCTTGTGGAAGACTTTCACAAACTTGTTGCTGGACGGGTTGAATATATTCCACAAACCTATTGTCTCTGGGTTTGATGGGGCATTGTGTGGGCACCATTGTAGGTGAATAAAAAATATCTTCTTTCTCTTCGACAATCTAGTTTTGTTGGATAAAAGGTGTTGAGGCTGTAGTGGTTGTAGTGGTCTTCTATGCATCCTTTGAACAGACTGTGAATAGGATGAATTTTGCAGTATGAGAGATTACCTTGTAGTGTTGTTTTGGTGGATCAATAGTTGGAACTACATTTGGTATCTTGTAGAGCTGACCTCCTAGAGTAACAATGACACTATAGGGTCTAGACTCATAGATAACATGAAGTTTTCACATATATGGTTGGCCCAAAAAAAAATCATAGACATAAAGAGGGGAAATATCACACACTACCTCATCCTTGAAGGGATGGATGTCGTAGGATAGGTGACACTACTAGCTGACACAAATATCTCATCCTTGGTGAAGCCACTCGATGTTGTATGGTTGCAGGTGTGGTGTTGTCAACAAACCCAACAGTTTGATGACTTTAGCTTATATGAGGTTCTTCTACCTGTCGTTATCAACAATGAAATGCAATGGGGTCCCCTTCATCCACATCTATTAATGGAAGAGGCATTCCCCCTCTTCAGGATCTACTGGTTCTTCTAGCTAAATTGATGTGGTTACGATAATAACAGTGGGGTCTGCATCGATGATTTGTTTGTTTTCAATATTTTCTGGATTGGATTCTGAATGAGGGTTTGGCTCTGTTTCTTTGACCTCATTCACCAATGAATGTTTCAAGTGACATTCATCGATGTTGTTCTAGGTTATTTTTTGGAAGTTAAGCCACTTCCCAGTGTCATTCTTCATATTTAATCTACCCTTTTTGTCCCATGTCTTCGACTGGTTGTCTAGAGATTGTTGGTTAGGGTTGTATTTATCATGATTTGGTTGATGCAGATTTGTAGACCTGAATTCCCATTTGTTATGGTGCCTAAATTTCTTCTTGATTTTGATAGCATATCGATAGGAAACTCCCAATGACAAGATGTTTAGGAAATCCATTTCGGTTTGGATGTACCTATGCAGATCCCCATAGTATTTTAGAACTAGATTCCACTTAGAGTATTTCATACTTAGATTGGTGTGCAAGGTATGGAAAGTATTTCGAACTCCAACACTGTTTGTCTTTTCCGTAGTGTGGTCCATCTCATGTACTAGTCTTCATAGTTATCAACTAGATAGTACTGTTATTTGACCACATCCACAAAAAAATTCCAAGTGGGTTCAACCCCATATATTCCAACTTCCTATGTGGAAATTTTCTCCCAATAACTTTCCCACCAATGTTTGACATGGGGGAGAGCCTTGATGAGTGCGAAGGTGATATTTTCCTTGCAGGAAAAAATTTGAACAGAGAAACAACACTCTAATAGATTTATACATTTTTCTAGGGAATTCGGATCTATCTGACCTTCAAATATGAGAATATCAAAATTAACTTGTACCTTGATAGGAGAGGTTCCTCCAAAATGGCTTCTTGATGAAGATGTGCCTGTTGCTATCAGAAGGCGTTGAAGGGTGTGTGTAAAATTCTCCATCATTTCATCCATCTGTCATGCGAGAGCTTGATAAAGCAACAGGTTAATATAATCTTCTCCTTCGTTGTTCTTATTTTATGCCACCATAGAGGGTTTCTTGGGCATGCGAGAGTGATTTTCCTCAAGAGAGACAAACTCGAGACACAACTGTCTATACTCAGACCTCATTGGGGACATGCACTTGTTGGCCCTTGACCAAGTTTTGAGGATTCTTGGTCATGTTTGGCCTGATTTTGGGACTTCAATAGGCTGTCGAAGGTGGAGCACAAGACAAAGTAGATATCGTGGGATCTTGACCCCTTTTAGGGCCCTTTTTTGGATTTGGGATTATGTAATGGGTATGGGAATGTCATCCCATGGGTTTACCCATGCTCAGGCCTATTTTGTATGTATATTAAATAGATGCTAAGGCAATGTAGTGAGTACAAATGGATAAGTGCTAAGTGGAGATTTCTTTGGTGCATACTATGTGAGACTTGCAGAGCTAAGTGAAAGTCATTGTAACAGACTATGTGAAGGCTTTGTGCTATACCCTAGCTAGAAGAAGGAGGATATGGTGAAGTGCATGTAGATCTTCTGTCCTCTGTGGAGTAGAACTTGGTTTCTATGTTCCTGTAATAAGCTTGAACAAAGATAATAAAGAAGAGAAAGTTTGGTGGACGTAGCCCCAGGGTGGGGGTGAACCACACACATGTTGTGTTGCTATGCTTTGTGTGATGTATTGATGTGCTTATGTGTTTACTTGCTTAGTTCTTTAATGTAGATGAATGATAGATAGATCTGTTGATGCTTAGTGCTTAATAATATGTATGGATGTTAGATATGACTTATATACATGTTCTTAGTGCTTGAATTTGCTAGATATGATCTGTTTTGTCGTGCTAAGTGATGCTAGATGCTAGATCTAGTTGAATACTATGATGCTCTGTAATTAGGGTTTAACTGTGCTGTAAATAAGACTAGATATTGATGAATGTTAACTGTTGAGTGCTTTGTTAAGTGTTAGAATCACAAATCTGTGTCCCAACTAAGGTTTCAGACATCTAAGTCCTGCAACCACCCCTGCCTCTACCTCAAGTGAGACTTCATCTGCTTCGCAGGTGTTGTTGAAAGGGCCGGTAGTTAGGTTTTTGTTGGTGCGTTGTTGTAGCATTGAACCCTGGGTCTTCCCCTGTGCCAACAACACTGAAAAATGATCAAGAGAATCCTATTCTGATACCATTGATCTAGATTATTTTGGGAACAAAATGAAAGCAGAGATATTACAATGAAATACTCATGAAAATTTCAAGAAACAAAGAAATACAACAATACTTGATTTCTATTAATGAAAGAATTGTAAAGAGACTATAAAAATATAGAGTGCACAACTCAATAGAATGGTGGTAGCTTTATCTCTGAGAAGAGATGTGATGACTACGATCATTCACAAGAAGATGATTATTAAGTGTTCTTTTTACCAAGAAAAAATCCATTATTTGGGGCATATTATTTTAGAACAAGTTATAACAGTAGATCCAGAAAATATTGAAGACATTAGAGGATGGCCAACACCTAGGAATGTTTTAAAAGTTAGATATTTTATGGGAGTAGCTAGATACTACATGAGGTTTATAGCAAGTGTTGGAGCATGAAATTTTGGGAGTTAAGAATAGGAAGTGAGGAAGAATGGACCAAAGGAAATAGTGTGTGCTAGGAAAGAAGGAAAAGTAGCACAACAAAGGGAAACAAAAGTAGTGCGCTAGGAAAGAAGAAATATCAACACAAGGAATGGTTGGATCGAATACCAACTACGTGGAAGGTAGTTGGAAAGTGGACAAGTTTATTTCACTTAGGATTATGATTTTTGAGTCATAGTGTAAGGTTTTTTACCCATTTTGGAGTATAAATAGAAGATGTATGAGGAAGCTAGGGATATCATATATTATCATTGAAATTTGGCATGAGCAGAGTACTTTGAGCATCCTTTTGAATTTTGAGTCGAAGTCTGTATTTTGTTGAGAGATGCAGATCTCAAATGGATTCAGAGTTGAGATTTAATTGAGGGATAGGTCACAAGCTATGGAGCTTGGTGCGAGGTTGGTCAACCTCACCATTATTAATCCCTATGATGTAACGTGTTTTTGGGTGCATGCCTATTTTGAGGAAATACCCAATTTTCATAAGGAAAGGCCTAATTTTGGAGAAGAACAACTAGAAGGAAAAGAAACACGTGTGAGGAAAATCCACATTCAAAGGAGGAAAGCATGCAAGGTGCGCAGGTAGTAAAACCTAACCATGCTAGGGTTAGGGTTTTGGTAAGAGATTTTAATGGCTAATAATCTTGTAAAATAGTATAAATAAGAACCTAGGAGGTCTAGGTTGGGGTTCTGGTTGGTTCTAATTAGTTCATATACTAGTTCAGTTCAACTATTGTAGTTCTGATATATTTTGTAAGATGTTGAGCTATAGAAGAGTCGGGTAGATGGATCTTGAGGGTTAGATAATAAGTCGAGGAGCCTGATGTGATATAGTTTGCCTCACAGAGTTTGTTGAACATTTTTCATGATTGTATGATCGAAGACATTGTGCGTTCAACACCATATTTTGTAGCAAACCTATTAAAAGAACAAAGAAGCCAGATCTTTGTGGACGTAGCCCAGGAGGGGGTGAACCACAATAAAACATGTGTTATCTGTAATGTTTTTTGAATGCTTAATTCTTTCATTGATTAGTTTATAAATGAATGATTGAATGGTTAAGATGAATATGTTAGAATGCATGCATGGATTAAAATATAAATGAATCTTAGGAATTAAAGAAGGAATAATCAGATCAAGGCCTGAAGAATATCAAGTAAATCTCAGATCCCACTCCTTCCTAGACTGCAAGCACTTGAGATTTGCAGTCACCCATAGAAATATCTTGGGTGAGACTGCATAGTGCACTCTGTGTGATGTGTTGCCTTTTGTTTTACCAGGAGGGTTGATACTTAGAGGGTTTTGTTGGAAACCTATTCAGATATGAATCTAGGTGAGCACAGGAAGCAGAAGAGAGATTAAAAAACAACAAATGGTTCTATTTCTAGCTATAGCTGCATGGGATTGAGTGGAAATGATCCTTAAAAGAAGCATGCAGAGAATGAAGGTATAAAAAGGAATGTTCATGCCATGGAATCCAATGAAGGCAGAGATTGAAAGATGGTTGAAAAAAAAGGAAATTGAGTTTGCACATAAGGATAACATAAACCCTAATATTACACCACACAAATATCTGGATAAATAAATTTTTAGCGACTTGCATGAGGTATTATTCTGTGATTTCCATCATGTGTTGCAGGAGTGGCTATTGAGGTTAAAATCCAACCACCTAAAATATCAAATAATAAAACTAGAGTGGAATTCGATGGAGATCGCACAATTATAGGAAGTTAACAACAAATTTACGCACATAGTAGATTTGTGGTTAGATAGTATTGTTGTAGGATTTATCATAAAATTTATAGTAGATAATGTGAAGTCTTATAATGCAAGAGAAAATGAGTTTCTAAAAGGACCCAGAGGTAGGTGTATCAGATCATTGTACACTTCAATCAATATTTTACTGTATACCAATAGTGTGATGACTATGGAATCAGTCAACTAAAATTCCCTGTGTGCATGGGGGAAGGGGGAAGCACTGAAAAGAGATGGAGATATGGAGGAAGATATGGATAAGGGAAAGGTGGAGGTGATGGACCCAATCATTATGGAGGAAGACCAGATAAAACAGATAATGGCAACAACTAGAAATATGCACAGTGGGGCACCCTACCAATATAAGATGAATAATAAGAAGAGAGCCATAGCTGATAGAGAGGGCTTGGAAAGTGATGAGGAAGAGGTAGAGGATCTCCGGGATGTAGAGAATATTGAGGAAATATTGCATGCAAAATATGAAAGGAAGAAAAGTGGTCCAAGGGAAGGAACAAAAGACAGAACTCCAATCCATATCAAAGTTAGTGTGGAACCTAAAACTACATGTACGACTAGTACATTGGAAAGAACACCACCATTTAGACAACCTAATTTTAGTGGAAGAAAGACAACATGAAATACATCCAAAAAAGGAGAAAAAACTGTAGGATCCATTTCAGGAAGTAGTAATCAAATATCTACATCGCGTAGAGGTAGTCATTCAACATAGTTCAAGATGGCAGGACACGATCCCACAATCAGGTTACAAGAATTTTAGAGAGAGGCATCTAAGGACCCTAAAAAACATCTATTCATCTATGAGAATATTTGGGAAGAAAATAAGATCACATATGATGATACAAAACTTGCACTGTTAAATATCACGCTAAGATACCGCGCACTAGATTGGTACATGAGCCTAGATGTAAATAGTCCACTAGGAGTAACAAGGACTATTTCAGATATAAAGAAGCTACTGATAAATGAATTTCAAAATCCTAGCTCAAAATATCAGTACATGAATGAGATGATTGAAATCAAGCAGAAACCAGGTGATTCTGTTTGGGAGATTGATCAGAGGTTTATTCATTGCAAAAGAAATTTAAAGTATCTAATGACTGACATGCAACATAGGAACTTATTTTTGAACTCATTGTTACCACATTTGAAATACCCATTGAGACAACATAATTTCCAAACTTAGGTAGAGGCTCTGCAAGCATCCTTAAAAATAGAATAGAACCAATATCAGAAGACATATCCAATGATAGAGGAGCTGAAGGAGGATTTGAATAATCTAACATCTCAACTTAACCAAAATAAGGGAAAAATATAAAAGAGAAGAGAAAATAGAAGTTGTTTGGTGTACCACATGCAGGATCGAAGGACACCATTGGATTGAATGTTCAAATTTTCCATAGTACATGGAAACAGTAGTACCAAACCCTTTGCCAACATGAGGAGCATGGTGCGAGATCTATAAGACACATGGGTATGATCCATATCATTTTCCAATGATGTAGAAGTACCAGACAATACCGAAGAGTTCATACTGCAACTTTTTCAATTTAGTGGGTCATGATGATAAATATTGTAGGACAATGGAGATGATGTGAGAAATAACTTTAGATACTTATAGGGTGCAAGCAAAAATGATGACATGGAAAACTACTCCTCAGTTCAACCAGGTACCACCACCACATAAAAACGTGTAGCCACAATATAACCCCTCACAATATAACCAGGTACCTCTGTACAACGCACATCGAGGAGATCGAGCTGGATATGGAGGTGGAGGACGAGGTAGAGGAGGATTTGGAAGAGGAATAGGTCTAGTAGTGTGCCAAAACTGCCAACATCCAGGACATTATGCAAGGGAATTTCCACTTCCTCCAATGACATGTATTTACTGTCATGCAACAGACCATGATACAAAGTAATTTCCAACACTCTTTGGGAATATCCAAGAAAAGAGGAATAAGAACAACCAAAATGTCTAGTGGATTTTTGTAGAATCTAGGGATGATGGAAGAAACATCAACATATTCAAGCGAGGAGGATCTAAGACATGAACTCATGCATTAAGTAAATATCCAACGCAAGACCAATGGGTGAAGAAAAATAGTGAAACACAAAAGAAATTTGATGCATGGAAAGAAAATGAGACATTGAAGGAGGATAGACATGAGTTTCCCAAGCATAATTCTACATCAACATCATCTGTGTAGCATAATCAGAACATACCAATGTATGATATGCCTTCATCAATGGACCACACTAGTGAAGCACAACCTTTAGAGAAAATAAGTACCATAAATACTTTTATGCAATCTTGTGTTAAGCTATTGAATGATCCATCATCTGTTAAGGTTATACAAAATATGATAGAAAGGTTTAATACATAGGGATAAGGGAAGTTAGAGAAGAAAATAGTCAATCACCTCCATACAAGATGGAGGAAAAGCAGAGAATTGGGACTTAATGCTAATATTGGCAATTTTAGTATGGGGGATATTATACTAGAGTTAGTATCGGAAGTAAATGTTTTACCTAAGAAGACATGGAAGAGTATGGGAGAACCCACAATAGGATATTCACCTATCCAATTGAAATTAGAAAACAAACATAGAGTTCTGCCAATAGGACGACTTAAAGGTGTGAAAATAGATTTTGATGGAGTGCACACTAAGCCAGACTTTGAAGTAATAGAGATAGTAGATGGCACGAAACCATATCCATCATTGCTTGGATTGGATTGGGAATTTGAAAACTAGACCATAATCAATTTGTAGATAAGAAAAATGGCATTTGAATCAGGTGAATATAGAGTCATTGCACCATTAGACCCTTCAGAGGGAGGAAGGTTTGTAGAAACCACCTATTTAGATATGTAGGAAATAAACCAATTGTACAAAACCACCACGCGTGAAGACGATTATGTTAACCC
>JZKD02S1651350.1:68413-82432 GCA_000966675.3 Picea glauca
ATTGGGTGGAGGGAGCCTCCATACTCCTACTTTTATGATAGAGCATGCCATTACCACGCAACATGGTTTACATCAATGGGTGGCAATTCAGACCCAAAGAGAAGAATTGGCAAATTGGGTACCTTCACGCAGTACTTCAACAACATCCATAGAGCATAGCCAATACATGGAGAATCACTTCAGAGGTTGTTGCGTAGTACCAAGGTATAGAAAACTTCAAATGTACATGCCACAACATGTGGATCAAAGCGCGTAGGGATCTAGAGAAGGAATGGTTGCAACTATGATACTGCATCAGTGTAAAGGAGGTGGAAATGGGAATGCGTGATTGAGATGATGACTGGAAGATACCATTCATTAATAAGGAAATTTCAATGGTCAAGGAAGTAGAAGCAGGGTCATCTAAGACACTTGCAGGAGACAATGATACACCCAAAAATTTGACACAATAGGGGAATCCCAATCAAAAGTCTGCGTAGAAAAAGAAGTGATGCAAGAGCATTGTAAGGAAGCACAAAAGAGAAGGACAACTGGATATGCACCAGTTCACATTTTGAGGATATTTTGAATTTCAAAAGGATGGAACATTTATGTAATATCTGGAGAGACATAAGTGCTCTTAAATGTTTGGAAATTGTAACGCAGAACTTGAGCAATTTCTCTCATCTGTTGGTTGTAGGAAATTAATGTAATAAATGTAAAGTAGTTGTAGACTTTAATTCTCTTTGATAGCTTGAGGTTGTAGGAGGGAAAACTCAAGAAGGCTCCCTAGTATGTATTGTATTGTATCATTATTCTCATGATAGTTAGAGGCTGTAGAGAAAGAGAGCATGAGAGCAGAGAAGAACAAAGATTGAAGAAGTTGTATGAGCAGATAATTGTTGCTATTGAACCCATGTATAGAAGAACTTAAATTAATATAAGGAATCTTTGATCCAACTTCATGGTGTTTATGAATTCTGTTTACATCTATTGAATGGTATATTTACAGTTTTCTTATATGCTCTATTATGCATTTGTTTCAACGTTGTGTATGTGTATGATTTCATGTTGAATGTATGAAGTCCGTGAGAGGGAGAGTGTAAGTTTCAATTGTTTCTCTTCCTAAGAATTCCTGCAAGGAGTGCAGTGAAAAGTCCTCAAGGAGTGCGTTGACGATATTCTAAGTTTATCTCATAAAAAATCAGGAGGGATACCAGTGTTCTTATACCAATAGAAGTGAAAGTATAACATTGAGTCGTGCAAGGTGTGCACAGGCTGGTTGAAGTCTTAGAATTTTCCAACCTAGTGAATGGTTGAAGGACTGTTGTCGCAAGGAGTGTGCACAGTTGGAAGATTCTAGATAATCAGATATTATCATGAAGGTCGCAAGGAGTGCGCACAATGATCCCCTAGAATCCTTGAGTTTGAAGCAAGAACCAAGCTCAGGAGGGATATATACTTCGAAGAGTTTGAAGGAAGGATGAGGTTTGGAGTCACCTCACAGAAATCAAGATCAAGAGGAAAGACACCAAGTTATTTGGCCAGGAACATCGAGAACTTGAATGAATGGTGGAAACTCTTAGAGGGAGAAACACCAATACCTGTGGACCGTTAGACCCATTGGAGTTGTAGGGAGGATAAAGGCGAGAGTATTTAAACCCTCACAAGATTAGGAGGGATAGTAGCTATTAGATCCAAAGGAGTGAGAGATTTTGATTTGGTGCTTTGAAATTTCTGCATTACAGGAGCCGAAAGTGTAGAGAAAACAACTTCCTGGAAGTCACGATACGTGAAGTCCTGACGAAATATGGATGGTCAGATCTTAGGAGGTTTAGGACCGTTGATCTATGGATAAGAAGTCGTGAGTTTGGACTTCAAGAAAAGGAGAGGAGTCACATCGTGAACTCATGAGACATGAAATCTTGATGTGCTAGGAGGTGGACCCCAGGGTTGGATTGGAGGTCATATGATAGAAGCATAAAGGAGGAGCTAAAGACCCATTAGCCCATTTCAGGGTTTCGGGAATCTAAGGAGTCAGGGAGGACTCACAGTGGAAATCATGAAGTTGTGAAATCCAAAATACCTTTTCAGGTTAAGCCAGTGGTCATGCCAAGTCATCACGTGAAGTGGAGGTTCACACCTAGTGCTTGTTCGTGCGGGTGTAACTTCTAAGAAGGGCCTGTGGTATTATATGTATTGAAGTTTCCAGTGGTAACTAGGAGCCATTTCATATCAAGGGAATAGGAATACCTAAGGATTGGGAGGTCACGCAGAACCTGCTGAGGTAGGGGTGCTGTGTCAAGAAGGGGAGTTCTCCAAAAAAGGATGCACAAATAGGAAAGAAGTACACTGCCCCAGTGTAGAAACACAAGGAAGGGGGGACACATAGACACAAGAAACCTTCTCGGTGACCACTCCACAAGAAATAGGGCCACCCAAACAACTGATTATACATACAGGGGGGGCGCACAAGAAGTCCAAGGCTCATAAGAAACTTCCTAAATACACAATTACTGAGGATGACGCTGACCTCGTCACATAAAGAGTACAAGATCACGTAGTTGAGAAATTCGAGGAGGCCCAACACCAATGAGGGAGGATACAAAATGAGTTGGCAAACATAAGATAGGTCTTAGAGTAAATAAAAGTAGCATAAAGGCCTAAAAGGGGAACAAATCCATTCCCTGCAACAACATAAGTAGAGGCAAGGACCATGCTGAGTGAACAAGACACCATCCAAACCATAGCACAGGTGAGTCCAAAGTTCCAAATTATATCAGAGATGTTTCAAATAGACGAAGCCGTATCCCAAACGTTGCTGAAGGATTTGGCATAGGTAGAGTTGGTACTGTAAAGGATACCAACCAAGGAACTGTACAAGCTTCAAGTCAGTGTTGCATAGGAAGTGAAATCACGTGCAAGGATGGATGCAGTGGAAGTGCAGGAAACAAAGAATGACAGGGATGCCTTGGAATTGGTAGTCGAGGAGGTCAAGATCGAAAAAAAGGAGGAAAAAGAATGCACAGATAGAATGGGACAAGGACTGACATTGGTTTATATTCACATCCCAGACAATGTGCATGCAACAAACATAAGCGCATAGGAGAAGATCAATCTTATTGCACAAACCATTTATCAGTATAGACAGGATATTGAGGAGATAAAGGAAAGGATTAACCCTATGACTCATCCCGGGGTCCAAGAGAAGAGGAAACAAGAAGATGCACTCCAAATAGAGAAAATGGAGAAACAAGCAAGTGTATAAGAAGAACTATTCGATAGAGCCGTGCAACTCTGGATAGCATTGGAAGAAGATGAGGAGGTCCAACAGTGGGACCAAGAAGAGGAGACAACAAACACAACCATAAAAGAGCTCAAACAAAGGAAGAAAGTGATGACCATCATAGAGCACATGAAGGGTACCTAGGACATGAAGAAGCTGTAGTTAGAATTGAAAACCACACAGACAAAGAAGCAAGCAAGACAAGCAGAACTAGAACCCCTCCAAGAACAAGAAGCTCAGATGATTGCGCAATTGGAGGAGAAGAAGATAAGCAGAGTATAGGCATAAGAAGAGTGTGTAGCTTTGATATAGGAGGAGATAACAACATAGACTATAGAGGAACTAACAAACAAAGCTACATAGATGAGAGAAAAAAGAAAGGAAGTAGTAGAAAAGTTCCTTAGCTTGGACAGGGCAGTGCAAGGAGCACACACTCCATAAGTGGCTTAGGATGAGCCACATGTCAGGGTTGGGGGCATGTTGGGCACATGCCTATTTTGAGGAAATACCCAATTTTGGTAAGGAAAGCCCTAATTTTGGAGAAGAAAAACTGGAAGGAAAAGAAACATGTGCAAGGAAAAGCTACATACAAAGGAGGAAAGCAAGTAAGGCATGCATGTAGGAAAACCTAATCATGTTAGGGTTAGGGTTTTGGTAAGAGATTGTAAGGGATAAAAGGCTTGTAAAATAATATAAATAAGAACCTATGAGGTCTAGGTCAAGGTTCTGGTTGGTTCTGATTAGTTTAGATACTAGTTCAATTAAACTATTGCAGTTTTGATATATTTTGTAAGATATTGAGATGTAGAAGAGTCAGGTAGTTGGATATTGATGGTTAGATAGTAGGATGAGGATCCTAGTGTGATCTAGTCTGCCTCATAGAGGTTGTTGAACCTTTTTAATGATTGTATGATTGAAGATGTGGTGCAAATAACACCATATTTTGAAGCAAACCTAATAAAAGATCATAGAAGTTGGATATTTATGAACGTAGCCCAGGAGGGGGTGAACCAAGGTAAAACATGTGTTATCCATAATGTTTGTTGCATGTTTAATTCTGTTAGTGATTAGTTTATAAATGAATGAATGAATGGTTAAGATGAATATGTTAGAATGCATGCATGGCTTAAAATATGAATGAATCTTAGGAATTAAAGAAGGAATAATCAGATCAAGGCCTAAAGAAGATCAAGTAAATCCCATATCCTACTCCTTCTTAGACTGAAATCACTTGAGCTTTGTAGTCACCCATATAACTTTCTCGAGTGAGACTATGTAGTGCACTTTGGTTTTTGTGTTTCCTTTTGGTTTACTAGGAGGGCTGATAGTTTTAGAGGGTTTTGTTGGAAACCTGTTCAGATATGAATCTGGGCCAGCACAAGAAGCATAAGAGATATTAAAAACCAACATGCGCACAATGCTATTTTGGTGAAGAATAAGAAATAAGGAAAATATCTTTGTGGATGTAGCCTAGGGGGGTGAACCACGGTAAAATGGTGTCTCTATGTGTGCTATGTTGCTTTTATGTTCTTTATAATGAATTAATGGATAATTGAATGCATCTATTAGAGTTTATTGACAATGTGCACTAGAATGAGTACATATAATAAATGTTATTGAATGGATAAAATGGTATATTTGATGAATTTTATGGAAGAATATGTGTTAAATTATAATACGAAGTAAAAATAACATCCCCAATCCATTCCATGACTGCAGATATCTCCGTCCTGTAGTCACCCATAAGCCATATCATGTGAGACTGCGCTATGTACTCTATGCACAGTGTAGCCTTTTGGTTTACCACAAGGGTCACTAGTTAAAAGGGTTTTGTTGGAGAACTAAGGTAGAACCTGGGTCAATCCATACAGCCAACAAATGGTTATGCTTACGACTTGAACTCAGAAGGACAACCTGGAAGGGGTTTGGTGAAGAAGATGCAGTGGTAAAAAGTGGTGTTCATACCATGTAATCCTATGAAGAAAGAAATTGAATGATAGTTGGAAACAAAGAATATAGAGTTCATACAAAAAGATAATAAAAGTTTCAAATATACACCATGCTAGTATCTGCAGTGGTATGTGTACTTATTTTCATGAGGCATATTTTTATTATTTTCCATAGTTATTATAGGAGTGGATATTAATGTTGAAGGATACCCATCCAACTAATTGGATTAGGCTAGTAGAGTGGACTGCTAAAAATATCATGTGATTGAAAAGGGTTAATAATAAATTCATGCGTGTAGTGGATTTTTGATTAGATAGTATTACTATAGGGATTATTATTGAATTTGTAGTAGACACAGTGAAGTCATATACTACTATAGAGAAAGATTTCTTGAAGGGACCCAAAGGGAGGTACATTAGGTATCTTTACACATCGATCAATATATTATTACATGATAAAGGCATGATGACCATGGAATCATATAACTAAATCACTCTGCACACATGGGGGAGTTGGGGGAAGCACTAAGGAAGAACTGAGATATGGAGAGTAGCTAGAAGAAGGAAGCAATGGACCCCATCATGATGGATGATGAAAAGACCAGGGAAATCATAAGGAAATTAGGTGTGATGCACAACAAATGACCCTACCATTATAATATGAATAGAAATAAGAGGGCAATAGCTGAGCGAGAGGGATTGGATAGTGATGAGGAAGAGGTAGAGGATCTCCATGCCATGGGGAATATTAAGGATATATTGCATGCCAAATATGAGAGGAAAAATAGAGGTCATGGGTTGAGTGTAGAAGAAGGCTCTCCATTCCATATCCGAATTAGTGTGGAACCCACAACCCCATGTGTGGCTAATACATATGAAGAAGAAAAATTGGTTAACCAACAAGTCATTAGTGGTAGAATATTTTTTACAGGATGTGGGTCTAGTGGAAACTCAAGCAGAAGTGTAAGTTCAACAAGTAGCAATCAGGTATCTACACTGCACAGAGGTGGTAATACAACAAACTTCACAATGACAGGAAATTATCCGACTATTAGGTTACTAGAGTTCTAATGGGAAGAGTTAGATGACCAAGGAAAACATTTGTTTATCTATGAGAAGATATGGGAAAAAAAGTAGATTACAGACGAAGATACAAAGTTTGTGAGTTGGAAATCACATTCATAGACCAACCATTAGAATGGTACATGGCTCTCACAAAAAATAATCCAACGGGAGCGCCTACAACTGTAGTAGAAGTGAAAAGGAAATGAATAAATGAATTTGAGAAACCAAGTTTAGAGGACCAGTTCATGAATGAAATGATAGAGATTAAGTAGAAACCAGGAGAATCCCTATGGGAGGTGGACCAAAAGTTCAAGAGGCTAAAAGTTAAGTTAAAGTACCCTATTAATGATATGAATCATAGGAATTTGTTTGTTAACTCTTTATTTCAACACTTGAAGTATCCTTTGAGGAAACAAAAAATCCAAAGTTAGGCTGAGGCTCTGCAAGAAACCTTACAACTAGAGGAAAATCGTTATAAGAATACATATACAACCATGGAAGAGTTGAGGCAAGCCATGAAGAACTTAACATTTAAGTTGAATCATAATAAAGGTAAGGAGAATAGGGAAGATTTTTGGTGCACATTATGTAGAAATGAAGGGCATCACAAGAATGAGTGTCCATTATTTGCACAGTATATTGGAGTGTGTATGCCAAACCCTTTATATTCAGGAGGACCATGGTGTGAGATTTTCAAAACACATGGGCATGATCTCTATCATTACCCCTTGAGTTAGAAGTATCAGACAATATTGAAGAGTACATTTTGTAATTTTTTTTAGGTCAGTTGGACACAAAGACAAGGACTGCATAACTTTGGAGATGATGAAAGAAAGGATTTCACATAAATAGAGGGTGCAGGCCAAACACATAACAGGACAACCTGCACAACAACCACAATATAACAAAGCAAAATAGACACAGTATAATCCCATGCAAAACTTTCAATAACAATACTGTGCAACAGTTTGGATAGAGGTTATTGTACATCATATTCATCGTAGTATAATAATGCAAAACCGTAGTATAATAATGGTTGAATAATGCGTATCCGTAGTATAATAATGGTTGAATAGAGGTTACTGCACATGATATTCTGTGTAGAGTAGGAGGATAGATATGAAGAGAAATATGAGGGATTTGGACAACATCAAGAACATATATATAAGTTCATGGTTCAATGGAGATTAGTACCACCAGAAGAATGGCCACACCATTTTATTCACACATTAGAAGGAATCCCAAAGAATTAGAACACAAAACAAGAACAACATAGAGAAACTGTAAACTGGGAAGAGATAGAAAAAAAATTCATAGTTACATTTTCCTTTGAGCATGAAAGTCCAAAGATTGATATAGCGCTAAAAATACTAAGAGACATGATATTTGAAGAACCATAATTTGAAATAATCCCAATATATCAGAAACAGACTAGACAGACAATTAAATAATTGCTACATTGTTATCACATTGTAGAAGAAGACGATCCAACAGAGCATAATCCGTGCAATATCCAAATCCCATAATTTGAAGGACAGAGGGTAGTGTTGACTATTGAAAACATCAACGTAATTTCACGTGCAAAGTGTTGCTAAAGCCTATTATTATATAAGTCTAAATAATGCTAGTAGGTGGGACCCCCTTGAAATTTTGAAGATCAGATCTGTTCATTTCCATTGTTATGATGATGTGCTATACAGGTTTACATGGTTATTAAGAATATCATTGTTATTGATATGATTTGAGCTTTCGTGATGATATCCCTTCATGTGACTACAACATGCTATTCATTAATGGTGACCGTTCCTATTGCACCTACATAACAAACATATTAGTAAAGTTACATTAAGGGCAGTTTTAAAGAATGCAAGGTATTACAACAAGTGCAAGGGAACCTAGTTTTGCAATGCTACACGCATAAATATTTGTTGGTTATTGTTAACTTTAGTTACAAGGAAATGGCTATAAAAATTGTTTAATTACATTTTTTTATTATATGTATATGGTGGAAATTTTGGTGGCGCACTTTGGCAAGGTGATGATGAAATGGTTATGCATTGATTAATGGAATCAATAGCTGATGTACATATGTTATAATGTGGGTGGTGCATTCAGAAAAGTGAATGCAAATGGTTGAATAATTATGTGGATTAGGATTATGTTATGGTTTAAATGTGTTGATACTATCGATGCCTTGGTTGATTAATGGTGTTAATGGAAGGCTCATTGGCATGTACTATGGAGTAAATGAGATATGGGTGGAGGGGATGTGAATTTATTGCATGTCACCTTTACCCTTCCCATTGGTCACCACCCTAGTTGGATTGTTGTTTGATCTTGTTGTTGTGTTCACGCTCCAGATTCTTAGTAGGGTGAAACCACTCGACCACCTCTCGTCTTAAGGATTTCGATTAATAGGTATGTCTCTTTTGGCCATTCTCGACTTCACGCTGGTTATGAAATGATTTTGGCTCAGTTGTGTGGGTTTGTGTTTGTCCTAAGTGCTATAACTATGTGGAATATTGGATTCGAATGGAAAATAGATGGTTCGTCTTATATCAGTTTAAGTTCATGGGATTGTTAGTCTTCTTGGGTGATAGTTATTTATTACCACTACATGTTGGTTGAAGGGTTTGTTTAAAATCATGGTTGGATGATTGTCTTCACGGTTATTGGGTTTGATTAAGATCCTTTTTTCCTTATTCATCCTTTTCAAGGGACTATCTCCCATCCACAATCATCATAGCCCCTTGCATGTACACCTTTGGCCTCAAAGTCTCACTGAAGTTAGTTCCATTCCTCCTGTGAAAACCCTTAAGCCTCTAGGATGGGGTTGCATAGGGAAACTGTCGAGCCTGTCAAGTGGATTCCAGTCACTGTAGTCTATTACCTTGAATACAGGCTCACCCATGGGTCATATAGCCATCATGTTGGTTTAGTTTCTCATCACTACCTCTGTGATAATGGCATGAGCCCCACATTGACAATTGCACTTCTAAGGGTCATAGTCGCCAACCTGTTTTCAAAGAATCATTATTTTTTCTTATGAAGGGGCCTCTATCATTGTTTTTTTGGTTCATGGGTACACACCATTATCACGCTTGTTTGGTATATTTCTTCCCTCACCACAGTGTTGAATTGTTGTTTATTATACAGCCGTTAGAGTGGTTCTTATGATGTTCAGATAATGGTTGGAATTAGTCACAGAGGTTTGGTGTTGTCCATATATACCGCGTCCTGTAGATGAGGTTTTGAGAATTATAAGATTGGATTGGATATGTTTACTACATATTTTGGTAGAATACACTTGAATGTGTACGGCCTGGTCACTCATAGGCGACTTAATAAATGGCCCATAATGAAGTCTTTTGAATTATATCATTGTTGGCACAGGGGCAGAGCCAAGGTTCACTCCAAGAGAACACTAATAAGTCCTAGCTACTGGCCCTTTCGACAGCACCTGCGAAGCAGATGCAGTCTCACCTAAAGCAGTTAAGAGGGGGTTTGCAGGACAAGGATGTATACAACCAGGGGAATATAAAGTGGATCTATCACAACAACAATACAACATTCATATATCACTTATCATCTAGGTCTATCCTACACAGCTATAGATTTGATCTAACATAAGACTTCAAATAACAATATAACAATGAAAAATATCTAGGCATCAATCACACATATGATACAAAATATACATGGTTCACCCTCTCTCTAGGGCTAGATCCACAGAATTGTGCTTATGATTTATTAAGGTAAAACATACAGTTCTTATCTTCGCTCTTAGCTAGCATATATTCTTTATTCTCTCTCTTTCTCTCCCCTCCCTGGGTGCCCAGCTGTGGTACTTTACCTTCGCACATAGCTGAAGATCTCACAATACAATCCTCTCCCTCCACAATAGAGCTATAGCAACAATATCATACCAATACTCAATGACCAACAAAAACCCCATCCAGGTCCTCTTGACCTTTATTTATACATTACAATCCCTCACCAACAGCCTTAGGTTGAAACCTAGGTGCCAAAACCCTAGATACCAAAACCCTAGGTGTCTAAAACCCTAGGACAACTTGACTCACTTTTTCTAGGTTTCGCCAACCTATCTTTCCTTCTTCCTCAGACGGTGCTCCAAAGAATCGAATGATGGATTTATTTGCTTGCTGAGTTGTCCATGATTCGTCTTCCTTGCTGATCTGTCATCCCTGATCACCTTGTCCAACGACTTGATTTTTCGTACTTCACTCCATATTTCCCGCTCTTTTGCTCACTTCGACTCAATGATAGTTACTGTGTCTCCCGCGAAGCTCACCTTTTACCTTTCCTTCCTTGTTCATTTCTTCCTTCCATAACCAAGGGCCAACAAGCCCGAAACACTCACATGTGACTCATCCCGAGGCACTTCATATATGATCCTCTTGTTTTACTTTGACTTTGGACTGCGTAGTGCAACCCTTTCTTTTTGCTTTATGGCTCCTTTCCATCCTTGTGCAGACTGTCTTTTCTATGTTTGGTACCCAGTTTCAACTGCACCTGGTACCTAGACCCTTTTCCTCATTCTTTTACTGAGAGCTGTGAGGTAGTTGGTTATCATAGTACAACTTCAACCGAATCCCATTCACCAATCCTTCCTTCCAGTCTCCCTTCAATGTCTTTAGCTACACAACTCCTCCTTATGTAACATAGGCAATCTCATATGGTCTAAGCCAATGCATTATGAACTTCGCAAGGTGTTTGATAAACTTAATTTCATACACCAGTACTAAATCAATGGTCCAAGCCAATGTTGTTTCCAATATCTTGTTGAATGCTTCAACCGTTCCTTTTTCTTGCGGATGGTAAGGTGTACTATTCTGATCGTGGACTGCAAATTCTCCAGTTAGGGATTCAACTGTATTATTGATGAAGTGTGTACCTTGATCACTCATAAGGATCTTAGGGCATCCAAACCTGGTTATTATGTCATCAAATATAAAACGTGCAACTGTAGTTGCACTATAGTCCTTGACTGCTCTAGCTTTGGCCCATCGGGTTGTATTTTGTTGCAGTAATAATGTACCTTGCTCCTGTGTGCTTTCCTAGTGGGTTTATAGGTCCCACAAATTCAATGGACCACTTTTCAAATACTTGTAGGGTCGTTTGTGGTGCTAATGGAATTTCATCTCTTCGGGATGGTTTTGCAATTATCTGGCATACATCACATGCTATGGCATACTCTTTAGCATCTTTGTGTAACATAGGCCACCAAAGGCTAGCACACATAACCTTCTTCACAGTTTCTTTCCCTACATAATGTCCTCCTGTGATGCCTTCATGAGATTCTGTGAGGATCAGTGGTCATGTTTTCTCCCTAACACACCTCCTTAATATTTCATCTGGTCCCATTTTGTACAGCTGTCCAACTATAAGTGAAAAGTCTGCAGCACACACCACTAGTTGTTTCTTCTAAGGAATTGTATACTCACTTGGAGCCATTCCTGTTGACAAGAATTGGACTATGTCTACGAAGTAGTCATCAATATTTCTAATGGTGAACAACTGTGCATCTGGTAATGTATCCTCGAAACTGGTAGGTTCTTCACCGTGTTCCAACCTTGATAAATGGTATGGGCCCTTGTTCATTCTTCCTGGCTTAACTATGATCTCAAAATAATATTCTTGAAACGACAGAAGCCATATGCATATTCACCCCTGCAACACTGGCTTGTTGACTAGGCACTTCAACGTAGAGTGATCAATAAAAATTTTAAAGTGTCCTCCCAACAAGTAGTGGTGAAAGTTTTGTAGTGCATACACCATGGCTAGTCCCTCTCTTTCTATAGTGGTGTAATTAAATTTAGTTGTGGATAGATTCCTTCTAGAAAATGCTAATGGATGTTCAATATCCCCTTCTCCAAGTTGTTCCAGTACTGCTCCTAATGTAAGAGAAGATGCATCGACATGCACATGGAATTCTTTGCTCCAATCTGGAAAAACCAGAATGGGCATTGTAACCATCTTCTGTTTTAGCATGTCGAAGCTCTGCTAACATTCATCTGTCCACTCATGCTGGTAGTCCTTCATCAGATTCTCCATTCGTTTTGTAATTTGGGCATATCCTTTGATAAATTTCCTGTAATATCTAGTATGGCCTAGTGCAGTGCACAGTTGTTTGACTGAAGTAGGAGGTGGCAAATCAACTATAGTTTCAATTTTAGATGGGTCAACCAACAATCCCTGATTGCATACAATATGACCTAATGTCACTCGAAATGGTGAGAATAAGATGCATTTCTTCATATTCAAAGCAATTTGACACTGCCTGCATTTGTCGAACATTAGCCTTAGACATTCAATATGATTTTTCAGCAAACTAAAAATAGTCCAGTCATCAAAGTATGCTTCTAAAAATTTATGCAAGAATTCTTTGAACGCTTCGACCACCACCTTGGAAAAGATGGCTAGGGAATTATTCAATCCAAATAGCATTACTATATATTGGTAGGATCCCCATTCTGTGGAAAACGTAGTCTTATGATGATCCTCCTTGGAAATACAGATCTGATGGTATCCCAAAAAGTCATCTGTAAAAGAATATACTTCCTGGCCTCCCACGTTATCCAACACTTCGTCTGTGAATGGTGTAGGGAAAGGGTAGGGAAAGGGTCATGCAGGAAGGCATCATTCAACTTTCTGAGGTCCACATAGATCCTTATTTCTCCTATCTTCTTGTCTTGTACCACCATAGGGATGATCCATTCCGACTCTTCGACAGGTTCAATAATCCCTACTTCTAGCATTCTGTAGAGCTCACTCTTCACTTTTTCCTTGTATTTCAGGTTTAGTCTATAAGGTCTTTGCTTGATTGGCTTCACATATGTTTTCAAAGGTATTCTCATCTCACTCATAGGCCCTTTGATTCCCTTCATATCAATGAAATTGATTGGGAACAAGTCTTGATATTCGTGTAATAACTCTGTAATCTTGTCAATGGTAGCAACATCCCAATAATCTCTGACATTTGAAAGATTTGGTGACTCCTCTGTCCCAATATTTAATTTATTTATTTTGATCAGTTGTCCTATGAATGGAAGCTCAACTCCTGGTCCATCCACATTTTTGTGTCCTTCTGTCTCAGCGATGTTTACCTTCCTTGGATCATCATCTTCATCGGCATTAATGTTGTAACATCCTTGCAATATCTAGAATGGCGTGGTCCATTCATATTCTTCATGCTCCAAAGGGAGGCCAGATGCATCCTTAAATACTTTTTGTCTCACAATATGTAATTCTTGGTCTACTGAAGGAAATTCACTTTCAAACAAAAAGGTGGTTACAAAATTCTGGATCATGCCTTCCCAATCTGAACTGACGAGGCACAGCTTCGCTTGAAGGTACCAGTTGATAGGGATCATGTCTAGCATGTTAATGAATCTATGCACCCATTTGTCTCGAGGAATGTCACTCCAAGCCTCTTTGCAGCTTTCCACATGGTCCTTTGGGAAAATTTGACCCGTGTACCTCACTTCGCAGCTTCCTACTTATGCTAAGGACCGCACTGTCATCAAAGTTTGACATTATGTCTAGTCTGTGATGTTTCCTTTGTGCATCCCCCACCATATTTCTGGTGTGGATTTTTGATCCAAGTGGATATCGGTGGCCACCCACCTTTTCCAACTGGCTCAAAATAGCTTTATGGCAATTTTGGCAATTTACTATTTAAGCAGGTTTTAACTTTCAGGGCCATTTTGAGGGCCTAAA
>JZKD02S1651350.1:126137-141238 GCA_000966675.3 Picea glauca
CAGGGGTTTGGTGTTGTCCACATATGTTGCATCCTGTAGATGAGGTTTTGAGAATTAGAATATTGGATTGGATATGTTTACTACATCGTTTGGTAGAACACACTTGAATGTGTGCGGCCTGGTTACTCACAAGTGACTTAATAAATGGCCCATAATGAAGTCTTTTGAATTATATCATGGTTATATATTGCTGTGTGGTTATGGTGGAATCCTCTCAGTTGTGCACCATGTATAATATGTATGGATTGTTTTGTATGCCCAGTGATACTCCCGATTTCTAGGTGCGTTCATATTTTTGCAAATTGATCACTATTGAAATCATTTGTGTGGGGTGTTTGGCTTGGTTTCAAGTCACACTGAGATATTTGTTTCACAGTGGTAGGGTTACATTACCTTGGAAATTCACTCTTGCATAGCATGTGTCTAAATAGTGGCTATTTGGTTTCATATTCAATTATCACTTCAGTCGTGGCATGTGAGGTTTTTATTATATCGATTATTTTTACTACATATATATGTGGGAGTGAATATCACTATAGACCTTGATTGGCTCTATTACAGAAATAGTGACTTCATTATTATTTTGGAAATATGACTTTTAAATATAGATTGGAGAAATGTATGGCAACAATGGATGTTAATGATTACAGAATGGGAATGAGTGTTTTTGTTGACTATTATAACATGCCGAATGTGTGAACAAAGGGGACAAAAACTCTTACAAATTTTGTGATGAACAGTGAACTAGTGAAATACACCGGAATTATTACTCCGTCATCTGATTGTTGATTGATGCATATTTTTCTCACTGCAAAATATGTTATGGATTGCATTATTAATCTTATGAATGATAAATGTTTTCTCCCCTTTCATTACCTCATTTTCTGATAATTACAACCCCCTCACATATCCCATATTCATTTTATTCATCCCCTGTTATGATATTGATCACAACTATGAGAATCTTTGTGTTAAGATTCAGAAAAATTGGCAAATTTTTCTGTGGGTCGCAGTGAGGTTTATTGGTTTGCTCATAGTTTATTGTTGTTATCATTGAGAAGTGACCATTTCTCTCGCCTTTCATTATATCATATTTTCACTAATTACAAACCCCTCATGTATCCCTGAACATTCCCCCCCCCTCCCTTGCTCATTGATTAACATTAGAACAATTTGTATGGATTGGATTGCATGAGCCTGATACATTCTGAGCCAAGTATATTTTGTATTTTTAAGGAGTTTTCATGCATGGTTATTTAAAATACTATTTTATAATTGTTAACACATGCAGGATGATTGTTTTTAGTCGGGGAAGCCATGGTCGAGGAAAAAGAGGTATAGGTAACTAGAACTGAGGCCCAAGGAGGCCTAGGTTCTCAATACATTTTGATGTTGATTATGAAGAGCTGCGAAAATGGTTCCATGCTGGATTCTTTAATTGGATTGGACATGGAATAGTCCAACTGAGGCTTGAAAGGCCTCCCTTCCAAGCCCCTCAAGCCCCCGATATACCAGTGCCTCCTCATGTCTCTTTACAACCTAAAGTCCCAGAAAATGATGGGTGGTAGGCAATTGTTCACCCAACAGTCTCCCAACACCGTGGCTGGACGAACTTATATTTGCCTGCTCCTCCACCTTTAAACCCCATTGTCCAATCAACCCCTAACCATTCGCCAGTGCAATCTTCCCATGCTTGCAAGAGGTTAAATACTAAATCCCACCATGCTTTAGATAAAGGAAAAGCCACTATTGCCCCTTCCTGACCCTCTGATGACTCTAACAAATCCATGTCTTTAAAGATGCATATGAGGGATGATTGTTCCCATGTGATTAGTGAGATAAAGCCTAAAGTCTCCACCCATCTCAAGGAAATTTCAGGGAAATCAGGAGGTGACAGTAGCAACCAAGGAAGGGTCGCTTCACAGACTGGAAAATATGGGTTTTAATTTTTATGTCATTTATTGTTTTATGATAGTGGTCTTCATGGAGTTTGGAAAGAATGTTTATTTTGGACAACATGTTTCATTTTGGACCATAGGTCTTACTTTGGATATATGAGTATTAGTCTGAATTATTTTCAATTTTTATGAGCTAAAATTGTCGAAGGAAAATATGTTTTGAAGGGAGACACAAGCGGTGTGTTTTCTTAACAAATGGATTATGTTATGATGTGATATTAATGGATTATGTTATGATGTGATGATTGTTATTCACTAAAGGAGTCACAAGGGGGTCCCACCTATTATTTATTATTTAATTATGAACCTATTATGATTATTACTTTTCCCCCCTTCCTTAACTAAAGTTAGTTAAGTGTTTATGTTAGCTTAACTAATAAGTTAGTTCAACTACTCTAACCAATTCTAAATTGTTAAAAGCTGAAATAAGGGGAGGAACAAAAGGAGCATAGAAGAACAAAGCATGATAAGGTTTTATCTTTGAGTTATGTTGAGATAGTTCAATTTTCATTCATTCATATATTCATCATAGCCTAATTCTCTTTTGTGATAGCAAGGTCTTATTGTAGACAACAACATTCAGGTGCTGAATCAAATCATTCAGACACTTGTTCTTCAGAGGTATTGATCTATCTTTGATAGTCTATGTAGACTTGCCTAGTTGTGAATTAACTTTCATGAATGAGAAAGGATATTGTGCAGATTCCAGTGGGTAGCAATCTGTGGCAAGCTGATCCAGCTTTTAGAGTTAAGTTTTGGTTTTCTGTTAGAGGTCTTTTTGTATGTTCCATCAAGGATTTCTAAGTTTGACTTTGGTCCAAGATTTCTTTTTGAAGTTTTGTAAGGACAATGAATCTTTGGTGAATTGGAATGAAATAAGGGATTGCTTTATGTCTCATCTATATTGATTATGATCTTGGTGTCTTTACTTCTGTTCTTACATTTATTTCAGCAACTAATATTTTCAGAAAAATACATAAAAGTGTGAATTTCCAGCAAGATTTTTGTTGATAAAAGACTAGCGTAAGCACTTTTAATTAATAGTTGTGAGTTAGGATATATATTTTTGTTGGCTATAAACATAGGGTGATATTCCCATCTACTTTACTTTAGCCAAGTAAAGTCTGAAAATTCTTGAGTAAGATCAATTCATATCTTGTCCTCAACATGCAGTAGAAGGTCCAAAGATATATTTAGAAGATTATGCTACACCATTAAATATCAATAAGGTAAACATTTGAACTACATAAAACCCAAAAATTGCAAGCATTGGATATTTTTGGGATAATCAAACAGTATAAATAATCACAAAATTACTGTGTGAGTATAGTGACTTATTCCCAGTGACATTTTTAGAAATGAAGGGATTAGAAGGAGAATTAAGAGAGAAGAAGATCCCTTTGAATCTAGAAGATAGAACTATAAGACAAATACCTTATAGATTGAATCCAATATACAAGGAGAAAGTGAAGACATAAATTAACAAGATGTTAGAGGCGGGTGTGATAGAACCCGTGGAAGAATCAAAATGGACCAGTCCTATGGTAGTGTAGGAAAATAAGAAAGGAGAGATTAGGATATGTGTAGATTTGAGAAAATTTAATGATGATTTCCTAGATGATCGTTTTCCTACCCCATTTATAGATGAAGTTTTGTAGAATGTAGGGGGTCAAGAAGATTATTCATTTACAGTTGGGTTTTCAGGATATAATTTTATCATGATACTACCAAAATATAGACATAAGACTACATTTTATACAAAATGGGGATCATTTCAGTTTACAATTATGCCATTTGGGTTGAAGAATGTGCCAACAATTTTTTCAAGAGTAGTAGTAGCAACATTTAAGGAATTTATTCATAAGTTTTTAGAAGTATACTTGGATGATTGGATAGTGTTTAGTTTATTGAGGGATCATGCTAAAGTATTAAGGTTGATGCTGAATAGATGTAGACAATTTTAGATATAAATGAATATTAAGAAAAAAAAGGTCAACGCACCTTTTGGTATTTTGTTAGGGCATGTGATGTGTAGACATGGTCTGTTGGTTGATCTTACTAAAATTGATGTCATAGTTAACTTACCACAACCGAAGTCAGTGCATCAGTTGAAGACTACACTTGGTCATATAGGTTATTACAGGAATCTTATAAGGGGATATGCATAGATTACTACACTGATGGAGAAATTGATGAAGAAGGACACTAAATATTAGTGGAATGATGAATGCCAATAGATTTTGGATATTTTAAGGAGAAGGTGGTTACTATGTCAATTTTAGTATTTCTAGATTGGGATAAATAATTTCATGTGAATTTGGATGCATCTATAATAACATTAGGAGAAATCTTGACCCAACCAGGAGAAGGTGATATAGATCACCCTATTGCATTTGCAAGAAGGAAGTTATCAGATTCATAACATAACTACAACTGATCCGTATTTTATGAGTAGAACAAAATAAATACATATTATTAAAAGATGTTTAACACAAAATAACAAAGATATAGTAAAATTGGTTTTCTATTAAATAAGGAAATAAGATGAAACTGTAAAATGCAGTGGAAAACAAGCTTGCTGGAATGCTGGCGGCTTATCTCTGAGAAGAGATGTGGTGGCTATGCTCATTCACAAGAAGATGATTACAATGAGGCTTTGAAGGCATTTTTACAATAAATAGGAATGCCAAAACCCCTAGACATCCAAAAACCTAACCCTAGGAGACGACGCTTCAAAAGTCATGTGGGCCCGGTTTGGGTAAGTTAGTACATCAACTTCCCGGGGTCGTAACTTTTGCATGCGACCTCTGTTTTAGGCGCACAATAGCCCATTGGAAAGGTATCATCAAGGAGATTCATTTTTGTGGCTCAATTAAATCCTTTGGCTGTCATTAAGAATATCAATCCATAAAAACCTTCACTTAGGCCCTCAAAATGGCCTCGGAAGTTAAAAATTGCTAAAATTAGTAAATTGCCAAAATTGCCACAAAACTGTTTGGAGCGAGTTGGAAAAGGTGGGTGGACACCGATATCCACCTGGATCATGTGTGTGATAATTTTGGTTTCCTGGTTTGTGCTTCCATTGCATGTTTAGTTGATTACTCAACTATGCTTTTAGTAGATAAAGTGATTTTATTTTAAGCTAACCGTCAGGTGTTGGGTTGAAGTGGTAAAATATCAACATGGTATCAGAGCATGATATTTGAAGGGAGGAAACCAAAATCATAGATATCAGTAGTTGGAAGAATACATTTAAACAAGAGGCAGAAATCGAAGGATAAATTTCACGGAAACAACAATACTAAGGAAGAACAAGGGTTTTTCCAGGTGTATGAAGGTGTATATGGGCCATAGTGGTGGCACTAGCATACATACATGGGTTGCAGTGGTGAAAATTGTGTGCATACATGAGTTACAAAAGTGGCAGTCACATACAAGGTTGTACAAGATAGTACAATGGAAGTTTGAGCAGAGGTGTGACACACCCAACCCCCTGAAGTTTACTTAGGTTGGCGGGATGTCAACTTTCATATTTTATTCATGATTCATTACTGGATTAACCATTCATTTATGAGAGGGATTCTCTTATGAAAATTTAAATTATGGTAAGCCTTGCTAATCTTTGGGGAGTTTCCCCCATTTGGATTAATGGAGCACCCAGATGCCTAGATGCTCCAATTTGGATGGTCCGATCTGCACATAACCCTCAAATCAATGATCAGTTTACCTCAATGATCGGTAATCAAATGGTTTATACCATGTTCAACATCAAAACATCTATTCACATGCCTAGATTCATGCAACATCGATATTGGGATGAAGACCCTGGGTTGAGTATTCACTATGTTAAAATTCTTTGCCTAGGCTGTGAAGGATATCATTTGAGCATGTTGATGTATAGACTATCACATAGATCGACARTGTATTGATCTGTGGCTATGTTTTATCATCTCATAKCTCCACTGTGTATTTTTTGTGGCTACGATAAGTTCAYRTCATGGAGGTATGGATCCACATTGTATCTTTGGTGGCCATATCCTTAGTGAATATTTTTCATGGATTCACAGTGTATTGGTYAACGACCATACTTTGAGTCATCTCATATTCCGAGCATAGGTATCCCTGCCTCAGAAATGGAACATTTTTTAATACTGTTTGATGGTTGTTTGYAGYTTCTTCCAGGTTCTCCAACTCTACACCCTTGCATTAAAGATTTGTAAAGTGTTTCGGCCATAATTCTCTCTTCTGACCTCACACTTTAGGRRGAATTCTGTTACACATGAAATTTACACACCTAGGTACCTCGCCCTAAGTGTCGTAAGTGTCATATAAGTGTCTCATACACCTTGAMACCATGGAATAACCTATGTCACAATCCCTAGTCAATGTGGAGGATGGATATATTACATGAAGGCAAAAATACCAAGTGCACATGAATTATTATTAATATTCATGAAAAATAAATTAATTAAGTGTGAGAATCCACCTCACATTTGGTTTTCTATTTTTTAGGGAAGGTGGAGGATCTCATGGATGGTTGAAATATTTCCTCCTTAAAATCCTTGAGAAATATTTCCTCCCTAAAATCCTTAAGAGACATTTTCTGCCTAAATATCTTAGGAGATCCCATTTTAGTGKATCTGATGAGTAATCCTCTCCATGGTGGTTAAGTATCCAAATCCTATACAATGAGTARTTTCCATGGAGAAGWTRTGATGGTGGAGACTTGAGGTATCAAACCTATGGTATTGGGAGAAAGMTTTAGGATATCAAACCTATGATTTTGGGAGCTTTGTGTAAGGGATATATGAGGAGGACTTGGGGAAGTTGTTGMAACTACATCTACAATATGTAAGTATTTCTTTAAGAKTTATCATTAATATATAGCTTATCCTATGTTGGCACAYAGGGGMAGACTCAGGGTTCAAYGCTACAACAACGCACCAACAAAACCCTAACTACCAACCCTTTCAGAAACACTTGYGAAGTAGATGAAGTCTCACCCAAGGTAGAGGTAGGGGTGGTTGCATAAMTCTAGTGTCTAGAACCTTATATGGGACATAGATCTGTGATTACAACACCTTAACAAATCACTTAGAAKTTACAGTTCGTTAATATTCAACCTTATTTTACAACACAACTAAGCCCTAACAACAGATCAATGCAGTATTTATATAGATCTAATAGATTCAAGTACTAAGCATACCAACATAGATCATATCTAGCATTTATTCAGATTATTCAGCACTAAGCTACCATATTAGATCCTTCTAAGCATACATCAGTGCACTAAGTATTCAATCACATAGACAAGAGAAAAACCATAAAGCACATAACAATCACAACGCAGGATATATGTGGTTCACCCCCACCCTAGGGCTACGTCCACCAACTCTTTGTATTTATTTCTTTCTATCAATATTAAACATGCACAGATCCTTGATATCTTACTCTGTAGAGGATAGGAGATCTGTGCACCTCGCTAGATCCTCCTTCCCTGAAGTACAACACAAATCCTTCCAAAGTATCTTACAATCACTTGCACTTAGCTTAAGTCTCACACAGTATGCACAAAGCCATTACAATTACCACTTGCACTTAGAAATTAACACTTAGAACTTAACATCACACACTTGTCCCTCCTTCGATCACATATATCAAACTACTTCCTACATTGCCTAGCTTTCTATTTATACATTACAAAATGGGCATAAACATGGGTAAACCCATGGGCCAACATCTCCATTCTCATTACATAAGCCCAAAAAACAAAAATCCCTAACAAGGGGCCGAGATATTGCGATCTCTGCTTCAACTTGCGCTCCATCTTCGATAGCCTGTCGAAGTCCCAAAAGTAGGTCAAACATGACCAAGGATTCTCAAAACTTGGTCAAGGGCCAACATGCCCCCAACAATCACCTGTGACTCATCTCGAGTCACTCTGTTCTGGGTAGTTGTGCTTCAAAATCCTCGATCTTGGCTCGATCTTCTTCGACCTGTTTTTGTGCCAAGGCCTCCTGCTCAGTGAACTCTTAGATGACTTCTTCATTAACAGGTCCCTCTAAACGATGTTTGACTGCAACGACTACATGTTCCAATTCTGCACCTCGGCCTTCAATCTCCTCAAACAGTTGGAAAGCTTCCTCTTGGACTGGTTGGAGCCTTTGATTCACTTCCATGAATTTTCTCTAAATGGTGTAGACCTACTATTTAGTAGTGCGTTGTTCTTGGGATATGTTCATCTTTTCAATTGCTAACAGGAGCTTCAATTGCACCTGTACTGTTGTTGCTTGCTACTTTTCCTCTTGGAGCTGTGACTCTAGTACCTTCAGCTTAGTATATTCAGCGAGTCACACATAATTCGGTGTGCTATGAGCACTTATCTATTTTCATTGCAGAGTGAATGATCTGGTCCTCTCGATTGCGCTTTGGGAAGTGGATTCTCTTTGATATCGCACGTCCTGTGGGGTACTTGGTACTGTTTGTAGCTTGAGGTCTACGATTCTCTGTTGAAGATGTTGGATAGCTTCTGTAAGCTTCTCTACTTGGTGTTCCACTGGATCTTCCTCCTTTTTCTCTAAGCCCGTCATAGATAGAAGTGCTCTATTGACTACTTCTTTTACTCTCACCTACTCTGCGAGCAACTTCTCTTTCTCTTGTTGGATTTGCACTTTCTCTTCTTAAAAATTAGTTTGGAGGGAAGCCTCCTCTTGCTATGAAACTCTGTGTTACTCTATGAATACTTTTTGTATTTTCTTTAGGGCCTCTATGGCCTGTTCATTTTCTTCATGTGCGTGACGAAGGTGACCTTCGGTCGCATCAGCTAGTCTGCAGAGTTGGGCAGGATGATCTCCCTACTTAGGTGCTTCTGATGGTGGGGGCGCAGTGGATACTATAAGGATGGATTGAAGGGCCTGCTATACCCCAATGAGTTCAACCTCGATTCTATCATACATCTCCTACTGCTTGGCTTCATGTTTCTGCAAGATGTCCTGTGAGGTATCTACTACAGCGGAAATGATAAAGTCGAAGTCATATACAGTAAGAACAGTCTGCATCTTAGTCAAGGTGGCTCTAGATTTCTTTCAAGAAGTGAGTTTCATGGGAGAAACCTTCCTTTTTTTCAAGGGATCAACCTCATCAGCAGGGTCCCTAGGTGATGTTACTTCGCCTTGCCTTTTTTGGTCCTATTTTCCATTTGTCTCTTCTACTTCGTCATCACCCCCTTGTCCAGGTGATACTGAAGTAGTTCCTTCCGGTGTGCTTCTCAAGTTTTGGACCTCTTCGGTCTTCTTCCTTCTGCTGGGTCTAGGAAGATCCTTTGCTTCATGAGTGGTCTCAAGGATGCCAATTAGTTCAGGTTCTGACATTTCTACAAGGTCTGCGGGGATGAGGAGTTATGCATACCAATCCTTGGTTATCTCTTCAAGGTACTCTTCTGTGATCTTGTAGTACAATTGAATCTCTTCTTTGTGCTCATCTATGTGTGCAGTGATATAAATGAAGTGTCAGTCTGCATGGAACTTCATGAGGGTTTGGAACTGATGCAGGGTGTTCGACATCATGTGAGGGATAGTTTCAATAACCCTCTTTAGTTGGAGATAATAGGTATGAAATACTGTGTTCGACTACAATTATTTTCCCATATCGCTCGAGTACCAAAGCATGATGAAATTCACAGTGAGCAGCTCAAACAATCTCATGTCTGGGAAGGTCGTACCTTCCAGCATTTCTCAAGTGGTAAATGCGATGAAGATCAAGAGCTAGCTAAAGTGGAACTCATAGCCCTAATACTGAGCTTCGCGACAGTATAATTCTAGCTGGTTGACCAAGTACTTCACCCAGTTCATCTGGAGTCCTTCTACACATTTCCTAGCTAGGTCAACAACGAATCTTGTGACTTGTGTAGGTTGGTTCTTCCTCACTAGCTTCCCTACGATCAACTGGAAGGCTAAGCATACTACGCCAATCTAGATGGAATCAACCTTGTATCCTCATGTTCCCTTTTCTACATCATCGTAACTATCCTTAATTCTCTGTGCTAGGGCAAAGTCAGAATCCTTCCCTGGGTAGAAGTCTTGTGGGTTAGGTCCTTGCATGCTCAATTCGGTGATCCTATGTATCAACATTGGATCAACTGTGATGCATCTATCTATCCATAGATAGCTACCATGGTAACATGAGAGCAGGATCTTAACACACACGTTAACCTCTTGATTCCTTCCAAAGTGTGGGATCTTCATCACATTCAAGAGGGTGGACTGCACGAGGTTCATAGTCCATGGATGGGGGATTATTTCCAAGTTCTTCCCCTTTGTCCTGGTCATATATTTGTAAGGTGCAAGCATGCTGTAATTATTGTGGTCACCTAGGTTGAAGTCACTGAACTTCACGGTCGCGATCTTATCATGTTGTGTTATGACTGCACGTATCCCCTTTGGGAGGTATGCAGTAACCATGGTGTAATCAAAGTCCCTCGGTACACTGTCACGACTCACCGCGCCAACCAAAGGTGGGATGTAGTCGAGTAAGATGGTTGGGATTAACTTCGCTTTTAGTAGATCATGAGTAGTCGATGGAGAGGCTTTCACTCCGCATGTCTATGAATCTTGAACTCCTATGGAAATCACTCTCTCAGCCATCATTTCAATTAAAAATTCCTCAACTGACTTCTCCACAGTGCTGATCTCATCTGACATGCATGCCCTTGATCGGAAAAATCAGGTGTATGCATGAGTGCTCAAAGCAATAGAATCAATGTCAATCTTACTAAGCACAGTGCGGTAGCAATGGGTTCTCTTATTATCTCTGATACAATTCACAAAAGCGTTCTTGGTGTAACAGTCGATGGACTAAGTAGACACGATGTAACGAATCTCTCCAATGGATAAGAAGTTTTCCATCAATGTAGTTATGTCCACTGTGACATGGTCCCAATGGTCTGATGGCAAGATTTATGGTCATAACTATTGTTCTAACCATTTTGGAACATCGTTCCAATGGTCATATAGCTTCACCATGGCAAAGTGCCATGGGGCATTGTTCTGATATCCCGATGAAGTTCCAATTTTTCAAATCTTCCTTCTGCAAAGTTCCCTCTGGGCCCTTTTGTAAATTTTCTATATTTTCTCTCTTCTTACTGATTTTTATAGCCTTGTTCCCAGTGATCTTTGTCTCAGTATTCCTTTTTCCATTCTAATTCTTGTCTTATTTTGGCATAGCAGCCTCATGCTGTTGATATTCTTTCATAGGATTAGAGAGTAATATTGCTTCTCTATCTGGGGTAGGTTCTCTACTCGTCTGTGAATCTTCTTGTGTTCTTTTAACTTCATGATCCAAGTTTCTGGTTCTAAGTACCTTCGATCTGTTCTCCTATTCTTCAATCAAGTGTGCTATCCTCCTAATCTGATCTTTCTCGATCCAGGTTTTTCCTAATAATATAGTAAATGGAGCATTGTTCTCAATGAATCTAACAACCTCAAAATCTTCCTCTATCAAAGCCCCATGAGAACTCATAGATACCTGGGTGAGTCTTCCACATAGGGTTATCAACTTTCCCCTGAATAATCCTATTCCTCCCAATGAAGGAATCGTATCAGGATTTCCTAAAGCTTCCCAAGTTCTTTCTTTCATGATATTTACCTATGTTTCCTCATCTAGAACACAGTCTATGTTGAAGTCTCATATTCTTTCTTCTATGCATTCTTTTTCTTTGAATATCTATGATAAGTTGATATTTCTGTGATCATTTAGGGTTTCTTTCATTTGCAGTAGTACACTCTCTGATTTTGTTTGGGGTTCTTCCACGATCTCAGTTTCGTGACCTTCCTCAAGGTTTTCTTGTCTCATATTCATTCTTTCAAGCTTAGCAATCATTATAGGGAAATCTAAAACTTCATGGTCCATATCTTTAAAACAAATACAACTAGGTCTTCTTCCAGGGCATTCCTTAGCAAGATGTCCTAGTCTTCTGAAATTGTAACAAAGGGTTAATCCTCTTTTTTTCTTAAATGATCCCGAGCCTTTCCTGTACTGCCCACTAGGATCATAGTAGCTAACCTGCAAAAAATTCTCTCTAGGATCCTGCATCCATTTGTTAGTCCAAATATTCTTTCTATGCATAGGAATAACATATCTTTCATTATTTCTATTATATCTACTCATATCAAACCTTTTTTCTTCTAGTTTCACCCTAGTTTTCAGACTAGGATAACATTTATCAAACATACCTAGATCCATACTCTTGAAACAAAAATTTCCACTAATCTTACTTTCAGCAGAGCACAAAGCTTCCAGATCTAAAAAATTTCACTATTCTTACCTTTATCAGAGCACAAAGCTTCAATATCTTACCTCTTTTCTTCGAATCTGACTTGTCTTCTTAGCATAGAGCTTTATAGGTTAATTAGAATACTATGCACTAATGCAATAGATCTACGCACAAAGCTTTCTTTATTTCCTTCAGTTCCCAACAATCACAGTTTCAGTCCCAGTAACAGAACCATTTGTTGGCACACATGGGAAAACCCAGGGTTCAATGCTACACCAACGCACCAACATAACCCTAACTACCGACCCTTTTGGCAACACATGCGAAGAAAATGAACTCTCACCCAAGGTAGAGGTAGGGGTGGTTGCATGACTGCAATGTCTTCAACCTTAACTAGTACACAGATTTTTGATTACAACACCTTAACAAAGAAATTAGCAGTTACAGTTCGTTAATATTCAACCTTAGTTTATAGTGCAGCTAAGCCCTAACAACATATCAAAATAGTATTTATATAGATCCAATAGATTCAATTACTAAGCATATCAAAATAGATCAGATCTAGCATTTATTCACATTATTCAACACTAAGCTACCATATTAGATCCTTCTAAGCATATATCAATGCACTAAGCATTCAATCACATAGACAATAGAACAACCATATAGCACATAGAAATCACAACGCAGGATATACGTGGTTCACCCCCACCTTGGGGCTACGTCCACCAACTCTTCTTCTTTATTTCTTTCTGTCAATTTCTAAATTCACAGAGCCTTGATATATTACTCTACAGAGGACATAAGATCTGCACACCTCACTAGATACTCCTTCCTTGAAGTACAACACAAAGCCTTCCACAATATCTTACAATCACTTTCACTTTTCTCTACAAGTCTCACACAGTATGCACAAAGCCATTACAATCACCAATTTCACTTAGAAATTAACACTTAGCACTTAGCATGACACACTTGTCCCTCCTTCGATCACATAGATTGAACTACTTCCTACATCACCTAGCTTTCTATTTATACATTGCAAAATGGGCCTAAACATGGGTAAACCCATGGGTCGACATCCCCATTCCTGTTACATAAGCCCAAAACCAAAAAATCCCTAACAAGGGGAGGAGATCCCATGATCTCAGGTTCAACTTACGCTTCGTCTTCGACAGCATATCAAAGTCCCAAAAGTAGGTCAAATATGACCAAGGATTCTCAAAACTTGGTCAAGGGCCAACATCTTATTTCCTTCTAACCTATGTCTATTTACATATGTTTGTCTTATAGATGGATTTGATTGGACTAATATTATTGAGTAAAGTAAGAGTTCTTTGTCTTGTTGTCCATTTGATTGTAGGTGTCAAACAATGTTAAGGATCTCAGAGATCAATCTAAAGTTGGAGCAATGAGGACAAACATCAAAATAAGGTGCATCACACTTTCTTCTTTCTCCTTCTCTTTCTGATTATTTACTTAGATTCAAAGGAATGATAGTGTTCAATGTTAGCATGTTTTCTGTCTTGGTATAGGGGTCTATAATTTAATAGGATATTCACGTGTCCACAAGGGAATTTTCCTACAACACCTATTTTTCCCTCTTAGCCGTTGTGGGGACCCCCACTAGTACCCATGATGCATCTGATCTCTCAACCAAGTACGATTTCACCCCCAACCCCTCCATATCACCCCAATAGTGGTGGAATTACTTCAACTTCCTACACACCATATAAATCGTCTCCACAAAGAAATCCATATTTTCCATTTCCTGGTCTTCCCCAACAAGTTTTGCCTCCACTAGGACGACCACATGACGATGTTAATTTTTTCATCCCTATACCATTCAATAGTTTCATGATTTTGAACATTTTAATACGAGAAATCCATCCCATCAATCAAATAATTCAAAGAATAAAGGAAAAAACCAAAACAATAACAACCCGAGACCAGGAGGAAATAACCCCCCAAAAAACCACCCTGCTGGGGGAAACAAAATCCCCCAAGGGGTAAACAATAACAATCAACCATGACAAGGGAAGAATAATAAAATCATAACTAAATTCCCTTGTGCTCTATGTGGTGAGTATGGAATTTATACTCACCACTTCCCCCAAATTTCCAATTACAAATGGATGAAAGAATCCATGAACACACAATGCCCTCTAATGCCACTTGCCCCTCACCATGCCCCAAAACATTATTTGAAACCACCACCTCTGGCTATTTTGAAAACCCTTATTCCACACCAAGGTATGATGAATACCCAAAAAGAGATAACCTCGAACCCACCACAAATGGGACAATATCACAACCCAAGTCTCAATCAACTCATAAATCTGACCGATTGCAATATCCTCCATACCAATGAGGAAGAGATTCTTTTGAAAACACGCAACTGACCATACAACCTGCTTCTTGACTCTAACCCAACCACCTCAGAAGAACTCCCTCTACAACTGAACAACCATTGATTATTCCTTGCCCTAACATAAAACCAAACCCTTGTATACCCCACGTACGTTTACAGTGGAATGTACATAACCCTCATGCTAGGGAATCACATAATTATGGTATGGTCGATGACTTAGCATAGTCTCCTATAGCTATGTATTTTTTGGAGGTCCTCCAAACCTATCCATCACAACACAAATCCTTTCTTTCCACGTTGGGGGCAGTTGACCCAGTTGACACTTGACTCATCACCTTTGATCTAGATAGTGGAGAACCACGCCTCCCCGCCCTGGTAGCTTTTCAGATACCAGTTAAGATCCAGGATATCAAAGTTCATTGGTGCATCATTGATGAAGGTGCATCTACATGCATCATGTCCAAAGTAGTATGGCAGAAATGCATCTCACCTGAGCTAGTAC
>JZKD02S1651361.1:13499-43938 GCA_000966675.3 Picea glauca
ATTCCTTAATATAAATAATTTATAAAAAAAAATTATATATAACATAAAAATATTACAACAATCAAATCATATCAATCATTAAACAAAGTAATTTTTTTAGAAATATATTAATTAATTTTTTTTTTTAAATATAAAAAACACATCAATCTAGATTCATTTTAATTAAGGATTTTTTAATCACAGATATATTTTTATCATTTTATATGCTTAATACATTACAAGTTAAGATCAATTTAGGCTCATAGTGTAGTAGAATGTTAATATTATTGACAATTTTAAAGTATTATTTTCACTAGAAGCTTTCTAAATTTAGAAATTGACTTTAGAGTATAAGTTTTTCAAGGTTGGTTGATAATATCCTCTCACTCTCATGGTGTTATTGTAATTAATTATTTTAGTTTCATATTTTACAAAGTGTCTTTAATAACATCCTCATTTCATAGTTAAGGTAGTTGGGTAGCATGTTTGTTATTCTCCTCATCTAAGTTCAATTCCTTCAAAGTGGACATATTAACCCGTTATGATAAGATTAAAAGAGTAGACAACCCACATCACACTTATTTTAATACAATAACATATTAATGTGATAATAATTCCAATGATAATATCATCAACAATTTAACATAAAATTTTGTAAACCATCTCATATTCATATTTATCACATAATTTTATTACAATATTATATTCTTTGTTTAAAAAAATGTCCAACAAACAAAGGGGTTTCATACATCAATTTGATAGACTTAACCTTGATCTTAATTTATTTTTTTTTTTTTTGAGTAAAAAAGGTAGAACCTGCTATATTAATTTATTAAAGAAACTTTGACAAAATGTACAGTGATATAGGTCTGAGTCACCAAAAATGTTGCCGATTACCGGAAACCAACATAGTTTGGGGAGCATGTAACGGTAGCATGATAAAACAAGAAACAAAATAGCATCTATCATGCCCGGAGGAAACCATGACAGATGGCTATAGTCCAAATGGACATATGACAGTAGCATGATAAAACTAAGAACCAAGAAAAGCATAAAAGACCTAGATACCCGGTGACCTATCGCCCTTGCTTGTCTGCCACGTGGACCCAGTCGGGATGGAAAATGCTTGCGCGCAGAGATGGCACTTCCGCTTAGCTGGAACATTAGAGTACATGTCAAGGAGCAGGTCCAGACACTGGCCCATGAGAAGGGCTCTATGCTCCAGGTCTGCCATGTGGCCTCAGAGTTCGAACACCAGAGCCAGATGCTCTGCATGGAGGAGAGAGCCATGCAAGCCATCACCCACGTCGTTGAGGGATACATCCCTCAATTCCACGGTCGCTCCAATTCCAGCGTCAAGCTCCATCAGCTCTGCACCATCCACTTCTTCCTTCCTCGCCGAGCGATTGTTGTCCGTGTTCACTTCTGCTCTGGTTTTATCCCGTGTTTCTTCCTCGAACTTTGCCTGCGTATTATGGCTGGTGGGGCTGTAGTCACCCGACCAGGGAATTTCCTCAACAATGCACCCAAGAATGTCATCTGCCAGAGCCATTTTTGGGCGACTTCCATCCCGGTGTGTCACCTCCATGGCTTGGGGATCCGGGGTGGTCGTCAAGTCCTCCATGAACGAAATTTCTTCCACGTAACAGGTGGGAAACGCGTCCTCAGCACCATCCTCCTGCCTGTCTCCAGGCTTAATTGTTGTGGCTTCGCTGCTACATCCGGCTCCTATCTCCGCAATGATGGCATGCATAGCCAATTTCTCAGCTCGAGCCTTCTTTCGGAGAATGGAGGTCACCATCGCCAGAGCACGCTCCAACTTTTATTTCCTTTTTCGCTGCGCCTTGTGGGTGTACCAGGTCGAACCACGACGAGACCTGCCTCGTTTTCTGGCCATAATTGCCAGGGAGTAGAAGATGATACAGTGAGGTTGCAGCAAGATGGGAGTAAGCCGGGACGAGAGGGAAGTCGGGCTGCACCAGAGCTCCCCGACGAAGAGGAGAGCCGGAGCAAGAGCAGACCCACTCTGTCCAGGCACATGAAAAAGAAAATTGTCAGGAATTGCCTCAACGAATTGTCGCGAGATGGGAATGAGCCAGGACGAGAAGAATACAGGACTGCACCAGAGCTCCCATACGAAGAGGAGAGCCGAAGCAAGAGCAGACCCGCTCTGTCCAGGCACATGATTTTTTTTTTTACCAGAGGCTGAAGTCACCTGACCCTCCTTAATCCATGTCATGCTGAGTGCGCTATGAGTGAGAGTGATCGCGCGAGGGAGGTGTCCCTCCACCGTATGACTGCTGTTATGGCCGTCCACCATCGTAAATGCAGGCTTGTGGGTAGTGGCCATCAGCATTTATGCCGTGGCTTAGTGCTAAGCCCAGTGTCAATTGATTGTCGCGTGTCACCCCATCCAGGGATGGGAAGTCTCTGCTTGCAGGGTCTCTGCATCGCCTTGAGAGGTCTGTATCATCAGAGAGATGGGCTTGCCAATATATGAGTTCTGACTTTGAGTCAATTCCAGTATTTACCAGGTGATCCGCAACCTTGTTAGCATCTCGTTTCACATGAGAGGGGATTAGAGTGAGCTTGGGGTGGATGAAATCTCTGAAATTCTCCAGAAGTCCTGAGAGTCTCCAGCTAGGGGAAATCCACCTGGGGAGCTCACCGTGAAGGATTTTGGAGATGAGTTGAATTATGATTTGGGAGTCTCCCTCAATGACAAGCCGATGGTACTGGTGTTGAACAACGTCTTAGAGGCCTCTGACCAGGCTTGTGAGCTCCGCCACATTGTTCGTGTTTTTGCCTAAAAAGCTTGCCATCATATGAATAATCTTACCCATGTGGTTCCGAAGGACAGCTCCAAAACCAGCTGGTCCAGGATTACCCCTGGAGGCCCCATCGAAGTTAAGCTTGAGGAAGCCTGAGGGGGGTGGGGTCCACACCGTGGGACTGTTAGCTCGTCCATTTTTAACCTTCCCTTGTGTTTGCACACACATTTGCAAGTCCCATCCTTTAAGAATAATCTCCTCCTCGGGCTTATACTGCAGATCTTCATGGAGCTAGGATTTGCTATGGACGGTTTCACAGATAAGCCTCTTAACCCTCTCCCAAGTGATGGTGGGAGGGGACGGTCTAGAGTTGAAGATTCTCTTATTTCTTTCTTTCCAGATTGCCCATAATGTGAAGCCCGGGAGCAGCTGCCAGATACGCTGGAGAATTGGATTGTGAAAGGAGATTGTTTCCCAATTAGCTAAGGTATCCCTGATACTACCTCGATTTCGCTGGGAGCGTCGCATGGCTTGGGCTCCCCAGTCCCAAATCTGTTGACTGTAGTGGCAGTTGTTGAGGAGATGTTCCATGGTTTTCTCGCTTTGTTGGCAGAGGGTACATCTGGAGGGGCCTGTAAAGCCTTTCTTTAGGAGGTTATCCTAGGTGAGGATACGGTTTTGAGCTATGAGCCAAAGAAAAAAGGAGACTTTGGGCCAGAGAAATGGTTGCCAGACTTTGCTCCAGATGGTTTCGGGAGTTTGGTTTTGATAGTTTCCTTGTAGGTAGTAAGCTTCACTGATAGAGAAGATGCCTGAAGTGGAGTGGCCCCATCGAAGTATGTCTGATCCTTCTTTAATTGGAATTTTCCTGTGTAGCATACATTCCTGCCACGGTAGAAGGTCGAAATCCTCTGTGATCTGTAATTATGTTCGGTTTGTTTTCCATTGTCTCCAAGGTTGCCTTCCGTGAGTTGGGAGCCAAAAGTCATTAACATTTTTGAAGATGTCTTGCTGTAGCCTATGTTTGAGAGGGTGGAGGCTTTCCAGATCACTAAGAGGGGGTAGCTGTTGCCAAGAGTCCTGCCAGAAGAGTGCACTTTCGCCATTCCTTACCTCCCAGAAAGCATGCTGCTGAATCAGGGGGCGATTCTGCCAGGCGGTGTTCCAAATGTTGGATCCTTGTATCTATTCATTGAATCTGATTAGTTGGTCAGGCTGTGTGTTCGGGGCATACTTTTGCTTCCAGATCTGTGCCCAGAGTTCTTTCGGGTGTTGCAACCACCTCCACCACATATTGGCTCCCATGACCTGGTTAATCTTCCCCGGATCCCGAATTCCCAGCCCTCCGAACTTTTTGGGTTTGCAAAGTTTGTCCCATCCAACTAAAGCCCATTTCTTGTTATTTTGGTGTCCCTGCCACAGGAAGTTTCTTTGGAGACTCCTGATGGCCTTGATGACCGAGATGGGCGCTGCCAGAGCAGTGAAGAGATAAGTGGGCAAAGCTTGCAGGACTGACTTAAGCAGGACCAGTCTGGCAGCAATATTCAGAGGTCTGAAGGTTCATTTGTTCAACATGTTAGCTATAGATAACAACAGGCTATCCCATGAAATGGATCTCGCTGACTCTCCAGTTAGGGGAATGCCTAGGTAAATGGAAGGGAGGGAGCTTTTGGAGTTGCCTAGAATTCTTGAAAGGTGATTCTGAACCGAGGCTGGCGTGTTGAAAAAATAGAGTTTGGACTTATCCAGGGTTAGCAGCAAGCCTGAGGCTTCCGAGAAGTCAGAGAGAATTAAGTTGAGCTTGGTGGCTTCTCTAACCGTGGCGGTGTTCATGAGGAGGGTATAATTGACAAACTGGCTATGCGAGGGCGTCGGGTGAAGGTTATGAAGTGGCAACCCAATAAGTGATCCTTCAAGGACCGTTGCTTTGAGATAGCACCCTAAGCCCTCGACCATGATTACAAAGAGAAAAGGGGAAAGAGGATCACCTTGCCTGATACCCCTGGTGGAGTGAAAAGGTCGGGAGGGTGTGTTGTTGACAAGAATTGAAAAGAAGGAAGAGAAAGTGATCTTGAGAATCCAGTTGACCTTGTGATTGTTGAAGCCAAAGGATTCCAGAACCGACCGCAAGTATTGCCAGCTTAATCTATCAAAAGATTTTGAGAGATCGAGTTTGATAAGCATACCTGGTGTTTTGCACATCTTTAAGGAGTGGATCACCTCATTGTCCTGTATGACGTTGTCCATGATTTGTCTTCCCTCTACATAGCCAGATTGCTCATTGGAAATAATGAACGACAGGAGCGGTTTGAGATGATTAGCAATGACCTTTGTAATTATTTTATAAATGACATTACAGAGGGAGATTGGTCTGAACTACTTTGGGTGAGTGCCTCGCTCCTCCTTGGGGATGAGAGTGATGAAAGTTGCATTTAGAGCGGAGAGAACTTGACCAGATGTTCTGGATTCTTCTACCGCCAGCCAGACGTCTTCCTTGATCATATCCCAACAATAATGGAAGAAATCCGTAGTGAAGCCATCCGGGCCTGGTGCTTTACCTGGGGGCATTTCCTTTACTGCTGAATCCACTTCAGACTGAGTAATTGGCCTTATCAGTGCTCTGTTTTGCTAAGAAGTAATCAACCTAGGTATGTGCTGGGTGACTTTTTGGATGGCCTCCTCCCTGTTCGTATTGGTCTCTGTGAGGAGATCTTGATAGAAGGAGTTGAGTTCTTCCGCTATTTGGTCATGATCTCTTATCGGGATGCCTTGATCGTCTTTCAACTGGGTAATGCGATTGATGTATCTGCGATGCGTCATCGCCCTGTGAAATTTTTTTGTGTTGCGCTCCCCTTCTTTAAGCCATTGGACCTTGGATTTTTGCCTCCATAGGATCTCTTCTTGTTCCCTGCAGGCCTCCAAATCCGCAATTAGTTGCTCCTCTTCTTGCACCAGGTTCTGAGTTCGGCTCCCTGCTATGAAAGTTCATTGAAGTTCTTCAAGTTGGCTCTCAATCTCCTGCTTCCTGAGGAGTATGTTTCCAAAAGTGGATTTGTTCCATCTTTTCAAGTGTTGCTTGAAGTTCTTGAGGCGCTACTGGAACTTATACATATGAGTGCCATGATCAATTTCAGCCTGGGCCCACCAAGTGTGAGCCAGTTGGTGAAAGTTTGGGTGAGTTATCCAGAACTTTTCAAAGCGGAAAAGCTTGGGCCTAAGGGGGGAATCCCAGGTCCAGATAGAAGGCGATGGGCCAGTGGTTTGACCCTGTCTTTGGCACTATATTTGCTTCCATTGCCTGGTCACTTTCAAGAAGGGCTTCAGTCACTAGAAAGCGATCCAACCTACAGGCAACATGCTGGTGCCCTGTTCTTTTATTGGACCAGGTAAAGATTCCGTTTCGGGTTTCCATGTCAACCATATTTAATTGCTCTATTAGGGTTTTGAACTTACCATTGTCCTGCTCTAGCCGTTTTGTTCCACCTATTTTTTCCTCCAGCGTTAGGATCATATTGAAGTCGCCTCCAACGATCCAGTGCGGTGTGTGTATGAGGGTTTTAACATATTGAAGGGTTTGCATGAAGCTCTCCTTATCTTGGAAGGATTGCGGGCCATAAACATTTGTGATGGCACCTTCCTTGGTGGAAGCTACAACTTTGAAGTGAGCCGTTAGAGTACCTTTTGTAGAGAAGGGATGATGCATAGAGACTGTTTGTGGGTTCCAAAGGATGGCTAGTCCTCCTGAAGCGCCCACTGAATCCTGAAAGAGGAAGTCACCATCTCTCTAGCTGCTTCGAAAGATGTTTTCAGCCTCCCGACCTGCACATTTGGTTTCCTGCAGTAGAAGGATATCCGGGTTCTCTGTTTTAATACATTCTCGGAGGATCCTTTGCTTGGAACTTCCATTGAGACCTCTGATGTTCCAAGTTATTGTCTTCATCATGAGGATGGTGGAGGGGGGTGGAGGTATCCCTCCGATAACCTCTGTATCTGGCCTGAATTAATCATTAAGTGCCCTGCCTCCTTAATAAGTTGTTGGGTTGGTTTACGTCCTCGTCTCTTGTTTTCCTTGGTTGATTTTTTGGGCTCGGAGCCTGGATCTGCCGAGATGCCCAGTCTAACTGTGGATCCCGCCATGGAATTGGTAAACACTTTATGAACTTTCCGGAGTTGTTCTACTGGAATGTGTTGCAGATCTTTTTGATTGAGGGCTTCCTCCAGTTTTTCTAGGTCTATCTCCGCCAGATCCATTTCGTCCATGAACATATTGGTGTCTCCGTCTCTGCCAGATTGTGTTGACTGAGTTGTTTCTTTTGGGTGTGTTGTGTTTGGCACTTCAGGGCTTTTGCCTTTCGCTTGCATTGTTGCTTGGAGGGGATTCTGTATTTCCACCCCTTTTGGTAGCTGATTTAGAGCGTCAAAGAAATTCTTGGTGGGGACATTTGGGGCCGAGCTCTGATTCTGTTTTCTTGATGGGTTCTTTCGCCTTCCCGTGACATTGGCAAAGCTGTCCTTCTGCTTGGCTTCAGAGGGCTTAGGAGCTGTGGCGTTCAGGGGACAGTCTCTGAACAGGTGGCCGTGCTCGTAGCACTTTCTGCATCGGAAAGGTATGTGTTCGTAGTCGATTATCTGGTTCCAGTCCTCGTCCTGGTATTCAAGTGTGATGGAACCCGGCAAGGCTTTCGATATGTCCATGTAGATGCAGATACGAGCATATGATGTGTACTTCCTTATTTTTGTAGGTTCTGAAGCTTTGACGTATTGTCCCACCGTGTTTCCAATGCCCATGAGTATTTCTTCCAGCCAGAATTCCTGGGGCAGGGAGTACAGCCGGATCCAGACAGGGGATCTTGAGAAGTCCTCCTGCTCTGGACTGAATCTGTCGGTCCAAAATCTTAGAAATAGGCCCGCTGAGTTGTAGAAATATGGTCCGTTGTTAAATATTATGTCCTTATCTTCGAGATTGTACATGATTATTGTGAAGAAACCCTTGGAGCTAAGCTGGACTTCATAATCTCCTTTAGGGTTCCACCAGTCCTTGATCCAGCGAGTGAGATCTCTTTCAGTCGGCCATAGGCCCAAGAATTTTCCGATCAGTGCGTGGTCAATCATAAACTGGGTGTGTTCCCCCACCCATGTTGATTTGATATGGTAGAGTGGAGGTTTTTCCATTTGTGGAATACACTTACCTGGCAACCAGTTTTTGGAAGCTTGCAGATGAGATGTGCTGGGCTCTAGTTCCATTTATTTGCTGAGTCCTTGTTCTTGGGTAAAGAGCTGCTCCCTTAGGTGCACTGGTGGCTCAAAGGCAGGCCGCTTAGCACGGATACCAGTTCTGTCGTTGGCGGCAATGTCGTTGTACGAGGGGGGTTTCCCCCCCTCTCCCGAGCTCATTATTGGGTGTGCAGGGACCTCACAAGGTGCTAGTCTACAGAGCGAGGAAATGGGTGGCAGGGCTCTGATGTCAGAGTGCGCATCAGACAATCACAGAACGCTAAGGTTTTTTTTCGACTATAAAATACTTCCTTAAAAATAAATTATTATTATTATTAGAATATCATATTCTTTCTTATCACATGATTTTATTACAATATCATATTCTTTCTTAAATTTCATTTTACATTACTACTACCATGAACCATAAACACCAAGCTCTATATATATATTTATACATCTTGCATGTATAAATATAAATTTTTTACACCCACATATATATATAGCACCATTAAGTCAGATAATCATCCTCTCCGTTTAATGGTAAATGATGTGTATTAAATGGATAGAGTCCCCCAAAAACAATTGGATTTATCGACATCCGGCGAAACAAGAAAGTACAGGTCTGAAATCACTCTATTTCCATTTTTCCGGTTGATTTGCTCAACAAAATCCGGATCCGAATGAGGGGCATCCAATCAGCACGTTACAACGATTTAAAGAACTTACCAGTCGAGTGAGAAAACCCAGGACGACAACTGTAGGTTCAAATCTCCAGATTGCGATACTCTGATGCGAATCAGAAGGCATAGCAATGGCCTTACACGTTAGAAAATGTCATTGGAAAGCCTATGCGGCAGAAAATAGAATGAATACGACAATTTCATTTTCGATAAGGTGTCTTATGATTAGCCGGATCGGAAGCCGATACAAAGAGGCGAAGCTCCATTTCGCACTACCTGCGCGTCTTCTCCCAATTTGCTCACGTGGTTGAAAGGCAGTCGGTGTGTACCCTCGGAAGACTCCGGAATGCCTATATCCCACCGCTGCMTACAATAAAATGTTTGAATATTGAAGCCTAATTGCGTTTAATYAGTTTTTAACTCTGACAGATCTCTATTGCAGCTTTGCACATCCACTCATCATTTTCGAAGCCAACGTATGGTCACAGTGTCTTCCCTCTGGTGTAGCGATACCTGTGAAYCCTACCGGCGAATGCTGTGAAATGATGGCGAATTCTTCAGCTCTGATGTGCCCGCAKAAAACAAATTTATTCAGAAGCAGCGCAGTTCCGGCTGSAACTAARTTTTACGCTTCCTTCGCTCCGTTTCATGAGGTTTTTCGCATTAACCTTGATATCCTGTTTTTATGTTAAATTCGATGAAATTATAATGTTTCAGACTTTTTGATGGTTAAGCTTAAAGATTTATATCCGGGAGAGATTTTAGTGCATATGTATGGAAGTTCTCTGCTGATCTTGTTCCGGATTTCTGTTTTCCGTTTGTCTTTAAAGTTAAAGCTCTAAACTAGCGAGACAAATTCGAAGACTGAATAAGGTTTGGGGTAGATTTTAGTATATTGGCAAGTATCATATTTTTATTTCTGTAGGCCTTTAAAAATTAAGGCTCCTGCGAGTTAGGCAAATTGGATTGTGCTTCGAATACTTAAAATTTTGGTGTATATCCATGGCAAGTCCATTTTGGTGCAAATTGGATCATATCAGTTTCCTGGTGCTGCCAATTTTGTGTGAGGAGAGATACTTCTATATACCCCCTGGTTTCGGAGAGGGTTCGTGGTTTCAGAGTACTTTGATGGCCCCTGGGTTAGTGGTAGATTGAAAGCGATATGGCCATTGTTCAGCACCTGCTTGCCGTTATTTGAGAATCGCAGTGGCTCAGTTGATGGGTGTTTTCTTCTCCCGTTCTTCTTTCGAAATTCTTCGTTCCCGTTCAGTATATTTCCCGCTACTCCCACGCATCAAGGGCGCCAAAGGGTATATAATTGTAGAGCGAGATCTCGCTACCTGCCCTTTCACTAAGAAAGGGTAAACAAACGAAGAGACTGTGCGAGGAAGTCGACGAAAGGCGCTTATGGTTAATAATGTGATTACCCACCAATCACCTGTAACAGAGATTACCCACAATCACCTGTAAGAATATTCTTGGGAATTTAGTGGAGCGTAAGAGGATTAGGAAGAACCGAAGATTCTTGGGAATTTAGTGGAGCGTAAAATGAAATAACTTACTCTATAAATATTAGAAAATAAAAAAAACTGAATTGGAGCAGGATCAGGTAGAATATAAGATTCTTGGGAATTTACTGGAGTGTGCGAAAAGCTACTTTGTATCTTGCCTTTTGTTTCCATTCTGGTCTTGGATTTCTACGAGCATTGGATTGAAGGGATCTATGGCTCGATATTTCATAATCTCTATTAAGCTTCGAGTCTTTTGTTTGAGTTGTTTTCGAAAAAGGTTTGGGTTATTAAAGGTGGTTTTATTGATAATGGATGGCTTTTATTGGTGGGAAATTCTGACTATATCACGTAGAAAGGTTGCCTATAGAGTTGAAGAGTCATACTAAAGGGTATTTTTATTTATAGAACTACATCATAGTTTCGATTTTTTTCATAAATAATTTATTTTGTATTAAAAAAGTGCTATATTTGAATTCGACAACTCTTAAGAAAGTAATGGCTTGGATTATAATTTCAAAAGGAAGACATTTGACTAAAAAAAATTCCCTTATCCAACCTTGCAAGATTCAAAATGTATACTACCGTACATATTACTTAAGTCAAAGAAATGTTATGCAAAACATTTATTTGGAAGCAAAATTTACTAGATCATGATGTGCGTTAATTTGTATAGTTATTCAATTTTATTTCTAACTTTATCCATTTACTTATTGTTTTTAGTTTTAAGTGCAAGGTGAGAGATACATGTGCTTTGATCCATATTGAGAGAGCAATTGATATTCCCTATGTTATCAGAGGACAAAGAATGACCACACTAATAGAGACACGAATAAGGAGTATTCAAAGTAGTAGAGACATTTGCAAATGGAGGAATGACCATTTTCGATATGAGGCCAAGATGTGCTATTATCTTGTCTATTTGCTCTTGTAAGACACTCACTTGTATAATGAGCTCAAAGTGTTTGCTTTTGTAGACACCCAAAAAAGTGCTCGCCTCCTTTTCCCATTCTCAATTTGCTAACAATTGTTTGGCTGTGTTATAACACAATTGTCTCAAACTTAATTTTTTTGAATAATCTAGGTAGATTTGTCTTTCCAACAATTCCACCTTATGATCCAATTCATAATACTCTCTTTTCATCATTTTAGTCCATGTTTCAAATCCTCAAGCTCACAGAGCACACAACATCCCCATGCGTCATTAAGGTCACCAACCCAGAATGTGAAGTATAGAGATAAAAATATTCAAGGTGCCAACCAGAAGCCAAACACCAAAGATCGACCACAAATTAATTGGAAGCTTACTAGAACCCAACCAAAAAGCAACCACCAAAGCATGCAAGTTAAAGAAAGAGATACTCAAAGCGCTGAAAGAAACAAAGTCTCCACATACCTTAGGACCTACAACCTTCCATACTAGCATGAGACAACCTATATCTAGAGCTTCTAGATTTATTAGATAATGTCTTCTTCTTTGGCGTCCAAAGATCAAATAGAGACTCCAAATAAAAATAAACCTCATCAAATCTTTTGGTTCCCAATGCACACATTGATTAAACCCATATTCATGCCATGAGACCAACAATAATAATGGCATTGGAGGGGAATGCCAAAGGTTCAAGGAGAGAGACCATTCAATTAAATCTCCATCCCATCTTTGCTGCATGTGATGACAGAGAGGTCACGACACAAAGATCACAGAGAAGACAAATGCTATGGAGGAGATAGAGTGAAAGCTCTCCCATTTATTTTAGATATGCCTTCAAGAAGCTTAACCATCCTATTTGCATTAGCCTTGACCAACATGTTTTAGTATGGGAGAGATGTCCATGTAACATAACGCATTAAAATAATACTAAAAAATCTAAAATAAATAAAATAATAAAAAACACTAAAATATATATAAATAAAAAAACACATATAAACAACAAGTGTGCTAATTAATCAATTGACTTAATAATCAAAACACTTATATAGAACCATCATTATAGATCCATCTTAACCTCAAATATATCAAGAACAGAGAGATCAAATCTCTAGAGGTGCAAACCTTTAACGTTTCCTCAAGTTTTGCACTTTAAAAATGGTTTTTACTTGAAAAACTAATAAATTAGAGTTAAAATAGATCTATACTTGTAATTATGAAAATTTATGATAATTTTTATTTTAATATTTATAAAAAATAAATATATACTTGTAATTATGAAAATTTATGAAATTTTTTATTTTAATATTTATAAAAAATAAATGTTTATAACGTAAAAATATAAATGACTGACGTTTCTAAAAATATGTCTTTAAAACCTTTGATAAATCAATTAAATCAAAATTAAAATGAATATACAAATGTCAACATTAATATCCCCAATTTTTTTTTGACATGGCTTAAGTGTGATGTGGCAAGCTTTCTTTCCAAATGATTAGAAGGTATGAAAAGCCTTAAGACCCCACGCTGGAACAATTGGCGAGAGTGCCAGTTGACGCCTCTTAAGAACACCCCAAACACTTCAAGGAAAGGCAATTGGCACCGTACAGCAATATAACGAACTTGCCAGAGTTTTACCACACGACGAAAGGCCCAGGTTCGAATCTCGGGATTGTGATATTCGAATTCTAATACGATCAAATATTCTGGCAATGGTGCTTCATGATTGCACGGCCCGGATCGTAAGTCGAGACAAAGGAGGCGAAGGCCCCGCTTAGCAGTATCGCGGCACTACATACGCGTCCTTTCCCTATTTGCTGGCAAATCCAGCTCACGTGATTGAAAACAGTCGACCTATTCCATAGGATAAATCTAGAATTCCTTCAACTTACCGCTGAATGGCCCTATTTGCTGGCAAATCCAGCTCACGTGATTGAAAACAGTCGACCTATTCCATAGGATAAATCTAGAATTCCTTCAACTTACCGCTGAATGGAAGGAAATGAGCAACGAAGCTAACCGCGTTTAATTAATTTTTAATTCTGACACATCTCTCGGCATTGCATATCCACTCGTCATTTTCCCCAGCGTTTTTTTTGGCAATTTGTTGGCGCATGGTTGCAGTGCTTTTCCCACTGGTGTAGCAATATCTGTGAACCCTACTGACTAGTACTGTGAAATGATGGCGCATTCTTCAGCTCGGTTATGTCCACATAACACAAATTTATTCAGAAACGGCGCGTTTCCGGCTGCAACGAAATTCCACGCTTCCTTCGCCGCGTTTCATGAGGTTATTCGCATTAACCTTCATATCGTGTTTCCTTCATATCCTGTTTCTCTGTTATTCGACGGAATTACGATGCCTTAATAATTTGGACTTTTGAGCTTAACGATTTAATTCTGGAGGAGATTTTAGTATGTATGCAAGTTCTCTGCTTCTCTTGTCCCGTATTTCTGTTTTTCTGTTTGCGTTTCAAGATTAAAGCTCCAAGCGAGCGACATAATCTCCTTTGTACTGGAAAACTTAAATAAAGTTTCGGTGAGGTTTTAGAATACATGCAAGTTTTGTGCTCTGCTCTTGTCCCGGATTCCTGTTTTCCCTTTGCCCTTAAAAATTAAAGCTTGAAGCAAGTGAGGCAAATTTGCTTGTTCTCGAGACTAAAAATAAAAACGAGCAAAGCTACGCTGTTGTTGCAAATTTGGATATATTAGTGAAATGGACAAATTTACGTGCTTTGAAGCTTAAAGAACGAGGTTGCATATTTTTCCGGTTTCTATCTTTTCATATTTACCAGATTTCAATGTTAAGTGCTGATTTTCGTGAATCCTCTGGCTAATCACTAAGTGCTTCTTAAACGGGAAAAATGAAACCACTTACTATATAAATATGAGAAAATAAGGAAATACTAATTTGCAAGGATTGCGATTTATGCTTGTTTTCCATGTTCCCTAGGAAACTAGACTCGGACTATCAGCAATTTTTCAATCCAAACTGCTTTGTGTATGATTTGAGAACGTAGTTGCAGATAAATAAATTGTAATAAGTATTCTACTGACATTTTAGACAAGCTCCACTTATTGGAGAAACCTAGAACTGCTCTTGCCATTGGAGATTAGTGTAGAATATTTTTTTTCACAGTAATGGTTAGGGGTTTGTATTAATTATAAACGGCTGCGGCCAAACTGTACAGCTGGAAATTTACAAAATGTGGGCAGGCTTAAATGCCACACCCTCAAATCTTTTAGTTCCAAAATTCCATACAAAATATGAATAGAAGATTTAGTCCAAAAACACCTTAGTATGGATTCTAGAACCACATATATACTTCCATATAAACTGGTCGAGTACGAACACAATAACAAAGCATCTAAAAGGCAAGTAAATAAAATTTAACTAAGCTAGGAAAGAGTGTCCACCTCCAAGTCCATAGGTGCAGTCAGGTCTTCAGAGTCCATAGTTGCATTTGCAAAGGTGACTGAATGAGTAGGTGGGGTTCCAACAACTTGCACTAGGTGAGTAGGATCAAGATCCACATAAATCCTAGGTTGGCTAGAGGACGTGGAATCCATAAAAGCATCCATTCGGCTCGGGCAAGGAGAAGCCAAGAATGTAGGGGGAAGATTCAGGTGTGCCATTATGCGCTCCACTTAAGATTTAATAGATACAATGGCAGAGGCCATTTCAACATGTTTCCTTTGTTGAACTATCAATATGGCTTGGGACTCCTCCTCCCATTCATGTAGATTGAGAATATATTACCTAGTGTCTATGGAGCATTGGTCTCAATTTCTGTTTTGCTCCTTCGTTTGCCTTTCAAAACCCTTTTTTCATCTAGTCCATTGCAAAGTCGAGTATGTCACGTCACAACTGGTTTCAACTACATCTTTCTCACATTGTTTTAAACCATTTTGTAGCTCCTTCAATTCACAAAGGAGACAACACCGCTTCCTACAATGGTAGTGCACCATGCAAACTTGCACGTGATGACGAGGACTACCTAGGAACGCCACACACATAGCAGGTTGTGGAGCCAGAATCTACCCTTTCAAATGCATAATGTCCTTTGGATCCTTCATTGCTAGTATTAAACCCACAAATTGCCAATCCATCCCACACGCATGATCCCTCTCCAACATTGTACCCTTCATTATGCCACTTGTGAAAAGGATTGGAGTAGTGAATGCGAGAGGGGGGTGATGGATATTGTTTTTTCTACCTTGTAAATGCATGACAAGACATGCGTTCTTTTCTGTGATGACTTCTCTAATTGCATTCTTGGACGGGGGCACATGGTGGAGCAAACAATGTCCCCCCTCCCTTTTACGTATCTTTACTTTTGTAAGGTAGTCCCCTTTGTTGATTTGAGCATCCGCCTCCTTATTGAGATTCTGATTCACATGAAAGAATGCTATGAAATTGAACTCTTTGCTAACCTCAAGCCCTCATTGGTAGAAACTAGAGATTTGAGGATTAGAAGGAAGTTTGCGAGAGGTAAGTGCCCTTATAATGATCATAGAGTCGACAATCACTGTGGTGTTCTGAACTCCTTTGTTTGCTAGGATAGATAGGCCTTTGTAAACCTCTAGAGTCTTTGCCTCATTGTTTGAAGTTTGTGGAAATACCTAGCACCCAAGTGAATTCCATTTCTTTGGTTCTTTTGAGATCAAAGATGACCCTCTGCCAACCCTTAATGTATATTAATTACAAACAATAGATTTAAAAGTTGTTTTGTACAAACATATTGAGTAAGATAATGTTTCAAGTGGCTTGAAGATAAAGATATAGAATCTAGATGTAAGAGTTGTTTTGCACAAACATATTGAGTAAGATAATGTTTCAAGTGGCTTTAAGATAAATATAAGATAAAGATAAATGTATTGATGTCCAACAAATGACCATTGAAGTAGGTCAATGGGATTTTTTGGTACAATGATGTCTATACAATGCAGGAGCGCTCAAGGGGATCTTATATAAAAAGAAGAAGCAGGAAGTAAAAATATAATAGAAATCTAATCTAAAGCCTAGAGAGCTGACTCCAAAAATGGAGAGGCAATCTAGGGGAGAGATGTACAAGGTGAGTAGATCTAATTTTTATGGTGCTGGTGTTATGAAGCTACATTGGTCTATTGGAACCATCTCTCCTAACATCCGAGGTTGAATGAAGAAAACTCAAAATAGATGTTTGTCTGGAAAAGGTAATAGGAGAGGCTCTGGAATGAGTGCTGTGTTGTTGTCTGGAAGGAAGACTTTGTCGTTGTGTTATGGAAGATCTCATTTGGATACTAGTTTGTCTGCTAATGTGAGTTCTAGTCTAGTGATGTCGCTGGGGTCTCACGGAGGTAAAGATGCCCTGTGTCCTCACTGACCTCAGATCATCTCTATCTACCTGTCGCTTAGTGCTCCTAGTCGAGAGCACTGTAAAAAAGGAAGTGATATGTTGGGTGGTAGCCAGTCTAGGATGTGGATGTGGCTGGAGGATAAAAGAGCGGAGACAAAGGGCCTCCTACATGTATAAGACCAGGCATCGCTGGTTGGGGTACCCAAAGAAGCTCCCAAGAGCACTAGGCTAAGGGTTTTGTTAACCATAATTTTGATGAAGTTTGATCAAAGTCAAATGATCGAGATTGGGAAATGACTTGGTGAGCCCAAGAGTGGGAGCTCCTTCTTCTCGAAACCAACTGAAAATGTGTGCCCTGGCTTTGCAATCTATTAGAAAGGGACCAAAGAGAGTTTCAATGCAATAGATTGTGCTCTAGGTCCCTACCTAGTGTTCTTAAAAAGCCCTAGCTGCTAGTGCAAAAGCCTTCTTGGAAGTGCCAAGGAGAAATTGTGAAAAATGAGCAAAATCAAAATCTACAAATCCTCCAAGCAAGTCAAAGTTGTCAAAGTGGTGGGTCAAATGGGTAAGATTGTCAATTCAACCTAGTTGTGATCAGGTCAACTAGGTCAAAATAGTTTGATTGGGGTTTCACTTGTCAATGTCAAGATCGGTGACCATGAAAAATTAGAATAAAAATCACTAAAAATAAAGGTTTATTTAGCAAATATTGGTTTCATGTGTCATTGGCAAAGTGCTTGCTCAAAGTTTTTGATTCTCGACAATCTCATGGAGTCTTGGTCAAACTCATTCAGTCTTGGCAAGTTTGACCAACATGGACCTAGTGTTTTGTTCCCAAGTAAACTTAGCCCAATTTTTGGTCAAACCAAGTAGACTTGCTGAGTACTAGAAAGATTTATGAATCTTTTTTCTTTGAGTTGAATTTTTACCAATGACATGGGTACCTCGTTGAATGCCCTAGTTTGAGGTTTTGCTTAAGGATCCATATCCATAGATAATTGGTCTCGAGTTCGATCCCCCGCGGTGGCTATGCATTGCTATAGCACCACACACAACTCCATCGGTTGAAGATTCTATGAATCTGTCATGTCCCCTACCGAGTGATCATGGGACATGGACGAAGTAGCCTAAGTGATTCCCGTAGGCTATAGTCATTAAAAAAGGGAATTAATTAATTATTTAATGTCCTAAGGGGAAAAGTGCCTAACAAAAATGACATTAGATAATTAAAAGGGAAAAAGGGAAAAAATGCCAAAAGTGACTTAGGAGGAATATGAAAAGTCACTTAAATTGATTAAAAGGTAAAAAGGTCGCAAAAGAGTCAATGAATGAATAAAAAGGGAAAAAGAGGGCGCCCTCTCTCATTCTAGCATTGGCATTTTCTAATTTCTCATTGAGAGAGCTCATTGTGGTTTTGGAACTCTTGGAATGAAAACCCTAGGAGGATTTTTAGAGATTGGCTTCGGTGGTGAGACCATCCACCCTAGTTGGTCATCTTGAAGAAGATAACATACAAATTTCTTCAGTGTGCTTCATGTGGACCAGTATTTTATCTTTGGGCAGTGAGGTTTTCCCTATCCAAGGCTGAGTTTTATTTGTGGCAGCGGAAAGCTATAGTTTGTGGTTGAGTCACATTAAAGGGACCACGTTCTTCAGCTCCAGAACTACAGCATATTATTGTGGGTCGATTTCTGAGAATAGGGGCGAATTTTATACAAGCTGGGCACATATCCTTTCCTGTAGCTGTATTATGAGTGTGCATAACTTGTTTCCTGGAGTATGGGACCGATTTCTTTGCTTGGGAGGTCTTATTACTCTTGTTGGGCTCACTACTTAACATGGAGGTCGAGTTGTTCATCCTAGGCGTGTTTAATCTCTTTGCTCGCTGATATTTATATGTGGGAAGGCGCCATCTTCCAGAGATTGAGTTCTGGAAAGGATTTTTTAATTTTTTTCATATTATTGGGCAGTGTTCTTTTTTGTGGAGGACGTGTCATTTCTGTGGGTCGATCAGATACCAGATTAGACGGTCACCTTGCATTTGGACTGCTGTTCTCTCATCTTTTCCATTGCTGCAGCATCTACTTATCTCCAGGCTTGTCTATTTCTTATCTACTGCTGTACATTCATCTACCTACAGGTCAGAGAGTATTTTACTATTGCTGTTGTAATAGGGAAGCAACTAGTGGTTTATCTCATTGATGTAACAGCCAAGACAAGGATTAAATAACAGTCAGACTTGTCATATATACTGCTGTTGATTTTATCTCTGCTGCTCTATATAAATTGCTGTTTATATATATATATATATATATATATATATATATGTACGCCAAAAATGTTCAAAAATGGGCTGCAAACTGTTTAAAAAAATATTATACCAGCAACAGCCATAAAACCACATCAGAGTAAACTGTTTGGCGAAGTGTTCACACAGCAGAAAAAATTGTAATTTCTCTTTTTCTTGTTATTATTCTTTTCTTTATTTAGCAACGTCTTTTTTAAAAAAATTGTAGGGGTCACGGGGTCCCACAACCCTAATCAAGCATTGGGGGGTTGGAAATGCCCCCCTTTAGGATGGAATTGACCAAAAAACAACTTGGAAATGTTTCCAAAATAGGAAATGGTCATGAAACAACTCAAAACATTTCTAGGAGTTTTTTGACCCTTTTTGAGGCATTTTGGTTTCTAAAACATCCGGGGTGGGAGTTTCTTGCAACTTAGATTTGCCTCATTTGTCTCATCATTCAATGTAGAAGTGTAAGACTACATGTAGAAATTTTGCTTGCAACCTGCAAGCGAAGATATTTGCTTAAAAGTAGGTATTGTCTCATAGTTACAAGCTTAGTCACTACATTCATTTTTTTAAGTTTTAAAATATTTTTTTTTGAAAAAAATTGTCAATTGCTGAATATCAAGCACTGACGAATTTATTTTTGAAATCAATGAAAAATTTCAAATTTGAAAAGTTATTGATGAATTTGATGACTAGGCAACTTTTTTTATAAGATTCATTAAAAACTAGGTACAAATTTTCTAGCTTGTTTTTAGGAATTCATAACAACATTTGTTTAATTCTCTTTGCCAAATCTAATGATGGATTTTTTCATATTTTTTACCTCTCGAACTTGCATTTAATGTGTACAAACTTCAAAGTCCCAACCACAAAATGCAACCTCACAGAAACTTAGGAAGGCTATCCATTGTCACCTCAATAGCTCTTACCCACTCCTATAGGCTGGCTCTCCTCCAGCACAAGGTGGGCTTCCCTAGGAACAGGATTGCTACAACTATATCATGAAGGCTCAAGGTGAAAATGAGAAATCAACTTTAGCAAAACATAGTTGTGAAAGATAGATTATAAAAGGGTGACGAGAGTATCAAGACTAGTTTCCAGTCCATTGGGCAAGTGGAGTCAAAGGATAACAATAGAAGGGTGTCTTCTTATGTGATTGTGTAGCCTGAATCAAGAACCTACTACAATCTTCTCTTGCTGTCCACCAAAACAAAATAACTTTTGTAGGAATTCAAATGAAGAAAGACCTCCAAATGTATAATGAGGGCGTGTCTATTAATGGAAAATGAAAGATGTAGCTAATCTGAATCAAGAAAGAAAGAACATAATGATCCAGATTTGATCATCATACAATTTTTCATCTATCTTGGTACTTTTTGGGTGGAAAAAATTGGAGGAATCAACTTGTAGGGTTGTTTTAGCTGTAGGTCCCAGTTTGGAAAATAGGGGTTAGAAATTGTCTGAAATATTTTGGGGCCATTTTGAGGCATCAAACAACATTTTTTTTGGTCCAAAACATTTGTAAGACCAAGACAACATATTCTACACACTGAGACCTTTCCAACGGTGCAAGAATTGCCTCAATCGGAGATTGTATGCGAAAGTTATGCCTCCCACAAGTTGACCTAGTTGGTTGACCACCATAATATGAGAGGATGCCACATCAACCCCACTACTCACACATGTGAGGCTAGCCATGTGTGGACTTTCAAGAAGAGTCTAGAAGGTCCAAAACCTTATCACTAATTGAAGGGTTGAGGAAGTCAAAACCCTAACGCTTGACGACTATTGGGCTATGTTAAATACTGGGCCACTAGGAGGAGAAAAGGGTTCCATTCTCTAGCATTTTATTTGTTCCATAGTTGAGCAGAGCATTTAGGAGTGATATTTTGAGAGTGTTGCCGTCCTAATACACACTTGGGGTAACGTCGAAGAAACCTTCAATCCACTTAGTGTGTCCTTGGGGGCAAGTCTCGAGTCAAGGTGCTGTCACCTGATCCTCAACTCCTCTGTCTAGGCCAACTCTTAGCGAAGCCAAGGGGGGGTAGTCCCTATAAAAGAAAAACTACGGTTTTTTCTAAACTAAGACAGAAAAATAATTTAGCCTAGGAGTTTATTGTTGAAAATAAAAGTTCGATCACACTACTTAGCATGTATCATCATAAAGAACATTTGCTCATGAAACATTTATACATAAAAAAGGATACAACCACTGCAATAATCAAGAGCATCAATGAGATTAGATAGCATGCATAAATAAAACTGCTCACATAAGATATATTGAAAATATGTTTTAACCAGTGCCYTAAAGGGAGTCGTGGGCAGTGTAGATCGAAGATTTTATTAAGGTTAATTTTGTAATTAATTAGTGAAAGTGTTTGGCCCCCTTATGTATTATTCACCAATCYAAAACTTGCCGACTGGGTGTGCCGCAGATCCAACAAGGCGAGTTGCCAGGTGATTTGACACACTCCACCCAGTGTAGTGGTTTTAGACGAATAGTACCACTCAGAGATTGCCCTAATTATACTAGCAAGGTTCAATTACTTTGATGAAAACAAAAGATGGATCATACACCCTGCTTTGAAATATTGAGGCACTTGTGCAAACACTTTGAAAGAAAAGAAAGAGATGAATTTCAACACATAAATTTATATACCCTGTTTTGTATTTGAGAGAGAGATCAACAAGATATTGCTAGACAATGTTGTTGCAAAACTGAATGAAGAAGGAAAACTACTTGAAACTGAAAATTGCATAAGAATCTAAGCATTAATTTAACATGCATGGAGTTAGAGTGTTGGAGTGTGTTTGATATTGCTTGACTTGTGTAATTGATTATTAGATTTAAGCATGCACAACTTTATGATAAAAAAACAAACCACAACACCAATCCCCCTAAGGGGATGAAGAAACTGGGCACAAAGGCCCGCTTTTATTACTTGTTACAATGGAGAACTTTAGTGTTCTCTTTGAGCTTTTAGCTCTTTTAGAAGAAGAGGGATATTTGTTGATGGATATTTAAGAGGAGTACAAGAAGAAAGAATAGAAAATAGACACTTCGTTTTGACGAAGTTACAATCCCCCAGGGTCCTTGAAAGTCTTGATTTTCGCTGAACACAGGCAAAATCTCCTCTTGGGTCTGTATTTGCTGCAACAAAACAGCCAACAGATGAAGTTAGAAATGATAGAAAGAAGCTTTAAACAAATAAAAATTTTATCAAAAATTTTTAGAAATTTTTCTAAGGCAAAAAACTGAAATTTTTGGGGTTTTTAAGGGTTTGAACAATCCTAAACTAGGATCTCTTTAAAGATTTCTGTTTGTTGTTTTAGGACAGCAAACATACAGTCTCTAAACAGCTTGATCAACGAATTAAACTAAGCAAAAATATTGATCTAAAACTTAGATGAAAAAGACCAAGTAAAATGCTTCAAACTTTGTCTAGATCTACCTTTAACAAAGATAAATTTTAGCCTAGATCTAGCAAATCACACATGCAAAGCTTAGATGTTTGGAAATGAAAAAAATGACTTATTCTAACTTGCATGCAATCGAAGGAAAGAGTAAGGAAGAGAGATTTTATCAATTTATGGAGCTTTCGTTTGAGTCTGGAACTTTGGGCTATGGGGTTCTCTTGGTAATGGACAAGAGGGCGCTTGATCTCATAAAATTTGGACGATGACAATGGAAACCACCATTTGCCAATCCTCCTTCTTGAAGAACTTGTAATTAAACGCTTCAATCCTGCACACAACTGTTAAAGGCCTTCCCTACACACATAGCTCACAAAGCTTGTTAGATTTAACCTAAAATAAAACATGCATTTAGGAGTCTATGAAGTAAATAAAGGCAATAAGAGAAATCAACCTAGATTATTCTTACCTAATTATATGACAGCATACCTATTACGCTTTAACAATTGAGCATAAGATCAAAACATTAATCAATACATGTTACCTCATAAACTATTTGCATTTAGATGAAGGAAACCACACATGAATCCACACCAAGATTGCTCCAAAGACTTTTTATTCAAATGCTTGCAAAATATTACAATAGCTTCTTCACCCAAGACTGAACTAACTAAATGAGGAGGTTGAACCTCTCTTAAATAGGAATGGAGGTGAGAATCCCTAGGTAGTGCATGCGCTAGGGTTAGGGTTTAGGAGTAGGGGATGTGTGGGTGATGAGGGAGTTACGTGGGAGTGGCGCACTTAGATGAGGAGGAGATGCGTGGGAGTGAAGGGCGAGTGGAGGTAAGTGGAAAGGGAGTGATGGCGAGTGAAATAGGAGAGAGTAGGAGAGAGTATGAGTGAACTAGGAGAGAGTATGAGTGATGAGTGAGTTAAGTGGTGCGTGGGCCACATAGGAGATGCGCTAGGGTTTAGGTAATGCGCCACTTAGGATGGGAGTTGAGTTCCTTAGTTGGAGACTCCTCCCAACTCCATGTCATCTAATTAGGTTGACCTCCTCACTAGTTAACTCACCTTAAGCCTTTAGTCAACTAGGGACACACAAAAAACATGTCTAAAACATGTTCCCCAGTTCTCCTAAAATTTAGGAGATTTAATTAATTACCCCTTTTTCGTATTTTTCGAGTAATATTGACTTTTTTAGTGATAATAATCACTTTCTAGTCTCGAAAGATGGGAAATAGGGGTTTACATCATACTCCGGACTGGAAAACGACTGTAAATATGACATCTTACAATGTTTGATGCCATATTTTTTACATTTATTGACTCAAAATTAATAAATTCCATTTTTGCGGGAATTTAATTAATTCACTGAAAACTTAAAAAAAACCTATTAGACTTAGCCGCAATTTCCAAATGACTTAGACACTATGTTCTAGTATGAGCTTATATGCATTCTGACACTAGACATTGGATTTTTCGTGCCAAGACCTGCTTGTCAACACATACTTCGGCTTTGGAGCAAGTCTTTTTCTGAGTGAAAAAACTTAGAAATTATTTAATCGCTCACGAAGGCAAGCAGAAAAATAATTAACAAGTAGAAAAAAACACTCCGAAGTATGTGTCCACTCCTAGATCAAGGGTGACCAATAGCCTTTTACAATATCTCATACTTAGGACATTTATTACAATGGTGGAAATGCGGGAAAAAGGGGCCCTTTTAAGGCCAGCTGAATCACTAAAATTTGCATACATGAGCATTGCTTGCTCATTCTCCGTCGGCTCTTCAGAAATCTAGCTTTTGCAAATTGGTGGATTACAAAGAGCATAACAGAGGAGGAGACATTCAATAGTAGCCATACAGGTTGCAGTGTCAAAGGCAACTCCATAGTGAGTGCCTCTTTCTTTGTATTTGCATTTGAAGAAAAGAGAGCAAAGCAGAGGCCTCATCTTTTAGCTAGGTTTTCTCTTGTATTGGGTTTCCTAGGATACATCTTGTGTTCATTTGTGTGGATGGTGTGTTCTTTTGCTCATTTCCTTAATTTTCATATTTCAATTATTTTCATAATTTCAAGCAATAAGCCAGTAATCAATAATTTGAGATCTTAGAAAGTAATTTGCATAATCTAAGATTTTATAATATTATAAGATCTATTCTGAGAAACTTTTCCAGTGGAATATCCATGATAGTTTACAGATCATATTGGTATCAGAGCCGTTTTCTTTGGGCTATTTGTGGAAAGTTGTAGGATCTAGGAATTGTCTTAAGAAGAAAGTGGCATAACACTCGCCATGGAAGATGAGCTTGTTCACAACAACCCTCAAGATCTAGCAAAGGAGAGAATTGCGACACTGGAAAGCAAGTCGTTGATATTTCTCGAAATGTGGCCCTCCTCATGGCGGCTTTAGCAAGCAAATAGCTTGAGAAAGAGTAGCCAAGTTCCAGTAAACTGAGAGAAAATGAAGACCTAGAAAAGGAGTTGAGGAAATAGCTCGAGAAAGAGTAGCCAAGTTCCAGTGCCAGTACCCCTTTGCAGTCCTTATTTAAAATGGAAGCGAAAGTGGATATCAAGCCATACCAAGATGAGATTGATGTAGTAAAGTTGAATCATTGGTTGCAACAGTTAGAGGTCTATTTTAGTGTCCACCATATAGAAGAAGAGTGGAAGATTTCTTTTGCCAGACTAAAATTAAAGGGCCATGCATTAACCTGGTGGGAAATTTACATGGAAACACTTAGGCTAGAGGGTGATCTGTTAATGTTTAAGCCATTATTATTGTTCTTTGCATTTCAATAGATAACAATAGCATAAGATAGAATCACTGAGAAATACACAATCACAAGAGACATCATTTATCCTAGGAAACCCTCATGGGGCAGAAAACCACACAAAAATTCCTTAATATAGATAGCCAATACAATGCCAAGAGATAACTGAAACAAGTACAGAAAGTCCTCTCCCAAAGATGCGCCTCTCTCTCTCTCTTCTCCAACTGTAGCTCCGAAACTTGTCTCTCAATGAACAAGTGAGGTGTGTCTAAGTGAGGCGCTAGCCTCCTTATTTATACAAGACTGGCACATGTGGGAGTGTCCTTTCACTAGCAGGTCCGACTTCTTCTCCTGGGTGGTTATAACCACCTTTATTATATTCTGGGGCCTCTTTGATATATTCTGGGGCTGACTTCTTCTTTTGCCTATTACAATTATATTATGACCAATCCGCAAAAGGGGATTTGGTCCTTTTACAATAGCCAACATGATCAATCCACAATGGGGATTGATCCAATGAATAATATATCAAATAATAATAAGAATACACTTTGCAGTTACATTATTTCAACATGATCCACCAGTAACTAAGTGGGAGGATTTCAAAACCCTCATTAAGTCCTAGTTCTACCCTATTTGGTAAATAGAGGACAAATGGATCCGTTGGCATTACTTCAGGCAAATGCAGGGGTAGAGTGTGCATGAGTACACCGAATTTAGGAAGATGGCTATCATGCCGGGTATCTCTCCCAAGAACCTAGTTGTACTCAAGTATCTAGGGGGTCTACATAGTCATTTGCGAAAGAAAGTGATGCTCTTCAAGCCCAGGACAATTGATGAGGCCTTTGTGCAAGCACGGTATTTGGAAAATATAGGCCACAAAAAAGGACAACCAAGTGGTTCCAAACAAAAAGAGCACCAGGACGCTTCCAAGGAGGGAAAGTAGAAGTGGAAAGGGAAAGACAAGAAGACAACAACCACTGCATATGAATGCAAGGATCCAAGTAACTCGTGTAACCATTGCAATATTGATGGCCACACTGAAGAAAAGTGTTGGAATCTCAATCCATAGTTGAACCCTAAGAACCGTAAGAAGGATGCCAAGAAGAAGAACTTCTAGCTACAAATTCAAGCAATTAGGTAGTGAGCAACTAATATGTGGATGAGAGATTGCTTGCTCCTTAGTGTAGAAGGAGGTGAATCTGAGTATCCTTCATCACAAGGAAGAGAAGGAGATGGCGAAACTCTTTCGTATCAAGATCCAAGTGAAGAAGACCAAGGTAGACGCTTTATTTGATTCCAGTTCACAAGCCAATCTCATAGTAGCCAATTTTGTTAGCAAACTTGGGTTGGAGGTTCATGATCATCCTAGTCCATATCCATTGGGGTGGGTAAACAAGGGTTCAAAGGTCAAGGTCACAAAACAGTGTAAGATCAAATTTGCTGTAAGTGCATATTTTATTGATGAAGTGGAGTTAGATGTAGTACTCCTTGACATGTTTGGTGTAATGTTTGGAAGCCCCTACATATATATGAGGGTTGCGATCTTCACGCGGAGAGCAAAGCAGTACCACCTGTTCAAGGATGGGAAGTCTTTCATCATTATTGCGCATAAAGGAAAATTGTAAATCTTACTGGTTAATGTTTTTCTTTTCATACGAGAGAATCAATCAGGTGATGAATCAGTAAGAGTAAAAGCATCCCTGGAGGGATGTACTAAAAAGAAAAAACAATTGTTGAGGGAGTTGTTGTAGGAATACAGAGGAGTGTTTCAGGAACCTAAAGGACTACCACCTAAGAGGGAAGTAGAGGGAGAGATACAATTGTTGCCTGATTCCCCATTACCAAATATTGGGTTGTATAGAAAATCTGTTATGGAAGCAGACGAAGTGAAGAAATAGTTGCAACAACTGCTGGAGCAAGGAGTTATTAGACCAAGCACCTCACCTTGTGGGTCACGTATCATCACAATACCCAAGACGTATGGCACTTGGCGAATGTGTATTGACTACAAAGATTTGAACAAGACACTCAAGAATTGGTACTCTTTGCCTATGATCAATGATTTGTTAGAGCAGTTGCAACATGCCAAGTACTTCACCAAGATGGATCTCAAATCGGGATAGCACCAGGTACATGTCAAAGAAGAAGACACCTGGAAGACTCCTTTCAAGACGAGGCATGGTTTGTATGAATGGTTGGTCATGCCATTTGGTTTTTGTAATGCATTAGCTAAATTTATGAGATCTATGAATGACGTATTACACCCATATTTAGATTCATTTGTTATAGTGTATTTGGATGATATATTGGTTTATAGCTCTACTTGGGAGGAGCACATCTCACATCTCATGTAGCTGTTAGAGACTCTGAAAAAGCACTAGCTACTGGCTAACCCCAAGAAATGTGAGTTTGCGTAGCAGTCATTGGTGTATTTGGGGTATGTGATCGGTGGAGGGGAACTCAAGATAGACCCCGCAAAGATGGAGACCATCATAATATGGCCAGTTCCTACTAATGTTATTGAACTTAGGAGCTTTGTTGGGGCATCACAGTGCCTACGAAAATTCATAGCATCCTTTACAACGGTAGCTGGACCACTCCACGCTATAACAACAAGCGGTAAAAGTTTCTAGTGGGGAAAGAATCAACATAACGCTTTCTACGAGGTAAAACAAAAGATCTGTCAAGCACCAGTTCTTGCATCACCTAACTTGCAAAATCCCTTTGAAGTGGAGACAGATGCAAGTGGGTATGCTATGGGAGCAGTTTTGAATCTTGATACAAGGAGGTAAGGAGGTATGCTATCATTTTGAGATGTTTCATGGGGGAGTTTTGAACTACCCTACATATGATAAGGAACTCTATGCCCTAGTTCAAGCTATTAAGAAGTGGAAGCACTATCTGATGGGCAAGGAAACCATTATCTACATAGATCACCAACCATTGCAGTATTTGCAGGCCTAGAGTAAGCTTCAACAAAATAGACATTACAAGTGGATGGGGTTTTTGCAGCAATTTCATCTAGTCATCAAGTATAAGAAGGGCAACACTAACAAGTTGGCATACACACTTTCAAGCCCACCCACATCCAAGATTACAGCTTTGAGAACTCTTATGCACATGGAGCTTGTTATCCCCTAGCCTAGGGATAACTAAGGAGATTATGTCTCGAGGCCCATAGGTCCTGGACATGGAGTACCGAGAGCCATATTGACTTGAGCCTGGCCCTAGGGGGCTCATTTTTCTTCTTTAGCGCCTCCATCCTGTCAGCAACAACAACATACATCCCATCGGCCTGGTCCTGAAGCAGCAGTGGGTCTTGCTCCGTGAGGTAATGAGTCCGGGTATCATGGTATGTGTTACTTTGATTCTCAAAACATTTGAATATGTGCATTTAATTCTCTTTTGCTCCATGACGTGTGCTTGGACTTTATGCCTTTTGACTTGTCCATACCTAGGGGGGGGGGGTGACAGAACGCCCTAGCAAGTTGGTTTCCTTAGGAGTAAGTTGCCACTGGGTGGGTTTATGAAAGGTCATCTTCCATTCCCACCATACATATCATTTTTCATCATCTTCCTTCTCATCTATCCCCTGCATTGGTTCGGGCATTGGGTTTGCCAAGCTAGCAAAGGGTTGTACCTTGCCTTGTGGGAAGAAGGGGCTAAAGGCCCAGGGGGTTAAAGTAGTTGGCAAAAGATAAAAGCCAAAATATCAAAACCTTTAGATGCTTCGCTTAGGGATCCCCCAGAAAGCAATAAAAGGCTTCTTAGTAAGAAAAAGGAGGGACCCTTAAAATAAATAAACTCAAGACCTAGTTGGAGGATAGGGGGTCTCATCACGAGCCAACCTATTAGGTCCATGGGCATGTAACGATATGACACTACCATTCATCTGGTCACCACGCCAAGGTAGTGGCTCTTGGTCGCATAGCCAAGAGAAAGGGGATCTCATCACGAGCCAACCTTCTCATCTCCATGAAATGCTTGTGGGTAACATTGTCACCACGCGAGGGCAGTGTCCCCCAGCTATTCTCTTGAAAGAAAAAGCAATAAGATAAAAAAGTAAAAAGGCATTGAATGGGCTAGGAAACATTTGCATCCATGACAAAGTGCAGCTCACCCTCTTTAGAGGCACCCACAGGTAAGCCCTACATTTCCCTGTCATCATTGCACCCCTTGCCCAAGCATCCCCATACCATTTCATGCACTTACATGACCTAGATTGGTCTTCACCTGGAAACATCCCACATCTAAGGAGAATTAGCCCAGTAGGACGTCTTGAAACCCTCTCCAAACCTGGCTTGTAGAATAGCATAACGTCTTTGAGCACTTGTCTGGGAAAGGGGGGTTTTATGCACATGTTTTGTTAACTTGATTATTAGATGTGATTGACATTGCTATGATCCCTATGACTTATGAGCCCATAGAGGGCATACTTCTTGTTGCTGCAGGACCACGCCCGACAGACAGGTACATATGGGGAGATGATTAGCTCGGACCTCCATAGGGCTAAAATCCCACCAGATGGATGCTGAGACCCCAGCCAGGGGCAGACATATACCAGAGACTTGCACCAGAGAGAGAGGAGGACGTTCCACCAAAGACAACTTGGCAGGCCTGGACCCAGGGGGGTCTTTCCCTCCCACCATGATGTTGGCCCTTGAAGACCCTTGACGTCATCATTCAGAGCTTTGACGTCACCCAGTTGAGGTATCCAACTTGAGGACGACTTTGGTTGGCACGTGTGGCAGTTCCAGAGGGGTTTTGAGCCCCAACGTTTCACTTGGAGGGCTAACGTTCTAGCAAGGAGGCTAACGTCACCCTAAAAAGCTAAAATTATGATTTTATTTGACAAATTTGTGTAAAATTGGATTTTTTCATGTAAACTGGCCATGTCGGCCTTTTTGACCTAATTTTATAATTAAAGGTCATTTTGATTGTATAAATAAGGAATTTGGCCCTTTTATTTTTTCATCATTCTTTCAATCACACAAGTGAGGTCTAAAATTCTGCTTCCTTAGGGTTTATTGGCTGAAATTAAGTGGTGCACAACTCTTGGAGGAAGCTTAATTTGGTGTTTTTTGGCATTTTCTTGGTGGAAGGTCTTCAACTAGGCTATTTGCTAGATTATTCTTAGTGAATGTAAGTGAATTTATGCAATTCTTCTTTTCTTTGAATGGTTATAGCATCTTTACTTTGCATTTTACTAAGATTATGAAATTGCTAGTTTAAAACCCTAGGAGATTAAGCACATGTTATTGTCCTTGTCTCAATAGCTTTTCACCTACTAGATTTTGCCAGAAAACCTATCCTTTGAAGCATGTGCTAGAGCCCTACCATTGTAGCACTCTAGCATCATTTGCTTCATCAAGCCTTTATTTACTTCAAGCTTGAGCTAAAAAAGAAGGAACACTGCTAGGGCCTGTTATCCCCGATATCTAGGGATAACTAGGAGATCATGTCTCGAGGCCCACATGGTCCTAGACATGGAGTACCGAGAGCAGGAGTGACTTGAGCATGGCCCTGGAGGG
>JZKD02S1651361.1:81514-94400 GCA_000966675.3 Picea glauca
CGTGAAGATATATTCATGTGCATCCATATGAATCCAAACCATTATACACAAATATGCAAAGTTTCTCTTGTAAATAGCAAGGGTGCATATAACCAAAATAGCACTGAGTGCAATGCATCTCTGAACCAAAATACATCAACAGAGAGGCTATAAATGGCCTCTAGAGTCCAAAAAAAATCATGCTACAACAAATAACTACAAATCATCAAAATCGTTGCCTATATTAGGATCCTCATCATCAGTGTCACCCTCTAAACATTAAAATAAGATAGAACAAGCTTAACATGCCTAATAAGTGATTTTACTTGAGTGAAGGGTACATTTTTACTAGGTTCATGACAGAAGAGTTCAACAATCAATGCCACCAACATCGAGGGCTTGGTGCTCTTGACTAAATGCCAGTTCCATACCCTCATACATGATAGAATCTAGTGGAAATGTTGCAATATTGTCAATCTTGAAATCCTGAAAACCATTATGTCTGCTGAATTTTGAATGGGACCTAAAATTCTACTTTCTTCATATGAAGTCCAATGAGGTTGGAACCACTCTCAAAGATCCTGAAACAATTAATGGTAATGTTAAAAATTTAAGTAAAGACTGTCACTTTTACTTTAAGAATTTAATATTACCATTAATTATATATTACTAGCCTCCTTAACTACGTTTTCGGCTCTTGTTCGCTTCTTGCTCCTTTGCTCTCCAAACCCCACACTTTGTTTGCAAAATGACACTTTAAAACCCAAAATTGGCTTTTAATTCATGACTGTCTGCGACATTTTCCATCAAATCGCGAAAATATCGCGATATTTTCAGCCGATAATATCGCCAACCCTCAAAACGGCGATAATATCGTGATGTTGGCGATATTATCACGATGTTGGTAACAGAGGTATAAATACCCAACTCAATCTCTCAATTGTGTCATCTCATCTTGTGATCTTCATCACTCTTATAAAGTGTTTAATGCCTATGGGCACATATATCTTTCTTGTTCTCTTGTGTTTGGCATTTCTTTCTTTTATCTGTACTTGTGCATTTCTTGTGTAGCACAGTTGTACTTGGGCATATTTCTTTCTCTCTCTAGCATACAGTGCACTTGTGATTTAGTTACAGCAGAATATGGGTTTGTTTTTGGTTCCATTTGATTCGCTGCTTTCATTTGTGAATCTCAACATATTGAATATTTGAGTGGAGATAGTGTTAGCAGTTTGAAGGAAGGAAAAGGCCTTGGAGAGCCAGTTTGTAAAGAAAGGAACAATTTGTTGGATCAATGCACTCTAAATTCTGAATAATTGCGATTGGCACAAGTTTTGTTTATATTTCTTTGTCTTTGTGGTTTGGTTTGTGAAATATTGTATATTTTCTATTTCATAATCTGATTTGATGTGATTTCCCTCTGCCCCGCAATTTTATTATTCGTATATTTGAGTATTGTAACTCGGATGTAAAGTGGAATACTGATTCCTATATTAAGTAAAACACAATTGCATGGAAGTTCTACTGTTGCTGTTCTATTCTTGCAGGCATTTATCATGAAAATTAAAAAACTGGGTTATTACCATTTGCAAAAAAACATAATTGCACCTTAGACTAGTGAAATCTTTGGAAATAGTTTACATTCAGTAAGGATTTTTTATCTTCCTGACTGATATTAGTAGTCAGCAGGAGGCTTGCAGACAAAGTGATAAATTTGAAGAAAATCAATGAATCGGAATTGCTCCTTGGATTAATAGGGACAGACCTTTCTGGCCCAGGGAAAAATGTTACAGTTAAGAGAAAAAAGTTTTACAAAGCAAAAGCCTAAGAAAAATATCCTAAGATATTTTGAAGGCAACCTGTAAACCACATTAATGAAAGAGTTAGACTTAAATGCAATATTAGTTGTTAGGAAGTGGGATGTCTGTTAACAGGTAAAGCACTTTTTTAAAGAGGGTAAATCCTCCTTTTCTCACTTGCTAGAAAAAATAAAATATCAACCCAAAAGTTTGGGAGAGTAAATCCTCTCCCTTCTCAGTCACAAGCAGAGAGGAATATCAACCCAAAAGATTAGGAGATCTAATGAAGTCTTAAGTCAGTTTGCTTGAACATTGTTCAATTTTGCTTGGGCTTGGGATTTGTCCTAGTTGGAGGTTTAAACCACTTACAAAATTTCCAACTTCTCTGACCTGGTACCGATGAATGCTGAAAAAATAGTCCAATCCAATCTACCAAGTTGTCTATCTGTTTTTAAAATATTCAATGTCATAGGGACTTTGGCATGTGTGCTTTGAGCTGGCATGCGATGCTTCTTCATGAACTCTGAAGTTTTTTGTTAAAGTACTAAATTTCATGCAATTGATAAATATGCTATTTTGAAAGAGATAACTGGATAAATTTTGTAGTCAGTTAGAGTGCTTTCTATTTGAAATACTGGCTTCAAATTAGCGTTTAAGCCTCTTCATATTTTCTTTGCTTTAACTTTCAAAGTCACAAGTTAAAATGAATAATCTACATGTTTCTTGCATTTTTTTTCAAATGTGTTACATTTACAGAAGCATTTACAAACAGCAAAACAAAAGGTGGAAGGGTATATACAATGGAGTTTATATCCTCTTCTGTAGAGTACTTAACAGAAATAAAGTCTGAATAGGCTACTGAATCTAAAGATTAGCATCTTTTAGCAACAAGGCACCTTTAGCCAACAACTGGTGACATATCTTATCACACCGCATAGCACAAAAAGCAGACAAAGAACCACCTTCTTGCTCAAAAGCAAACTTACAACTAATCTTCCAAAGGGAAAATAGAGCAGAAACTCTCAAGCACTGCCAAATCCCAATGAAGTAGGAGCAAATCAGATAGCTACAATCACCAAACAAAGCTACCAATCAAAGTTTTTTGCAATTTGTTGATAGATCATTTTGAAAGTGAGAACAAAAACTTTTATATAGATGATGCATCTATTCTGAAAACAGAATCTTAACTGTTGAGGCAGTTACAAATCTATTCTGAAAAGAAAAGCTAACAAATTAATTTTGGCCATATGCAGTGGTGGTGCCAGAGCAAGCTTTTGTGCTTGATTGGGTATTTGCTGATGGACCTCCTGGGAGTGCTAAGGTGTATGACAATAACAGTTATCGAGATTTTCATGCTATTGTGCCCAAGTCTATTCCAGAAGATCTCTTCTGGGTTGAAGAAGAACAGAGAATCTATTTGAAACTACTGCTTGAGAGACGAGAAAGAGAGGAAGCAGCTCGCAAGAAGGTTAGTCCTGAATAGAGAAAACAATTCCTCAGCTGATAATATGCCAATCAAAGCTGCGGGGAAATAAAAAAATCTGGTTTGGCGATGTTTGTGTATTTAAAATTTTTCTTTTATTCTATTTCAATATTTTCACAATCATGGATATTCTTAGGAGCTTTAAGGCAGGCTTTTATGTTATTTAAGCAAGCATTATAGATCATAAGCTCCTCTTTTTTACCATTCTAAATCTCTGTTTGGAAACAAATTCAAAATGCAGGTTGAGAAACTGGCACTTTTAAAAGCAGAAAGGAAGGAGAAAACAATGGAAATGTTTCTACAGTCACAAAAGCATATATTCTACACAGAACCTAGTAAAGTAGAAGCTGGGAATTCTGTTACAGTCTTTTACAACCCATCTAATACAGTTTTGAATGGTAAATCTGAAGTATGGATTCGGTGCTCTTTCAATCGGTGGACTCATCGACTTGGTCTTCTTCCACCCCAGAGAATGATCCCTGCTGAAAACGGCTCCCATGTGAAGGCAACTGGTGGGTTTAAATTTTCTGATTTCTGGAACAGTATACTAGTGATATAGTGTCTCAAACACTAGTATAATTAGAATGGGTTTTTTCTAGTTAACACTTTTAGGTTACTTGTCCATGTGTCTAAGTCTCACTTTTATGTTAAAATGTTTTGAGGGATTATTAAAATCAAGTTTAAGGTTATATTTCTTAGGTCTCTCCAGGCTTTTGGCTTTAGCAAATAACCATTCTTATGTGTTTTGCTTGACTTGTAACATTTATGGTCAAATCTAGTATTTCAAGATGCATGTTTGCATTTTGGTATTTCATGGCCTCTAAACGATCTGTGGAACAAAGCAGCATTTGCATATGGAAATGATGTTTAGATAGTTTTAATAACATGCCATATTGCATGTTCATGAAAGAATTTGGGAATCAATTCTTGGTGCAAGCCCTAGCAATAAATCCTTAAATCAGAGGGCAGGATTATCATAACAAGTATACTTCCCAGGTGGAATCCATGTTAATGCAGATTGGACCAATCCCCACAGATCAAACTGTAAAGAACCAATCTGGTTCTTTCGACGGACATCCATCTTAAATGGAATAAATAACTGTAATCCATACTGGACAAGAAAATATATCGAGTAAGAATGTATATGATGAGATAGATAGATAGATTAGATGATGTACAATGATGAATGTGCCAAATATATAGAGAACGTAAAGGCACATTTGGTGACCATCCATGAAGGGATGTGTTCCTTAGACAATTAGTAACTATTTATTATTATTATTGTTATTATTATTATTATTTATGATTATTATTACTTAATATTATATATATTTTGTATGTTACATTCCCTTCACCTTAAAAATGCTTTGTCCTCAAATCATGATTAGAGAAAGACCTATCTCTTGTTCTAGCTCGAATTGTCTTCTCATGATCTTTTGTTTTTGTAGTTGCGACACTTGATGAAACAAAACGATATAATCTTCAAATTCCTGAAGTAACATGTTGCATCTTTTCAGGAGTGATCCATCCCAAATCTACTTTCATGGAAACTTGTTTATATTTCGCTTGATCTTGTTGTTGGTTGTAACGATTCTTATGATTTGGATGACGATAAGGCATCCTAATCTCTTGTGAATTTTGTTTGATAGAACTTTCTTCAACTTTTCATGCTTCTAGTTATTTTAACTGGATCGATTTTTGTTCCTTTTTCTGAAGTTTGGATATTTTCAACTGGAAGCCTTTCTATTTCAACAGGTTCGGTCATTGTTTCTTTATCGGTCATTGCTTCCTTACTGGTAAGTTGTTCTAACTTTTCTTTATGTGATCTCTTCTCATTCTTTAGCTTCTTGATTTGTACAACCAAGCTTTGATTATGATTCTCGAGACGACAAATTTCTTCCTTTGTATTAGCAACAACTTTGTCAAATTCTTCCTGCTTTTTTTGTACTGTCATTTGATCATCCGGGTTGATCATCGTTGAAATATTTTTAAAATCTTCTGACAATGGATCTTTTGAATGCGACGTCATTGTTATGTCCTGGAGCGTAATTCTTTTCTTTTTGTAATAAAATGTCAAAAATCTTTTTTCCACATTTAAGATGAAAGTACCCAGTGTTTCTAGCCAGGTTGTACCAAGAATTATACCAACATCGGGCTGAGTCATTTTTGTAACATCGAATTCGGATATGTATTTATAACCGTCAATTATTACTTATAAATTCTTAATTTGTGTCTTGCCAAAGTTCTTTTCAATTATTTTGACTCTAAAATTGATAATTGATTGGCAATATCAATATTTATGTAATTTTCCTTCTTGTACAGACAAATCACAACATGACTTTTTTTTCCTTGAACAATTCCTTCGACTATTAATATTTCAAAAATAGATGTTGAAAGTCCCTTATACGTAAACCTTCCTTCCCTTATGTTGAATTCCATTTTTTTGTTGATATTTTATGATAACCCCCCTTTTTTTTTCTTTCTTCGACTTGGCTCTTTTATTATTCTTTTAAAATTTTCACTTCAATATATATATATGAAATTTATTAATTTTTTTTTTCCTTTTCCTTGATATATATATATATATATATATATATATATATATATTTATTAATTGACTTGGAAAATTTTAATGTAGAGAATTGCTTAATCCACTTAATAGTCTTGTTTGATGGATCCAAAGTGTTCAACTATTTCCTTGATAAAACATTTGGTTAATCTTAAATGACACCTTTAAGAAAAACCTTGTTTATGTACAGTCATGGCGGTTTATTCTCAATGACTCTTGATGCATATGAACAATGTTTTTATTTTTTTGGTGTATCACCAACAATACATGGAGGCGGCCAACTATCCTGTGAGATTTGTGGCCGAACAATCATTTACTTTTTGTGCTGATTGACAATAATATAGTGCCGATGGTGAATTGGGTTTGACGACAACTATTTATTTCATCTTTAGTGGTGTTTTATATCTCATGTGACCAATTCTAATGAAGGAACACGATTGGTTCCTTGGCTAGTCAATTGCCAGATCTTGGAATGGCAATTGTTCTAATGGCAACTATGTTGGACGATGATTAATGCCCTGCGACTGGTGTTGTCTTTTTTTTTTTTTCGATAGTTATATATATATATATATATATATTTTAATCTGTTTCAATCTTCTATCTATGACAGTCACATGACTGTAGCTTGATCTTGGTGGCTCCTATTTTTTGTTGGTTTATATTCATTTAATTCCGTTTCAATCTCACCAAAGTTCTGGGTTGTGTTTAAGAGTAGTGGTAGAAATGGCATGGGAGCAAGATGGTTGTTTTAGTCAGATGCCCCCAATATTCCTGGTTCTCTTCAAATTTGTAGTATACAGTGATTTCCAAACTGTCAGTGGTCAAAAGCCGTATCAGAGAAAGTCTGCCCCATGGTTTTCTTTATGTATACCCCTTTTATAAATATCTCTCTGATATGTTCAAAATTTGCACCAGCCATAATCTTTCTTCAATAAGATCTCATTTTGAAAGTGGCCAAATGACTTCTTATGACTTTGGTATTTTTTCGATTTGCAGCGGAATGGTTTAGTTCTTCACTGAAATTTTGAATGCAAATGGCCAAGGGCCGGATTTTGGACAAATACCTTGGAGTTGGAGAAGCTCTGAAGATTTTAAGTGTGACCAATACCGAGGATCAACAACGAAGCTCTGATACCAATGTAAAGAACCAATCTGATTCTTTCGACGAACATCCCTCATAAATGGAATAAATAATTGTAATCCATACTGTACAAGAAAATATATTGAATAAGAATGTATATAACGAGATAGATAGATAGATTAGATGATGTACAATGATGAATGTGCCAAATATATAGAGAACCTAAAGGCACATATGGTGACCATCCATGAAATGATGCGCCCCTTAGACAATTAATAACTATTTATTATTATTATTATTATTATTTATGATTATTATTAGTTAATATTATATATATTTGTACCGACAAGACAATGATCACTTGGCACCAACAGTGACCACCAAGGTTCAAATTGCATTGGCTTACTATATCACCATGCAAAATGTTTATTATCTTATATTATAACATATAAGATAATGATACCCACTGTTCCTTTGAAATCTTGGATTGTGATCAATGCTTCAAATATTGTTTCAAGGAATATATCACCGAGGATCTGCAAAAAAACTTATTAGAAATATTGGAAAATATTTCTAATAAGTTTTTTTGCGGATCCTCGGTGATATATTCCAAAATATTGGCAAACATAAACTTGGACCCCAAAAAATTGGAAAAACGCAAAAATATCGAGAACCTGAAAAACTTAGAAAAATTGGAGATATTTGCAACACTGATTGTGATATCCTCAACTAATCATTTGATATAAGTCATCTTTACAGGAAATGACAAAGATTACACTTATAAGGTGAATTTTATTTAATGCATTCCATGTTTAGGTAATACATTAAATGTGAATTCCAAACCTTTATATCTTGCTCTAAATGCAAGTTTTCAAATCTACAATCCCTCCTATATGGCCTAAGGTTTCGGGTGTAAAGTCTCTGGGCCAGTGGCTTTGTTTGTGTTAGATTTTAGGGTTACTTTGAAAGTGTTTACACGTGTTTGGGGGTGCTTCATGAGATTTGGGGTACATGGTTTATGATTAGCCCCTGAATCGTTTGTGTTAAATTTGCACTTTGGAGATGCCTTACTCAGTGATTGCTTGACCTCAATTGGTTGTTTGCATGACATTCTTCCTTGGGGTATTGGAGATCTTCAAATAGCTTGGTGAAATTCTACATGCTGGACACATGGAGGTTGCATGATTGGAGAACTCCCTGCATTGGAGGAGTGTTTGGCATTCTGAAGGAGGGTGTTGAGCCTTGTTATCTACTATATCGTGGCTAAGTTGCAGGAAACTTCTGAATAGGTGCTGTCCCAATACCGGAAACTCGACGAAACGCCGAAACAGGTACGAAACCCAGTCGAAACGTCGTCGAATGTACTGTACAACGTTTCGAAATTACGAAACGTTGTACAGTAGGACCGACAACGTTTCGACCTGTACAGACGACATTTCGATGTTGTTTTGCTTGTTTGTGGGCCCATACGGGCGTCTAAACAGGCCGTGACCCCCCCAAAACTCACCAAATTTGCTGTTTTTTCCATTTTTAAGAAAGCTAAACCATTCATACATGTTTTTTATTCGTTTAGGGTTTAGGATTTTTTATGTCATTTATGTGTGTCATTATGTTTTTCTTGCAATATAATGTGTTTTTTTTTAAATATATATATAGATATATATATATTTTTTATATATATACGGCGTTTCCCCTAACGTTTCCATTTTTGGAGGGTCACGTTTCCTGCCGTACTCGTTTCAGAAACTTCCAGACATTTCCCCGTTTTGTGCAACTTAGTAATGTGGATAATTTGTGGAGGATACTAAAGCATTGGCTTCATGAGCAAATGATGCAACTTCAGTAGGCTGGACTGTAAATGATTGGGAATCTCCTGAGTTGGTGGATATACTGACGATAGAGCCTTATTGGACCAGTTCCTAGCATACTCATCAACAAGTGGGCGAATTCTGGGCATATAGATGACACATAGCAACAGAAAATCATTTCCAGCGGCCAAGAGAATGGCTTGTATACTTCTCCAAGCCCTTAGTACTTTTTGATACACTCAGGTCTGATATGTATGTTTGAGGAAATGAATGCACAAGCTTGAAAGCGCAGTCAAATGATGACAGTGAGCTTTCAGGAGTGTCTTCTGGTGATCCATGGATTGTAGTTTGTATGGAGAGTGGGGAGACTATTATTATGTGGAAAGCCTTCTTCATTCAGTTTGAGGTGAAAGTTCCAGATAATAAGAGAAGCTGGAAACATAACTAAAAGAAGCGAATTCACTGGAACAGTAACAATGCAGAATCGACACTGGCCTGTATGTGCAATATCCTCAGATGTGCCTCTATGTGCAATATCCTCAGATGTCAGAGAACCAAGAAGCTTCAAAGTAGGTCTGATCTGTTACAGATCTGTCTTCTATGGCACAGAACATTGAGCCTTTTTGCCCAATAGACCGAAAATAATGTGAAGAAATGAGGTTGTCACATATATATACAAGTATACAAACCTATTCACTAGATTTTTTCTTGAGCCAACCTCAATAAAGGTTAAAGCTGACATGTATTTGTGTTTTAATTTGATGTTAATATAAAGATTATAGGGGTCCGACCTACAAATTAGGTCTAGGGTCGACCTTTATATTTTGAACAATGTATTAAAATGTCAAGTTTTGATTGGGGCTAACCTCTCTTTGGAAGACTTTTAGGGCTGACCCATACATCTTGGAAGTCTTGAGTTTCTTATGGTATGATCATTTGAAGATTGCATGTGGAGAATTGACATTTGAAGGGCCTTTGGAGGTTGGATGTTGTGCATGGAAGCCCCTCTATTCCCCTTATTTGTGGAGATGGGTCACTTTTGAGGGCTTGTACTGCTTGATTTTTGTACAAATGGCTCAAGAAGCCCCATCTTTGTATATTTTATATTACTTAATCAGTGAAGAGGGCCTTTTGCCCCTCCATAGGCTAGATTAGGGGCATTTAGCCTAAGAAATTAATATTTTAATGTAAAGGAAGTTGAGCATCTCCTCTATAAATAGAGATGCACTTCCTCTCATTTTCTCATAGTTGGATTGGGGGAGAAATCCCTTTGCAAGTCTGAAATTTTTGAAATTTGTTGGAGTACCTTTGTCTTAGATTTGTGTTATGGACAGAAGATTAAGGTGCCTTTATTGAGGGGACTAATTGTTGATGATTTTTCAAGGTTGATGGATGATTCATGGTTAGGGTTTTATGGATGAGCAAGGATTTACCTAGTAAGTGTTCTTTTTAAGTCTTTGTGGATTTATTCATTGAATATTATTAAGTATGGGTGTGCTTATCAAAGTGGTGAAAGTACATTTTTCCTTGTATTTTTCTTCAATAGATCCAATCTTGCAAACCCTAGGAAGGTTTGTAGTGGACTACCTTTCCTTGATATTATCAAAGCTCTTTAAAGGACATAGGAGGATTTGCTAGGGTTTGTAGTGGACTTTTCTAGTTGTCACCATATATGAGGATATCCTAAGGTTTGTAGTGGACTACCTTAGGTATCACTCATTATCCATTCTTTTCCTTCTTCAAGAGAGTCCCTGGTTGACCCCATACACCCAATGAAAAGACATTGGTCTCTGGTCCTCCCATCATCTTTCATACCCTAAAACTTACCAAAACCATTTTTCCTGTATTTACTCTTTACATCACCTTGAGTTTCATTGCCCTAAGTCCTAGCAATCTTCACCTAGGGAAGCCCCCATTGAGCTAAAGGAGAGTCGACTTGAAGTTTAGAAGAGGGTTAGTGAGGTGATAGCGACCCCCCTTTAGTTTCACTTGGATCACACTTGAGATTTTCAGACTTTATCTCCTAAAGTGCGAGTTTGTGTGATAACGAGCCTTAAACAACATGGGTAGATTGGAGAACACCCGGTGTTAGAGGAGTGTTTGGCATTTCAGAGGAGGACGTTGAGCCTTAAACAACATGGGGTAGCTTGGAGAACACGCTGCATTGGAGGAGTGTTTGGCATTCTGGAGGAGGGCATTGAGCCTTAAACAACATGGGGTAGCTTGGATGCTTGCATGGAGGCATGGAGTTGACTTGGGGTCACCTGGGTTGTGACAATGTTCATGTAGGGGGAGTGGACTTAGTGGAGTACATGGTTTAAGAGGAGCGTTGGAGTCCTTGGAGGCTGTAAGGAGGTGCGTTGAACACATCTCATGGAGCGCCCTTGCATTGGAACCTTGCTTGTGAACAACATCACCTTGGAGCTTGACATGTGTACCCTTAGAGTGTAGTGCTCCACATGTGTGAGGCTACTTGTGGCTTTGTAGGTTGCTTGTAGGGGTTTAGGCCCACATATGGTTTGTTGGCCTCCCTTACCTCTAATATATATAGAGGAAGGAGAGAGTCCTCTCATCATCATCATTATACTCTTCTTTGTACTTGTCTTCTTGGAGTGAGATGCTATGGTTCACAAGGAGATCCTAGGAGTTATTATGAAGAAGAGAGAGGCCACCTTTGTTGGAGGATCCTTGTGTGATACTAGGGTTTACTCTTGTGAAGAAGACGTTGGAGATGATCATTCTCATTCTTATCACTCTTTTGTTAGAGATGTGGCTAAGAGGAGCTCACTAGTCTCTTTCTCTCCTCTTCATCTTCATCTGTACTTTGTCTCTCTTGTTTAAGGTGCTAGGGTTTCTTGGAGCTTTTGGAGCATCTTGAATACTATAGTTAGGTTTTCATCCCTTAGAGACATTAGAGCTAGGGTTTTGTGATTAAACCCTAGGTTGTACTTGTTGAAGTGGAGAAGGAGAGGAGACATCTTGCCATGCAGGCTTGCTAGTGTCGATGCTAGGTTGTGGAGTATCTTTGGTGGAGCTAGGGTTTTCTTGGTTTCCCTAGCTAGGGTTTTGGAATGCTGGAGGATTGTACTAGACTTGGGATGAGGGTATGGTATGTACATGAACTTCATCTTTATACATATATATGTTTTCAGTTGTGCAAAATTGCCTCTATTGCAGATTTGATTTTCAACTATCTATTTCTTCATGGTTTGGTAATTTTTAGCACTAGGAGGTCTTGTTGATTTGACATAAGTTAGGATGAAATTGTTAAGTGATTTAACAATGATATTGAAGAAAATAGGGCAGATTTGTTACTATATTTACAACTGTCATAAAGTGTGTTATCCCTGCTTTTTAGGGATAACTACGAGATCATGTCTCGAGGCCCACAGGTCCTAGACATGGAGTATCGAGAGCAGGATTGACCTGAGCATGGCCCTGGAGGGCCCATCCTTTTCTTCTTCAATCTGCTTTGTCTTGTCAGCAACAACAACATCCTTCACCATCGGCTTGGTCCTGTATCAGAGAAGGTTCTTGCTCCGTGAGGTAATTGGTCCAGGTATCATGGTATGTGTCACTTTTTGATCATTAAAACCTTTAAATATATGCATCTAATTCCTTTTATCTCTAACAACTGCTTGGATCTTACATTTGCCCACTTGACCATGCTTGGGGGAATTGACAGGGTGCCCTAGCAAGCCTGTGCCCATAGGTTTTGGTTTGCCACTGGGGGAATTTCTGAAAAGCCATCGTCCGCTCCCATCATAACACCACTGTTTCATCTTATCTCCCGCTCATTTATCCCACTCCCCTTGTGCGGGCATTGGGTTGACCTATTTACAGGATTGCACCTTATCTCATGGGAAGAAGGGGCTAAAGGCCCAGAAGGTAAAAGCAGCTGGTAAAAGACAAAAGCCTAGAAATAAAACCTCGAGATGCTTCGCCCGGGGATTTTCGAGAAGGCAGTAAAAAGCCTCTCAGCAAGAAAAAAGGACCCGAAAAATAACAAAACAAGACCTACTCAGAGGATAGGGGGTCTCATCACGAGCCAACCTATTAGGTCCATGGGTACCTAACAGTATGACATTACCACCATCTGGTTACCACGCCAGGGCAGTGACCTTTGGTTGCATGGCCAAGGGAAAGGGGGTCTCATCACGAGCCAAC
>JZKD02S1651361.1:119449-130613 GCA_000966675.3 Picea glauca
CCCGGATCCGGGCCCACAAAGGTATCGGGTAAGTTCTAAGCCGTCAGATCTGGGGAAATGCGTGGCGCCAACCCAAGCTATTTCGGCGTTTCGCTCATCGCGATTCTAAGAAGCACGGGTCAACTCCTTATGCGCGAACGTCGAAAGCATTTTGGGGATAAACACAGGGTCACGGCCCGCGGTCATTTGGGAAAGAAAGGAGCTATGCGAGAAGGGGGCCAAAGGCGCCGAGTCCAGTCGCCGAACGGATCGTTCGATCTCCAGGTACCATCTGATACGATCTCGCTCCCGGCCTTCGCCTGAAGTAAATGAAGGCGAGAAGGGGTAGGTGAAACCTCTCCTCATACATTAAGCGTAAGGTATGGAAGGTGTGGCAAGCGGTCTGTTCGAGAGGGTCTTGTGTACCTAGTTCCTCAAAGAAGCCATGCCGAAGTCTTCGAAGAGACGGAAAAGTCTGCACACGCTAGCTCGACACTTAATAGTTCAGCTACCCTCTCCCTGCAGGGGCCATGCGCAATTAAGATGGAGACAGACAGAGAAGATTGTCCGAATTTGACTGAAGAGACACCAAGCCTTGGGTGTCTGGGCACGCCTCTGTTGGGCAAATTTTCCTGAGTATATAGGCTCAGTCTTTGTAATTTGGTAAGCTATCGATGGTAGAGCGCAACTCCCGATTGTAAAGTTTTAACAGATATCTTAGCTCTGGTTATGCATCTGCATGTAAGATTTCTTGTGTAATCACAGACAGTCTTTCTTTTCCCGTCTAAGTTTTCATCTTGCACTAAGAGAGTTCGTGATCGAATGATTCGCACGAATTATGGTATTTATGTTAATGATAAAGGATTTATTGTGACATTATTGTTCTCTCTGGTTTTCTGCGTTTGAGCGTAAGAAGATCTTGCGTTTAGATGTTTTCTTCCACAGTCTGTTAAGAACCTGATGTTTATAACAGGCCTTTGCATTTCTCTGATACAAGTTTTCCCCCTACTTGCCCTTGCTACAACTCACTGTCTGAAGTTATCTAAGACCTCACTTGCCCATGCATACCTAGCCTAGTTTCGGAGTTGGAACCACATCGTTTGAGTTTATCTCCATTTGATCACCCCATTAAACAAATCGTGACATTAAACTGATGGGTGTCGGGCTCTGCTCTTGCTGCAATCCAGGGGTGACTTCCGACGCTAACAGATGAAGATGGAGATGAAGTCCCTAGAGGTCAAATCTAAATGGTATGAAGGTCTTGGAATGAAGTCTTGGTAAAGTCCAAGGGTTGCCATGTGACCTACAAATGGTGGAATCCCTGCTCAAGACACAAGAAAAACAAGCATATATTGCAGTATAATCAATTGGACAAGCAAGTTAAGCTTGCTGTCCCTAATAGCAGCTGTTAGTAACAATGTACATAACCAATAAAATGGCATCATAAGCTGCAAAACAAATGTTAGAGATCAAGTAGAAGATACAAGAGAAAGACTAGCAAAACTCAAGATGAAAATCCAAGAGACTAGCATGAAAGACAAGGCTGTTGTAAACACTTTTCTGCAGCAAATTATATCAGCCTTATGGCTGTAACAATCAATGTATTACAACAAGAAAATCAACCACTGAAAACCCTCCAAACTTTGCCAAAAAGTGCATTAGACCAAGAAGAGTAAGTGTGCAAAGTTTGGGCAATTTCCAATGGTTGATAAGAGAGTTATCCAAGCAAATGAGTTAGGGTTTCTGCAGCCCTAATGGCTGAAGATGCAAATTTATAACAGCAGCAAGAAGTACTCCTTTGATGGGGACACCCTAGTGGCTATGAGGTGCCCAAGGCACAAGGAAGACAATCCAAGTTGCAAAAAATAGAAATGACGAGAAATCATGTTTCCCAATGCAATATTTTGTTTCTCCAATGCAAGACTAGTTCCTTTAGTTATTGGTTAATGAGGTCAAAAAGAAAGAGCTAGGGTTACTAAATCCTTGGGGTTGTAAATCCTCTTAGTTCCCAAGGAAAGTAACCTAGCTAGGGTTTGAAGATGGGGGGTGTATATCCTCAACTAAACCCTTGCAAAAAAAATCTTGATAAAATGGTGGAAACTAGGATAGGGGTGTATATCCTTATACTCCCTATCTAGCCTTGGCCAAAACAACCTTATCTTGAATTATAAATGATAATAACAAAGTAGAGAGACCATACCATTCAAGAAAAATCCTTAACATGCCAAAGTAAACCTCCACAAAAGCAAGAGAATGACCTTCTAGAGATAGCACACCATCATCACCATCAACCATAACCATAAAAGCATTATTCCATAGCACAAGAGGCAAAACATGTTGAAATGTAACAAGGGATGTCCTCATTCATGTTTTTGTGTTTTGTCATGGGGAGGACATAAAGTCATGTTTCCTAGACATGTTTTATTTGTAAAGTGACTTTTTAAATAAAGTGCTTTTATAAAGTGAATGTACTTTACAACTTAAAGTGATTTTAAGTTGTGGGACCCAAAAAGTATTTAATGAGCATTTATTACTTATTTTGTAATTAATGAGGAGCATTAAATATGAGCYCTCRGATTAGACTTATGATAGCCATTAGATTGAGTTGGTTATGTAAGTTAGGGTTTCTTGGGAAAAGAGAAGAGTACATATACATGCTTAGGGATGTGAGAAGAACACACACCGGAGAAGACGAGAGGAGTTGAGTTGAGAGATTGCTTGAGAGAGGAAACTGAGTATCAAGAAGGGCACGATTCCCAAGAGAGCTAGGGCACAAATCCCAAGGAGGCATTTTCTATTTTGATTTGCTGCAGTGCTATTTGCTGGGACAGGCCGTACTGTACGGATCCGTACAGGCCGTACAACAACATTCTTGAGGCACGAAAACCAAGGCAAGCTTGGGCATGGTTTTCGAGGCAGCCCTTGAAGAATTTTCTGAAGGAGGATGGCCGTACAGAAGGCAAGGTACAACAACCTGTTGTGGCACGAATTTCGAGGTGCCAACTTTCAACAAATCCGTACAACTGTACAGACTGTGGCACTGTTTTCAAGACAGATTTGTGGGGACAATTTTTGTGCTGTAAGAGGTATTTCTCTTGGCTGAAAAGTGTTATTGATGCTGTTTTAAACTTTCCTGAAGCAAAATAATAATAACTCTCTCTCTCTCGTTGGGTTTCCCCACATTGGGGTTTTCCCTGGCATTTGCCTAAATTTCTGTGAGTTATGGGTTGTTGTTCATTGTGTATTTCCGCTGCATATTTTGCTTAGCAATGTGTATTTCTGCTTATGGAAATTTCTGAATGTGGGTATGCATTTTTGAAATTTATGAAGACAGTTATCTCTAGGTTGCTAAGTGTTTGACGAAATGTGTGAATGAAATATTTCTGATTTTGTCATTAAAAATCTACAAAACACTCCAAGTGTAGCGAAAATTTCAGACCAAGTACTTCTCACAAGAGGGAGAGTTATGATAAAATGAGATCTTATGATCTCTTATTTATACAAAATGTCACTAAGATAGTTTGTCCACATAATTAAGGGTAAACCACAAGACTAGGGGTCAACAACCCTAATCTTTCCCCTTTTACAAAGTAATATTAAACAATTCATTTAAATTTCGGTTTTGCACAAAGAAAAAACCCTAGTCATATGGACGTCACCCCTTTAGGGGACGTTTTGGCACTAGGAGGAGGTCGTTGGTGATGGAGGGGAGTATAAAGGCTTCCCAAAGCCACATGTCAAGCATCCCAACAACTTCCTTCATGATCAAGGCTCAAGCCCCTCAAAAACGTCCTTGTGCCAATGCATGTCAACTCACCACCAAACCCTAACCCCCCTGGGTGACATCATGCCTCTAAAGGTGATGTTTTTCCTCACCTAGGCAAAACATTTGGCATGCGGGGCTAGTTTATGTCGTCCAAGTCATCTTTTAGGCCTTCCAAGTTTGATCTTTCTCAGCCAACATCCATGCCCTTGGCATCCACCTGTGGGCTTCAAGCCCCATGGAAGCCCAAGCTAGGCTTGTTATTCCAAAACTGTCAAGCAAATAGGTCCTACAAAAACAAATAAGCATGCCCTCCAAGGATGTCAAGTCATGACATCATGATAAGTGAATCCAATCAATAAATGAGCCACCTAAGCATGTGCATCAAAGATCACTGTGTCAAACAATTAAGTGCTCAAAGACATTATGTGACTTGTCAAGCTTGAATATGGGAGGGTTGACGAGGTGTCCTATTGGGTAGATCTTGCCCTAGGTCAAGGAGAGCTTCCAAGAGATCCCTCTCTAAGCCATGTAAAGTGGGTGCAGTGGTTAGGGTCAAGATGCAATGGGCATAGGGCTCATGACATACAAGAGGTCATAGTGTCTCATTCATGGGTGCCTTTGTAGAGGATGTGTGGTACCTTTGTCCGCAATGCACTTTTTGCAAGCCCATTATTTTGCCATTCTTTCATTCTTTCATAAATTCAAGGAAAGGTTGTAGGCCACTGCCCTGGCGTGGTGTCCAGACAATGGCAGTGTCACCCACAAACACCTAGTGGAAATGAGAAGGTTGGCTCGTGATGAGACCCCCTTTCTCTCAACCATGCAACTAAGAGCCATTACTCTGGCTTGGTGACCAAATGATGGTAATGTCATACCACTAGATATTCATGGACATGATAGGCCGACTCTTGATGAGACCTACTATATTTCAACTAANAGAGATAAGGAAATTGTGGGGGGGGGGGGAATAGTGATGTTAAGTGGTAAGTATGGTCGAGAACAATACAATGGCTCTTCAAAGGAGTTCCTAGTAGCAAACCCATCCCAAGGAAGATCACTTACTAGGGTGCAATGTCAACCACCAAGGTGAAGCAGGGAAAAATGCATAATGTCTGAGCATATATCATGAAATCTAGAGCAATCTAAGATACAACATACTTAAATGCCTTATATATTGAAATGATACTCACAATAATACTGACTTGTACCTTATGGAGCAAGGCCCACTGCCTTCCAGAAGCCAACTGGTGTGGTGGATGCCATCCAGAAATCTACTACCTCTGTGGTGGTGGGAAGGGTCTCCATCTGTGCAAAAGGAAACTGCTGGTCATGTAGTCTCTCGACACTCCATATCTGCAACCTGAGGGCCTTGAGACATAATATCCTTAGTTATCCACAAAATGGGGATAACACAGTTGATGACTATCTCCACAGAGCATCTCCCCCTGTTCAGTTTCTCCCTTTATCCCCCCTGCCATCTCTTGCTGACTAGACAAGTTCTGAACCAAGCTATCAGAGAGGATATCTATAGACTATACATTCATGTCACTTGGACCTCGCCTTCGACGAGCTTGGGCTTGAAGATGTTCTTTTATCTAGAGCACTTTTTGGAGTTGCGAAATGGCATCATCATTAGCCCGCCTTATACATGTAGGCATTGGATGCACTCACTCAGGATTCGTTTTGGACAACTCTGGGTCAGATCACATAGACTCCTGATTGAGACCAACCACCATATACCATGGTTTGATAGGATCTGCTAGATGTGCCACTTACATGAGCCAGAGACAGAGATGCACCTCATCTTTAGGTGCCCCATATACTATGAGATCAGAAAATGCTACCGTTGCCTCTATAGAGACTTGGGGGGTTCACTCTCTACTTTCTTTCGGTACCAGGACGAGTGATGCCTTTCCCTCTTTATCATGGAGATCTTCAACCACAGATCTCAGTTCCTACACATGATGCCTCACTTTGGGATGAATAGGACGATCACCTCATACTTTCAAGTTGATTCATCAAATCGGAGCAACAAGTGGTGGGCAGAGTCTCAAAGTGCACTGGATAGTAGATTGGTGAGACCTCGTGTCTCTCCTCAGCCTTCCTGTCAGGGAGACAGATCATTATCATCGAGACAGTTCTGAAGGTGTCGAACTGTCCATCAGTCCATACACCTTCTGAGAGTTAGAGGTATTAGCTCCAGACGGATCTAGAGTAGGGTGCCTCTTGTCTGTTAGACCACCTCCTAGATTCAGATGAACTATTAGAGATCTATACATAGTTTCTTTCTTTTGGCCTCAGATGGTAGGAGTATCCCTCGCTCCTACACCTCTCTAAGGATCATAAAGGCGAACCCCTAGATAGTCCCCGAGGACTTCGATAGTGAGCCAGTGCCCAGTGCGCCCCCCTCGCCCTTGGCCATCAGATTCATGAGACCTTGACAACCTCATCGCCAAACTTCTCTCTCAGGATTAGTCTCTCTCACTCCCACTCTCTATTGACAGACTTTTGTGTTGGGCATACTTATATTTTGGATCACCGTACCTTTGTCACGGTTATATACATTTTGATACTACACTACTTTAGGTTTCTTTCTTTATGTTATTTTTTGGCATTACCTAGGAGTTGTGCTTGCACGCCCACTTGTACTCATACTTGTTGTAATTTTCAGTCCTGTTGACCTACTGTTGTGGTCATTTGTTGGACATTAATAAATTATTGGTGGTAGTTTGAGTATTCATCGTAGGGGGCCCTAGACTTGATTGTGTCTTAGCTAGGGATTCTTGGAGGCTACCAGGGAAGCCTCTTTTGTGTTGGATACTATTTCTTCACCATAAAGAGGGAATTCATTGCCTAGGTGATAGTGGTAACATCTTCCATGTTTCACTAGTCTTAGTGCCTTGTGAAGGCTTTGCACTTGGTGCTAGATTGTGTGGTAACAAGAACTAACCTAAGGTTAATTGAAATATCAATAAATGATATGAAAAAATCTGAAACTGAAAAGAAACAGGCTAGAAATGAAAATCAACACGAGGAAAATGGTAACATTGACAACAATCATCATACTGAGCCAAAAACAACACAATTTTTTTTAGAAGCCCAAAGGTTATTATTATGGAAGTTTGTCCAAGCTGCCGTGATCAATCAACATACTCAAATGCTTAATGTTACCATGCAACCGGGTGATCGATCATGTGGGAAAGATCAACATAGTCAACCCTCCACTAGCTTGATTGTCCTTGATGATGGGTGGAGTGTCCACTTGAAACGTTAGATGTTTCAAAATCTCGCATACAGTTTTGTCCAGAAAATACTCTTAGCATTACGACGAACTGTGGAAACCTACATTCTCAAAATCTCTTAAGGCGATAATATGTATTCACGTGCTTGTTTGTCAAGCAAGTCAGTATATTTGTTGGTTGAAAATCAGAAAATGGTTCCTCATCAGTGATCAAGAAGAAAGTAGAAGAGCCAAAACTCTTACGATTTGCCTCTTGAAACACTTCCATCATCCTCAACTCAACCAGATCATGACTAATCCTGATATTTGAGCAATAATCAGTGTGAGGATCTCCCTGAAGAATGAAATATAAATGTGGGGTCATTGGAAAACTATGATGAAGATCATCTTTTGGTGGAACCAAAATTTGCTCCCTGTGTTGTAATGGTATGCCATCAAACTGTTCTTGAATCACCCTTCTGGGATATGCAAGGATAAAGTCTCCTGCTGACTCATTTTTGCATGGCTGATTTGTTGTTCTTCCTTTGGAAATTTATCATCAGTACTGGAAGAAATTAACAGACCCACTTGTAACCTCAGCTCTTCAGCATCATCTCAATGGAACTCTGCATATGGCTCAAGTGGTGCAACTACCGGTTCATGATCATTCAAACATGGGTCATTTTCATCCTCTTCTTCATTGGGAACTTCATGGCATGCATGGTTTCCTCTATTTTGTTCCTTCTCAGCAGTAAGGGATTACTGCAGTCTTAGGGCAACACATAAAGCTTGTCCTAAATTTGTTGGGTTCTCACTCCATAAGTGGGATTGAAACTCTGAACCAAAAGCAAAATCATAAGTCACTAAAACGTTTCTTGGTTGGAATGAGGAATGAATCTTATGCAATGCCTTGACAAATCTGCCATGAAACACAGGAATAGTTTCATCTTCCCCTATCTTAATGTGAAAAGACTCATAAACCTGGGAAAAAATTTTCTTGCACCCTTTGCTAAGGCATGAAACTTTTGCCTTGTGCAGGGTGAAATCATGGAGATCTTCTTGGGTAGTCCAACGTGATAAAACCCTATAACAATGCAGTTTCCAGGTTAGATAAAAAATATAAAGTAAAAATGCATATCTCACTGATGTTGTTATAGATATCTGATGATTGACCAAGTTCTTGACAACGACACCAATTTGTTATCATGTGAATCTGCACTAGCAGATCTGACTAATAAAATTATAGGCCATCTAGCCCTCTCCCCAGTAGACGCCTCTTTGTTTGGACTGGTGCTTTTCCAGTCTCACGGTGTCCCTAGGGGTTGTATGCTGTTATCAAACAAACAAATCTGTATAGAGTCCAATTTGTTCAGCACACACAAAACTCACCCTTGAGATGCCTGAAAGCAGTCATGAACGAGGCTAAATACTTTGTAAAATTTCAAGATGGTTGAGATCAGATTCCTAAGTCAATTACAACAATGAAACAAAACTAATGTCCAACCAAAAGATTCTAAGAGCCAAAGAGAAGGCATAATCGAACCACATCAATGTATTAATCAAGAGACTAGATTACGTTATAGTGACAACACATTACAGGCTGCTATTGGTCCAGTAGCATGCAATAATGGAGATAGTCTGTTGGACGGAAGGTGAAAGGATGATGAGAGTTCCGTTGCTGCAATCTGCTCAAAAAATACTGTCTAATCCTTCCCTGTCCTCCCAACTCTGCCTTTATAGAAGCCCAAGCCAACCCTAACTGCTTGTTGAAAGAGGAAAGAAAGCATGTTAAATTTGACAAGCTTTGCATTCATGGCTTATGTGGAATTACTGGCTGTTTGGATGAATTTTTGTGGCAAAAGCTACTTTTAAGTTTTTACTAATTAGCTTTATTGGTGAAGCCTGCTAGGAGAATCCTCTCAGCACTGACTTGGGTATCATTCTAGTGTGTCCAAACTGCTGTTTATGACAGCGATCCTCCTCACTGTTGAACACTAACAACGACAACTACTGACATGCCAAATCTATCAATTCTGCATAAAGGAGGTGTTGTATGCCTGCAGCATGCAACTGATGAGAAAGATGCTGTTGCTGTTTCTAATTGTGAACTGCTGCAGAAAACCTTCTGCAAGCTGCACCTGCTATTTTTCCCTGAATATTATCTGAAACTTTGCTGTTTACAACAACCTCCTGTGCTGATTTCTGTATGGTAGCTACAATATGTGATAAAAAATAACTCCATCCTCCAAGAATTCGTTGATTCTATGCTAATTTTAGCAGTTTTTCCATAAATATAACACTTGATATGCTGCTGTTATCACTCCTATACTCACTGGCCTCTGTTCTGCTTGTATGTTCTCTGCCAAAATATGAGCCCAGACTATTACCACGAATTCTCCCTTAGGACAGGATGCATGCAAATCATGAAAGAAAAGGCAAGCTGTTTGGAAAGAAACTTCCAAAACTGTTCCCCAAAAAACCTCCACGAGTTCAATTTGAAGATAGGGTTCTCAGAAATTCACCACCTGCTGTGAATGAATGAGTTTGAATTAGGGATTGAGTTAAGTACAAACTTCACAGCCATTCAACCTAGGGTTCTAATTATGGACAATAAGATTAAGGAGAATTTCTAAAACATTACTCATGCTAAGTTTTGTTTAAGGCAAATTGAATAAGGCATTAAGGCTATTTGCATGCAAGGATTGGGTAAGAAAAGGCATATTAGGCTTTTAGGCTTTATTGAATCATTCAACCTAGGGTTATAATTATGGACATTAAGATTAAAGAGATTTTCTAAAACATTACTCATGCTAACTTTTGTTGAAGGCAAATCGAATAAGGCATTAAGGCTATTTGCCTGCAAGGATTGGGTAAGAAAAGGAAGATTAGGCTTTTAGAGTTTATTGAATCAGCAAACTTGCTAATTACTCAAAAAAATCGAATTAGCTTTTCTTGTTTGACAACAGTAGCGTGAACACCTTAATTCAGGATTTTCTTGGCTTGGCAAGATTAGCAAATTGAGTTAGGGTTAGGACTTGAACAAGATGGTAAGGTGGATTGTGGTTTTGGAAAGTCAAAGATGGCAAGAATGACCACCAAACACAACAATTCAAATTAGAGTTTTGGATTAACAACTTTTGAAGCTCATGTCAATGGAAACCCACCAATTAGCTGCCATGTGTCACACTGAGAAGACAATACACCTCAACACTGCTCATGACTCATCTGTCACGTCCCCACAGGATGATTGCTTAGATCTTACGATCGTGCACCTCTTGAGGGCGTGCGGCACCGTGATGATTCTCACTTAGCTGCTTGGCAACACCAAGGATACTTCGTCCGGACTATGCCTCTTCACCTAGAGCATACCCATACTCCGTTTTAGGCTACCAACGAGTCACACTCCTACTCTAGTGCAACTCACTTGTATACTTAGACAATTTGTTAAGAGCTTAACACTTAGTCACTTAAGCATACATCCATGAAACAAACATAACACTTGCGAAAAAAATAAGAGACACATAGATATAGTGCAGGTGGCATAAGATGTGCCTAACACCCGACTAAGTCTTATTATTGTGAAACAGTTATAATATGAGCACCACCGACTCGATTTACAACTTGGGGACAGTCGCATGACTCCCCTTTGCTCACCAAGACACTCATACACAGATTCGTCACCTCAAGACTCATCCGTCGCAATAACTTTCGCAACTCATGCGGCGCACCCTAAACATGTGCTGTCCACAAACTCACTGTCTCTTCTCTGTCGCAAGACTTCAATCAGAGTTGTGGTTTTGTCTCATAGCATGCCTCACGTAGACTTGCGACAAGACTTCCCCAAACTCCAAAGTCACTGTTCCTACTCCAAAGTCACCCTTCCTGCTGCTAGACTCAACCCAAAGTAGGCCACCCCAACTCTGTCCACATAATTGTTGAAATAATGTAACTGCAAAGAGTATTCTAATTATTATTTGATATATTATTCATCGGATGAATCCCCATTGTGGATTGATCATGTCGGTTATTGTAATAGGACCAAATCCCTTTTTGCGGATTGGTCAAAAGACAATTGTAATACGCAGAATAAGAAGTCAGCCCCAACAGATATTAAAGAGGCCCAGAAATATAATAAAGGTGGGTTTACCCACCCGGTTTGAGAAGTCGGCCTTGCCAGTGAAGAGACACTTCACACGTGC
>JZKD02S1651372.1:21219-33156 GCA_000966675.3 Picea glauca
TTCCTTTGAAGTGAACTCTCCTCCATTATCAGATCTCAAACATTTGATTCTTGAATCCATCTCATTTTCAACCATTTCCTTGTAGATCTTGAAGTTTTCAAAAGCTTCTGACTTAATCTTGAGAAAGAAAACTGCAGTCATTCTTGTATAATCATCAACTAATAACATAAAGTATTTTTAAGCTTTTAAGCCCTTTGTTGTAGTTGGTCCAACTAGATCAGTGTGCACAATTTCCATTGGTCTTGTTGTTGAATATCCCTTTGATTTGAACCTGGTCTTTGTTTGCTTTCCTTGTTGACAATGCTTGCATAAAGTGTTGGTTGGTTTCGTGATCTGGGGCATTTCTCTGACTACTTATCTTTTGTTGACTCTGACAAGGTTATCAAAATGCAAGTGACCCATTCTTCTATGCCATATCCAACTTTCATCTTCCTTTCCTAGACAACACTTTTCATTTCCAATTTCACTTAACACATATATGTTGTTTGAATTTCTTGCAGTTGTACCAACCAATTTCCCCGACCCTTCTTTTCTTATCTCACACTTTTTTGAATTAAAAGTAAGTTTATGACCTTGGTCACACATTTGACTCACACTTTGAAGATTATGTTTCATATCTTCTACCAGTAGAACATTTGTTTCTTTTCATTCTTGTTCCCAATTTGGACTGTGCCTTCTCCAATGATTTTGGATGAATTATCATTTCCGAAGGAGACTGATCCATTTTTTTCTTTTTGTAATGTCAAAAATTTGTCTTTATCACCTGTCATGTGTTTTGAACATCCACTGTCAACATACCAACCATGTTTATTCTGCTTATCTTGTAGAGCGACTGTGAATTCTTCATTGTTATACTGATCTTGCTTTCTTATCCATGTCGTTTTCTGAGGTTCTTGTCTATGACTCTTGTTATTCTGTTGAGGTTCTTTAGGAGGGTATGTCATTCTACAATCCTTGGGCATGTGTCAATTTTTTTTTACATTTGTAACATTCCACTTCAGTGCTCAAAGATTCAAACCTGTTGTAACTTCTTATTTGTGTGTCACTAGGTCTCCTTGAATAATCCCTTTGTGTATAACTCTCAAAGTTGTTACTGTTCCTATTGTTAGCTCTACAATTCACAGCTTTATGTCCAAAATTATTGCATGCATAACATAAACCAAAAAATATAGTTTGATACCTGGGAGTTGAATATCTTCTAAAAGGAGGCGCTCTTATGAATCCTTATTCTTCTTGAGGCCTATCTGTCTATTGTTGATTCTGAAATCTGAATCTTCTTGGTGGAGGAGTGTCCCTGTAATATTCCTTGTATATCTTCCTATCCTCTTTGATTGTTTCTGCATAGCTCTTTGGATATGATTATTGCTTTGTTGTTTTGGATCTTGATCCCTTTTCTGTCTAATTGTATCCAAGTCCAGACTTGTCAAGATGAGATTTTTGACTGCTAATAATGCCATCTAGAAATTTTGAGCTATTCTTCATATTTTTATTTTGAATATCCTTTTTTAATGTGACAACCTCTTCTTCCAAGTTTCCAATGATCTTGTCCTTCTATTCTAGATTTTATTTGAGTGCTTCTTCAATTCTTTTATTTTCTTCTATTTGAACCTTCAATTTTGTGATAATTTGTTCTAGTTCTTGAGTGTCTTTTTTCTTGTCTAGTTCTGCTTGTAGTTTCTTGTTTTTCTTCTTCTCTCTTCTGATAACTTCTATGGCACACATTAATTCTTCTCGATAGTCAACCTCTACCTCTTCAATTTCTTCTTTGACTTCTTCACATTCTTCTTCAGCTTCTTCATATTCTTCTTCAAAATCTTCTTTGTCAGAGTCTTTTATTGCCATGAATATAACTCTTCTTGTCTCATTGGCACTGACTTCATCTTCATCTAGTGATGAGATGTATTCTTTGGTGTATAAGATTTTGTTGAAAACTTTCTTTGAAGTTCTTTTTCCTTTATATGTGTGTTTTACTTTTGAGTAACCTTCATCATTTCTCTTTTTCTTATGAGGACATTTTTTAGGAAAATGACCAATACCATCACAATTAAAACAAATTAAAGGGAGCTTACCTCTACACCTACCGTTGGTTCCCTTGTTCGGTATTTTGACAAAGTTGGCCACTTCTTCATCATCTTCATAGGTGTCACTGCTGCTAATATTCTTCTTGTTCCTTTTTATTTTTCTTTGATCTTTTGGATGCCTTGAAGGTTTCTTCTTTTACATATAGATTTTCCTGCTCAGTTCTCATTTCATATGCTGTGGAGATTCCATGCATTTCATCCATGCTTATTGAGTCCAGATCCGATCTTTCTTCTAGTGCTGATATCTTAGGGTTGAATCTCATAGGAAGATATCTTAGTATCTTTTGAACAATTACAGATTCTTCAATTTCTTCTCCCAATCCTATGATTGCATTCACTATTTCATCGACTTGTAAGAACTAGGCTGTGATATATTCATCTTCCTTAATTTTTAGTTGTTCGAACTGACCTCTCTAAGTCTGAATCTTTGTTGCTTTGAGTTTTATATCTCCTTCATAAATATTTTGAAGCTTGTCCAAAATCTCTTTAGCAGATTTACAGTGTGCAACTTTGGTGAATATCGTATCACTGAGACCATTCAAAAGTGAATTTGTGGATTTGGAATTATTCTCACCGAGTTTTACTGCTTTTTCAGTTGTTGGTGGAACTGTTGGTGTTGTGTATCCATCTACAATTGATTGCCAAACTTGAAATCCCTGTGCCTGTATATATGTCCTCATCCTTATGATCCAAAAAACATACTTCTATCCATCAAACTGTGGTATTCCATTTTTGTATGAGTTGTTACTCTCCATGATCTACCTTTCAGTGGCTAAACTGATTTCTAAAGGAACCTGCTTTGATACCAATTGTTGGATTACTAAGAGGGGGGGTGAATCAGTAATAGAGCAATTTAATCCTTTTTAACCATATAATCCAAGTGTTATATCAATGAAGCATTATCATCCAATAAATGCAGAGTAAATAAGCAATGAACAAATGAAAGAACATATACATACACAATACACCAATGTTTTACGTGGAAACCCAAATCAAGAGAAAACCTCAAAATGTTTTTTCTTATATGTCTTGAAAAATTACATTCATTGGAAGCACCAACTTCCTTTGTTTTCCAGTTGCAACTGGAAGGAGGCTCCAACCCCATAGTTTCTCAGGCTACAACTTGAGGGAAGCTCAACTCCCCAATTCTCTGGCTACAACTAGAAGGAGGCTACAACCCCCTATGTTCTCTAGATACAATCAGAAGGTGGCTACAACCACCTGTCCTTGCCTCGTCCTGCCACCCTAAAGTAGAAATAGAATGATGAAACCACTGCCAACCTGTCACTATGAGATATACCTCTTTAAACCTGTACCAATAAATCTAAACCATGCATCAACTTATACCTCAAGCTGTAATCAACTTGTACCATAAACAAGTGCATAAACCATGCACCAACCTGTACCAAATAACTTGTAATCAACATGTACCATAAATACGTGAATCCAACCATGTACCAAGTATGTACCAATCATGTGCCAACTACTCATCAACTATGAATCATCAATATGTACCAACATCATTAACTATACACCTCATGTATGTGCCAACTCATCAACTACTTGTCTCAACCATGTACTCAACATGTACCTCAACCAAAAGCCATCATCAATTTCATCATACAAATATGATTTGTAGATCTGTAATATACCTAGTGTATATAATCACATTTCTTCAAACCTTCCTTAACTTCAACAACAAGAGACTAACATTTTCATCAAACTTTTCTTTAGTCTCACATGCCTAGTTTTGGATTAGTCAACAACCCTAACTTGAAGTAATCATAACTTTGTACTTGTAATGTATAAAGATATGAAACTGATACACAATGTTATTCAATGGTTTTTATGCAATTACTCCAGGTGTGACTACTTGGAACCTCTCAGCAAATGAGTTATAGCAAAAATGGCATACCTTGCTGAATTCTGTCTTATTCTAGAGAGCTACCTTGTAGAGCGTTATCCACATGGAATATTTGTTGAATTGATATGAAACAATTACAAAGAATACTACAGACTGTACCCTAATCAACACATTTTGTTTCACTGAATTTGGATCTGCTATGAAGAAGTTATGACGTTTTTACCCGAAACACGTATTTTTGACTAGTTTCAGGACTAGCCACAAACCCTATTTTCCACAGAGTGTAACTCCAAAAATACAATGAACCACAAGATGGATTTTTTAACACAGATAATTGTATATGTTTTAGAAATGGAATAGCAATTTCCTGGTCTGAATCATGATAGAAAAAAAATTATAGCAAAAATGGTGACATGATCTGTAAATAACATACCTTAGAAAGCACCATCAAAATAATTTATCCTTCCTTGCATTTCAGCCTTATTTTCTTCACCTTCACTCAGAATTTAGGCTTATATATCCTTGGTTACCTTAGACACCTATATATATTCAATATTCTCAAGTGTGATTGAAATTAAAGAGCCTTGCCTCTTATTTATACTCTCCAAGTAGCTTCTTTAAAAACATCTTCTAGGTCACTTGGCCCCACTTTCCTTATTTTAGGGTTAACCCACTTCTAATTTCTCCATTAAATTTACTATTGAAATAATTTATTTTGTATTCACTTTGAATTATAATACACTCATTACTTCACTTTGACTATTTTGACCTTTTGGGGCTTCTAGATGACATATGAGGGTCCTCCAACTTCGTAAGGTCATAACTCTCAAACCGTGAGGAGTTATGTGACATTCAACATACCACCAGAAATGGAATGAAATGTATTATCCATATAGAATAGTATTATCTAAAAATATATCATAACTCATACCTTTATCCATCAAACAAATTTGGGTCCATTACCCAAACCTGGGGTCTCCAACTTCTCATGGCCACAACTCTCTAACTGTGAGGAGTTATGTGACGTTCCACATACCACCGGAAATGGAATGACAAGAAATATCCATCTAGGATAGTTTACGTGACAAATTCATTGTCCTTCATCTCATTATTCCACAATTAAGCATGGTTTCTCTTACTCTGCAAAGCGTCTTCCCGTGAGGGCTTTCACCATAAGGGGACCACTTTGGAGTTCATCCATCTTTACTTCTTATCAACCATGACAAGAAAATAATGAGTCCTCTTTAAATCAAACAATGTTGGGTCCATTACCCAAACCTTTGTGCTGTGGGGCTTTCTTCCAGGTTTGACATCTGTAACATCTTGCTCTGGCGCACTGAGTGAACTTATTCTTTGAGGACACTTGCTCACAAGTGATTCAAATTATTATGCTATTAAAACTTTTGATTTTGATTATGAGGAATTATGAGTTGATGACATGTTGTTTTACTGTATTGACATAGACAGGTGCTATTGACTTGGATTACTGAGTGTGCAGGATTTTGGACCTCAAGGATGCAGAGGCATCGATGGAACCCCTTGTACTCTAGATCGAGTCAGGGAGTGTACCATTGGGGTTTGATTGTTTTACTGTGATATTAGTGCATATGATTAGATGATATGATATGGATATGTTTTGACACGATTTATTGATGATGCAGGTTGACGATAGCTTGTCAACCAGAGTCACATGTGGAGTAAAGGGGTCACACACGACTAGCAGAGATGTTGAGGGAGAGGTGTGGACAACAACCATGCCACAACCTACTAGCAGTCCCATTGTGGCTTGAACTATAGGTTAACATTTACCTAGTTCAAGAGGACCCACGATGCCATGAGGGCAGACTGCGATAGTCGCTCACGATGATTCTAAAGGGCGTGCAATAAGGCGAGGGCCTTATTCCTTAGAGGCCCTTAGTCTCCCACAAGTTCACCTGGCGGAGTATTGACTCCAAGGGTTATTGGTGTCTACCAAGTCAGTCAAGAGGTGAGTGGAACCCTTGGAGCACATGGTGTGTCCTGAAGGGCACGTCGCACGAGAAAAATGGAGAGAGGCGAGTGGCACCCTTGGAGCATGTAGTGCGTCTTGAAGGGCACATCGCGTTGTTTTGATAAATGAATGAACCTAGACGGCCTGAGGATGAACAATGTGATAAGAATTTTTAAAAACTCTTTCCCTAATAAAATGTCGCCCATCACAAAAATTAAGGTCTAGGTCTAAATCATGCTAGTGGTAAAATTTTATTCTTTTTATTAAAATAATTTTGATATATATAATAATAAAATTTAAAAACAAAATAAATAAAGAGTATGATCTTCATTAAATCTTGTAACACAGAGGGAGTAAGAAATATAATTTATTCAAGAGAAAAAAAAATGTTGGAATAAAATTAAAAAAAAAGAAGGGATTAATTGTTTTATCTTTTTGATAATTTAAAATATACTAATTAAATAAGAAAAGGGAAAAAGGGTTAATTTCCACACTTGCCTTTTTGAGTTCTAATTAAAAAGGGGAAATAGGTAAAATCTAAAATATTAGGAAACTAGGAAAAGAGGTAAAAATAAAAAGGGAAAAAGGGAACATAAGGGAAAAAGAGGAAAGTCAAACTTAGTAAAGTATCTACCATTTAAGAGTTTTCTAATTTAAACTGAACTAGCAATTTAATGGTGGGAAAGTCATTAAAACCTGTAAGAGAATTTGGGGACACCTACGAGTGATTCTAGGAGTAACTCTAGGTGGGTGAGGGAAATAAAGATAATTAATTAATTAAAGAAATTAATTTATGGAGGAATGAAGGGGATGGGTGACACTTGTACGGGGAGGAATTTTTAGGAATTAAAATTTTAAAACTTGACTAAACAAGATTTTAGGAAAGTAAGGAACCATGAAACTCTATATAATGAAGGGAGGAGATGGAGGTTGGGTCTCTTATGTTTGGGTAACATTACGATGCATAAATATCTACTTGAATAACTTAACTTGTGGGAGTTGAGATACCCAACTCAGTGAGGAGTGGTAGCTCAGCCTTGCGAGGTGAGCTGGGAGCTAGTCGAAATATCTGGATAGTGAGTGTGTGGCCCCTTTGCAGCTCGGGGGGCTAAGGGGGAAGAAGAGTAACCCTAGCATTGAATGGGAGGTACCGATGAAGTCTCGACGGTCGACACACAGGAGTTGCAAGGAGCACGCGGGACGTCCACTCTGAATAGGCAACGATACACTTTATTTGTTTTGCATGGTAAATTTTTTTAGAACTTATGCTAAATCTGCATTTTTACTTGGGTAAGTGAACTGATTGTCTAGATGGTTTTCTGAAATTTTATTATCCTAGCTCGATGATAGATTGATTCCCATGGCTTCATTTTCCTGCAGGTCTTAACCACCTTACTATGTTGATTGTGACCTTCGTGGTTATTTAGCCTTCATCCCTAGCTCACTAGTCCTCACCTGAGCAGTCGGCCAGGAGCTTGATCTACGGTCGTCGCCTTATTGTCAAAAGACATATGGATCTCAATGCCCTGCTTTTCTGTGCGAGGATGATGAGCGAAGGATGAACTTGTTAGCTGACTACCCTTGATGTTTGTCCCTGGATGATTGTGGATTCCTCCATATGGAAACAACCTCTGCGTGTGGATTATCTGGTGTCCTAGTTGGTTTCCTCTATGCCTTGACCGATAGAAACCCTGATAATCATTCCATGACCTTTCCCATTGGATCCTTGCATTCTCTTAATGTTGTCTGCATCGTATTAGGGTTATAGCATTGGAAGCACGAATTGATTTCCGGTCTGCAAATTTTTGGGTATTTTGGCGATGAAAAAAAAACCCGAATTGATTTAAGGTCTGCATTTTTATAATGGTATCCTGGAAATGGAAAACGTTCTTATTTGTTATTCCTGTCTGCATTGTATTGGTACTTTGGAAATGGGAAGAACATTTTATTTCCTATCTTCATTTTGTATTGGTGTCAGGGAGATGAAAAACGTTTTTCTTTGTATTCCTGTTTGCATTGTATTGGTACTCTGGCAATGGGAAGAACGTTTGATTTCCTATCTTCTTTTTATAATGGTGTCCGGGAAATGAAATTTTTTTTTGTATTACTGTCTGCATTGTATTGGTATCCTGGAATGGGAAAAATTATTGATTTCCTGCCCGCATCTTATATTGTGTCCGGGAAATGAAAAAAAAAACTTTTTTGTATTACTGTCTGTATTGTATTGGTATCCTGGAATGGGAAAAACGATTTGATTTCCTATCTGCATTTTATATTTGTGTCCAGGAAATGAAAAACATTTTTTTTATTCATGTCTGCGTGGCATTGGTATCCAGGCAATGGAAAACGAATTCATTTCCATGTCTGCACTTTGCCAGCGTTTTTCCATTTTAAATGATGATGGCAACATGGAGTTCCTTCTGGTGCGTTTTGGGCACATCATTCTGCATATTTAAAATATGGATAGCCATGAATGTCCTTCTGGTGTGTCCCTGTACATGTTTTTCCCTTTTAAATTGAGACTGTGATTGTTGTTTAAATGCTCACGAATTTTCCATTCAAAACGTGACTGAGATTGATGTTTAAATGCTCATGATTTTGCCATCCAAAACATGATGGAGTTGTTGTTTAATTTCCCATGATTTTTGCCTTTAAAATGTGAAGAGATTGTTGTTAAAATTACCCATGTTTTTGCTTTTAAATATTGACTTAGATTGTTGTTTAAATATCCATGATTTTTCCTTTAGAATGTTTCCAGAGCTTGTTGTAATTACCCATGATTTTTGCCTTTAGAATGTTGACTGAGCTTGTTGGAACGACTATGAATTTACCAGAACAATTGCTACAGTTATTTGGCTTGTTAATTGCAATGTTAAATGATATATTAATTGCCTTACTAAATGACAAAATAATTGATACATCACTGTGAATGGTCAGCAGATTCCTACTTATTGATTAAGTGTCGCAGCGAGTTAAATGGTTAACAGTTATGTAAATTACCTTGTTTTTGCGCTATTAATCATTATGTTAACCATCATATAAATTGCCTCGCTACTGTTATATTAATTGTTATGTTAATTAACATGATAATCACCTTGTTAGTGCTATAATAATTGTTATGAAAATAGTCATGCAAACTACCCTGTTATTGCTCAATGAATTGATTATGTTAATCATTATGTTAAATGCCTTGTTAACTGTTGTAATAAATTGTTATGTAACAGATATGTAATTACCTTGTTGATTTTCTACAACAATGTTATTAGCTGGCAACTTCCTCCTCAATGATAATAAACAACTAGTGTGGTTAGTTCAGTCATTATAGCTAGACTAATGTTGAGGTTTAACTGTTCAAAAGTGCTAATGGTAGCATTCCACTTTAAGAATGTTAATGTTGTTATTCAAGTTTATGGATAGCTGGATGGGGATTCGGATTAATATAGAATTGTCCATTTAGGTTGTAATAAATATTAAAATTAGTATGATGAGTAAAGACTAGATTGCAAATTTTAGACTTGCTAAATTTGATATGTAATTGATGTTAGTTGGATTTATAAATATCTCCTAATTGGTAACTCAGACTCGCTAAATTTGAGTCATAATTCATGTTAAGTTCGGTTGGTAACTCGTTGACTAAGGGAATTTAGATTGGTTAATTGATCTGTAATTAACGCCAATTTAAATCATAGATATTGACCATTTAGCCTTGATTAATGGTTGGCAGAGTCATTTTTAGCTTGCGCTTCCCGTTGAGGGTGTTGTTGTTCATTTTAATTAATGTTTGTACTTGGTTTTGTAAACATTTAATGTGCTTGGTTTTCTCATTGTAAGAGTTCTAGTTACTTGTGTAATTAATTTTGGGTGCGTGGGGTTGTTAGGATGATTATCCTTAGCTTAGTAGGCCTGGTCTGCTTGTGTCAGGCGGGATGTAGAAACCTCCTTGTTCCTCAGAACAGTCCCCAACCTTGAGACCTTAAATGGTCAAAATCGATGGGAACTTGGGCTTGAGCATTTATTATGTGTCCTGGTGGTCCTAACCATTGCAGGGTAGGACGGGCGGGTAGTCATTCTTATTCTTTGTCGGTTGAATGTCGTACATTGTTTCCAGGTGCTTGATGTGATTTTATGTTAAGACGTTATGTTTTTTTTGCGTGAGTTGCGTGCATTGTGTTCGTCGTCATGTAGTGATGTTGAGTATAATGTCATTAATACCTTCCTACACACACACACAAAAACAAAATTCAAGGGTGATTTTACCAGTTGTACATCGTAGGAGTTGTAAAGGATAGGGATGTCTCATGTGGTATCAGAGCAGGTTCAACCCGTGACTTGGGATCACTATGGCTTTCGTTGATATGATTTGATTATAAGGTTACTAATTGAGTTGACTTGTATTCATGCAGGTAATAATGGTTAGAGGACGTTGTGGAGGCAGATGAAGGGGTGCAAGGGGAGGAGGCACGATGCCTCCAGTAGCATCCATGCCCGAGGGATCCATCCCCCAGGGAGACAAGAAGGTTGTCAGATAGGAGAAGATAACAGTTGGTGATGTGGTCAGAATGATGATATATTTTCAATGCATGTCTGAGGCACTGATCAACCATTTGGATAGAGATGAGGCCAAGGCACCGACACCCCCTGAGGTTCTGCCACACGCTCCGATCGGTACTGGTAGCATTCACTGTGAACTTGACAAGGTAAAATTTCCCTAGTTCTTTGGTTCCCTAGACGACGCAGCCGTTGAGGCATGGTGTAATGATCCCAAGCCATTATGCAAGGATCATTACTATTTTGGTGTCTTTTTAAAACTTTTTCTGAGTGAGGTATTTCGTCAAACAGTTTGCTGATCTATTTGTTTAGATGTGTTTATATGTGTGTATGCAGAAAATAACAGAAATAGATAACCATGGAACATACCTCAACTATATGCAATAAGATAGACAAGCCAAAACATCTCAAATCTTCTTTATTCATAAAATAGAGAAACTTGCTACAAGGAAGATGCCGATCTGAAATGCTCAACAGATGGCCAAGAAGATAGACAATAGATAAGAGCTGCTACAAAATGATCCCGCTAATACAAAAGATGCCTCCAAAGGATGAATAAGAAATGAAGATCAATACAAGCAGATCTGAATGCCAAACTCTCCAGTTGAAGAATGCCACGCTCCAATAGAAGGTTGAAACCCTCAATAAATCGGCCCTGCTGCCAAAAGTGTCTAATATCCCTAAGAAATATGCCAACTGATAGATCAGGTGATGGTAAGAACAACCCAGGTGCCCGAATCTCCAAGATCCCTCTCAATATCTGTAGATCTGAAATTCCCCACTGAATGGTGTGCCCCATTGGATGACTGAAGCCCTAGATAATTCGGCCCTGCTGAAGGAGGCCTCCAAATTCTCTGAAACTCTCTAGAAATATAGATCGGGACACTGCAAGTCACTAGGTGAAGTCTCAAGGTCAGATCTGAAGTGTAACCCCTCCAAATGGACTAGATCTGGATCTCAAAAACTCCCTCCTCTTCAATTCGCCCCACTGCTCAAGAAATAATATGAGCCATAAAACTATCTTAGAAAGCACTAGATCTGATGTCCAAGGCCCTCTAATGAAAACCCAAGTGATAGAATCCTCAACAGCCCTGCCAATCTCCTACAACGAATCTCTCTCCAAAGATGGTGTGCCCCCCTTGCTGGAAACCCCCAATGGTGTGCCCTCCTCCTCTTCCTTTGCCTGTGGCTATGTAGAACCTCCTGCACTGATGTATATCTGACTAGAATGGTGTGGGAGAGTATTTCATCTCTGAGGCCAAGCTTGGGACAAGCTAGGTGGAATCTTTTACCACCGAATCGTCCTCTAGGGTTTATTAAGTCAAAACCCTCAAAACCTCCAAGAGATGGGCTCACTAGCTAAAGCCAGATATCAAACTGATAAACATACATGAATGATGAGTAGAGGCCCTTGCCTTCCTTTTATACTTTTTGGCTCACCTTGTCCCTCCAAA
>JZKD02S1651372.1:54770-74892 GCA_000966675.3 Picea glauca
TATGTATTCATGTAGGTAATAATGGTTAGAGGATGCCATAGAGGCAGACGACGGGGTGCTAGGGGAAGATGTGTGATGCCCCCAATAGCATCCACGCCTGAGGGGTCTAACCCCCAGGGAGATGAACATGTTGTCGGGCATGAACATATAGTTGTGGGTGATGTGGTTGGGATGATGAGGTCATTTCAGAGAATTTATGAGGCATTGATCATCCATTTGTATAGAGATGAGGCTAGGGCATCGAAACCTCTTAAGGGTCCACCGTGCACTCCTGTCGGTACTGGTAGCATTCACCACGAACTTGAGAAGGTAAAATTTCCTGAGTTTTTTGGTGCCCCAGATGACACATCCGTCGTGGCATGGTTGGAGAATATGGCGATTTTATTTTTTCTTCGCAACTATACCTCAAACATGAAGGTCCGCATGGAGTTCTTTCAACTGAGGGGGAGCTCTCTTCTATGGCAGAAGATGCTCCTGTCACAATTAAACATGGTTGTCGAAGACGTGTCATGGGAACTGTTCAAGGAACAGATCCGTGAGAGGTATCTATATGAGGAATTCATTGAGCATCATCTCAACAAGTTCAATGCCTTGCGATAGGGCGTCCATGCGGTGCCCAAGTACGAGGCTCATTTTATGGAGCTGCTTCGATATGATCTACACTTGAATACCGAGAAACTTAAGATCAAAAAGTTCATGTTCGGCCTTAATGTCAGCATTCGTGCAAGGGTTAGGATTATGATGCCTCAAACCTTGAATGATGTTGTCCAGAAGGTCCTCATAGCAGAGGAGGAGCTTATCAACAGGGGTTAGAGAAAGACTCCAGCGAGACCAGCGGGATAGGTGTCATATGGTTCACAACAACATCATACATCAACTAGAAATTCACCAGGATATCGTGGCATCTAGAGAGGATCCACTTTATCTACACCTCGACGACTAGATCCTCAGCAACAGACTCCTTACATAGGACCACAAGACCAACAACAGTGTCGACTGCAAAAAAAATAGTTTAGGCCTAATCAGTATAACAGACCATGGTTCCAGGATGGTGGGCCATCATCTTCTACTTCAGGTAACAGTAGTACTGGACCGAAGAAAGGGTGTTGGACATGTGGAGAGCCGTGGGATATTTGGGAAAGGCCCATCAAATTCATGCAGTAGTGAATAACCGCCAAGAAGAGCACCAGTCGACTATGCTTGAGATGTTAGGTACCGTTGCTGACCAGACCCTTAGTATTTTGATATCTCTAGGTGCTACAGAGAGTTTTTAGGTGCAATGCTAAAAATAATTAAGGTAAAGGTAGTCGAACATGACAAGTTTAGATTTGTATGAATGGATTCAGGAGCCAAACAAAAGGTTGGAGCGAAGGTTACGGGATGTAGCCTTAACCTGGGAGAGTTTGTCACAAGGGCCAACCTGTACATCATGATATTAGGGTCTTATGATGTCATGATCGGTATGGACTGGCTAGAATCACATGAGGAAGTAATCAAATCCAGATGAAATGATTGAGCTTGGTTGATGATAAGGGAAAAAGACACGTGATTATAGGTCGGAACGAGGGAGTATATCTGAGGTTCATCTCTTCCTTGCAGCTATGAAAGAGCATGTGCAAGGGATGTAAGCTTTATGAAATACTTGCATTAAATGAGAAGGGAGTAGCGGAAGGTCTAGAAAACCTTCCGGTGGTGCAAGAGTTTGTGAACTTTTTCCCTGAGGAGTTACCTAGGATTTCGCCAAAGAGGGAATTGGAATTTACCATCGACCTAAAACTGAGAACTGTACTGATAGGGCCTTATCAGATATCGACCCCAAAGTTATAGGAGTTGAAAATGGAACTGAAGGATTTGTTGGACCTAGGACTTATATGTCCAAGTGTGTCACTATGGGGTGCACCTGTTATTTTCATACAGAAGAAGGATGGGTCATGGAGAATCTACATTGACTACCATAAATTAAACAAGGCAATGATCAAGAATCAATATCTGTTGCCAAGGATTGATGATCTGTTTGATTAGATAAAAGGCACGATGGTGTTTTCGAAGATCGACTTGAGATCGGGGTATCACCAGTTATGGATCAAGGAGGATGAAATCCCTAAGACTGCCTTTAAGATGAGGTTTAGACATTACGAGTTTACGTTTTTACCTTTTGGACTCACAAACGCCCCTGGGGTATGTATGATCTTGATGAACGGGGTGTTCCACGAATACTTGGACAAGTTCGTTGAAGCATTCATTAACGATATTTTGATATATTCTCAAACGATGGAGAATCATGAAGAGCACTTGCGCTTGGTACTACAGTGTCTACGAGAGAACAAATTGTATGGGAAACTGTCTAAATGCTTGTTTTATCAATCAAAGATTCACTACTTAGGGCATGTTATCTCCGACGAACGTATCATTGTGGATCCTACAAAGTTATAGGCTATTATGGAATGGCCTACGCCGACGAATGTCCCAGAAGTGTGTAGCTTCATGGGTTTAGTGGGATACTATCAACGGTTCTTCGAGGGTTTTTCAAAGATAGAAAATCTGATTATGGAATTACAAAAGAAGAACAAGATGTTTGTTTGGACTGAGAAATGCGTGGAAGAATTTTGGAGACTCAAGGAGATGCTGATGACAACACCGATACTAAGGGTCCCTGACATGGACGAAGATTTCTTGGTATGCACTGATGCATCCAAGGAAGTATTAGGTGGGAGACTTGATGTAAGACGATCGAGTGATCAGTTACATCTTGAGAAGGTGGAGAAGACATGAGGAAAACTATGCGATGCACGATTTGGAGTTGTTAGCCATTGTTTATGCCTTGAGAGTATGGAGAGACTACCTTATTGGATGAAAATTTGAACTAAAAACGAACCACTTTGGTTTACAACACATCTTTACAGAAAGTTACTTGAACACGTGACAATGACGTTGGTCGGAATTGCTTAGCGAGTACGATTTCAAGATTAATTACATAAAAGTAACATTGAACAGAGTGGTTGATGCGTTGAGTCGGAGACCGTGCATATTTTCGGTGATACCTCTTTAGATGAATCTATGTGAAAATATTCTAACTTTACAACGTGAAGATGACTGGTACAAAGAGGTAAAGGATTTTATCGGACAAAAGACAATGATGGTACCAAAATTTGAGGGATTTATGGTGGACAACAACGAATTATTGAGATTTAAAAGTCGCATTTATGTACCACCCAACAACGAGTTGAGGCGTTTGATCCTAAACGAGGCTCATAGAGTAGTGTACATGGCTCATCCTGGAGTCACGAAGATGAGGGCCGACCTTAAACCCTTATTCTTATGGAAAGGAATGAAGGAAGACGTAATCAACTATGTGGCAAGATGTCTAGAATGTTAGAAGATGAAGGTTGAAAATAGACATTTGGTAGGATTACTACATCCGCATGTTATTCCAGAATCGAAATGGGAGGTCATTTCGATGGATTTCATTGATGGATTGCCACTAACGGCAAGGAGACATGACTCAATTTTTGTGGTAGTAGACACTCTAACGAAGAGTGCACATTTTATTCATGTGCGTGTGACGTATCAGGAACCTGACATTGCTAGATTTTTCAACAATGAGAGTGTGAGGCTTCATGGAATTCCTAAAATGATTATATCTGATCGAGGATCGGTGTTCACAGAACAATTTTGGATGAGTTTCCAAGAGGACTTGTGAATCTAACTTAACTTTAGTACCTCTTATCACCCAGAGACAGACGGGCAGACTGAGCGATGAACTAAATCTTGGAGGATATGTTACACATGTACATGATGGACCAACAAAAGTGTTGGGAAGAATTCTTGCCACTGGTAGAGTTTGCATACAACAACAGTTATCACAGCGCCATTAAGATGGTGCCATTAGAGCTTCATTACGAGCGACTATGTCAGACGCCTTTGAGTTGGGATCGACTTGAGGATAGGGTCCTGGTGGGGCCATAAACAATCCAAGAAATGGAATACCAAATGAAAACCATAAGACAAAGGATAAAAGAAGTGAAGGATCAACAAAAGAGCTATGTCTATGCACGTCGAGTCGATCATAGTTATGAAGTTGGAGATCGAGTCTTCTTGCGAGTGAAACTGCATCAGACTTCGATCAAGTTTGGAAAGGGTGATAAAATGTCTCCCAGGTTCATGGGACCCTTCACGATTGTGTAAAAGAAGGGGCACATAGAGTATCGACTATCATTTCCTGATTCTTTGAAGCGTATGAACAATGTTTTTGTAAAATCCCACTCTTGCGCGCACTGAGAGAACTTATTCTTTGAGGACACTTGATTGCAATTGATCCAAATTATTATACTATTGGTTGTTTGATTTTGATTATGAGACATTATGAATTGATGATATGTTAATTTGTTGTATTCACATAGACAGGTGCTATTGACCAGGTTCTCCTGAATGTGCATGACTTTGGACATTGAGGATGCAGAGGCATCAATGAAACTCCTTGGACTCTGGATTGAGTTGGGGAGTGGACTGTTGGGTTTGAATGATATTGATGTGACACATGTACATATCATTAGATGTTATGATGATTGATTATTATTTCTGACATAATTCGTTGATGGATGCAGGCTGACGATAACTTTCCGACCAGACTCACATGTGGAGTAGAGGGGTCATGCAAAACAACCTGAGACTTTGAGGGAGGGGTGTGGCAACATCCCTGCCACAACCTACTATCACTCCCGTTGTGGCTCGAAGTGTAGGTTAATGATTACCTAGTTCGAGAAGACCCACGATGCCATGAGGGAAGACTGTGGTAGTCACTCACGATGATTCTAAGGGGAGCGCAACAAGGCATGGGCCTTATTCCTTAGAGGCCCTTAGTCTCCCACAAGATCACCTGGTGGAGTATTGACTCTAGGGGTTTTTGACGTCTACCAAAGTCAGTCAAGAGGTAAGTGGCACCCTTGGAGCATGTAGTGTGTCTTGAAGTGCATGTCATGCAAGGAAAATGGAAGGAGGTGAGTGGCACCCTTGGAGCACGTAGTGTGTCTTAAAGGGCACGTCACGCAAGGAAAACATAAAGAGGTGATTGGCACCCTTAGAGAACGTAGTGCGTCCTGAAGGGAATATTGCGCAAGGAAAATTGAAAGAGGAGAGTGGAACCCTTGGAGCATGTAATGTGTCCTGAGGGCACATTGCGATCTCAACGGGTAAGTGAATAAACCTAGTCGTCCTTAAAATGAATGATTTGATAAGTAAGATTTAAAAACAATTTTCCCTAATAAAAATGTCGCCCAACCTAGTGAAACTAAAACCTAGGTCTAAGTAGAACATGTGGTAATAATAATAATAATAATAAATAAACATGTAACAAGAAGGGGGGTAAGAAATTCAAATTTATTTATTAAAGTCAAAATTATAATGGAGGATTAAAATGTTAAAAAGGAAAATGGTTGTTTTATCTACATGTGCTAATTTAATATTTAGTTAAAAAGAAAAGAGGGTAAATGGTTGTTTTATCTACACTTGCTAATTTAATTTTAATTAAAGAAGAAAAAGAGTAAATGATTGTTTTTTGTACACTTGCTAAATTGATTTTTAGTTAACAAGGAAAAAGAGGGAAACTTAAAAGAAATAGGAAACTTAAGGGAAAAGGGGAAACTTAAAGAAAAGGGGAAACATAAAGAAAAAGTTGAATGTATAACTTAGTAAGGAATATTTCCTTGGGAACTTGCTAATTATGAACTTAACTAGGAATTAAGTAAGACATAAGTCATTTAAGATTTGTAAGGGAATATTGGGACACCAAGGAACATTTTTAGGAATTCTTTTAGGTGGGTGAGGGAAATAGGAATATTTAATTAATTAATAAAATTGATTTTTTTGGTGCAACTAGGGGATGGGTGACATGTGTACAGGGGAGGTTTTTCGAAATTAGTTAACTGAAAAGGGAATTTAATGAGAATTTGGGAAACTAATTACTTAAAAACTCTATAAAAAGGATGGAGGAGGAGGAGTATGGATCTCATATTTTTGTGTAACATTACACTGCTGAATTTTTACTTTGATTGAACTTTCTCTTGTGGGAGTTGGGATACCTAGCTCGGGTAATGAGTGGTAACTCAACCTTGCGAGGCGATTTGGGTGCTAGCAGTTCTCTAGTGTGGTGTGTGTGGCCCCTTTGTGGCTTGGGGGGCTCAGGGGGAAGAAGAGTACCCCTAGCGTTGGATGGGAGGTACCGGTGAGGTCACATCGAATGGAAAGAGGGAGTTGGACAAAGCGCGTACGGGATAATGACTAGGAGATTTTATGTTTGGGTAAGGTATGCCTATTAAAGTTGTTACTTGCAATGAAATTTAGTTTACACATGTTATTTTTCTATGCTAGGTTGAAGATTTCATTTCCATGAGATTTATTTCACCTGCCTTCCTTCAGTATTTGTAATCCCCTTTGCTCGTTGTATTCTGCATTGATTTCCCATGGTGAACCAAACCTATGATTGCAATGACTTCTCTGCATTTGTTTTTATTGATTATTACGAAGAAAATTTGTGTTTTCATCTTTTGTCCCTTATCCCTTAAGTTATTAGTTTATTCTTGAGCAGTCGGCTAGGAGCTGAATCGACAGTCATCACTCCGGTGTTTAAAGACCTATAGACTCAAATGCCTTTATTTCCTATGCATGGATAATAAGTGAAGGATAATTTTCACCCTGTTATCTAACCCTTACTTATCTCTGCGTTTTTCTCCTATGATTAATCCCAGATCTTTTCACCTTTGTGTGATCGATTAGTCTCTGTGTTTTTGTTGATTCATCTCTGATCGATTCATCTCTTCTTCTTTTTTCTTGTGGATGATTATCTCTGCGATTCACCTATGATCGATTTTTTGGCATATTAGCTCTGTGATTTCTTGGAATAATACCCAGTGCATGATTGGTATAACCTCTGCGATTTTATTGATAAATCCCAACACTTGTTTGGTATCATCTTTGAGATTTTAATGATGAGTCCCAATTATTGGTTTGGTATTTGACTATGATTTACTAGTATTGATTGCGATGTAATGTATTGACTGCATTTTTAAGATGTAGTGACTGCTATTATAATACATAGTGACTGTGATTTTTATATTGTAACAACGTTTTTATTATATATTGATTACAAAATTACCACAATGAATTTTACCTGGAAAAATTCATTTGATAGAGTTGTTATCTCCATTTTTAACTACTTTTAACATAGCTATCATAGCTATCGTGTTTAACTAATATCATTTTTGTTTAATAGACAATAATGATATTTTTAACTGCTTTTTTGTTTTTCATCTTTTAATGCTTTAACATAGCTATCATATTTTTAACACTGCGAAATTCCTTTAATAGACAACAATGATATTTTTAACTCAACAATTATCATATTTTTATCTCTGCGTTTGGAAGGACAACGTTATCAATGCTATAATTTGTAGACATCAATTATATAAAGAATGAAAATAGCCAACGATTTAATATGGTTGGACATCGAATTATATATATGCAAATGTAATATTTATGGACAGTGAATGTAATATCTATGGACAAAAAATGTAATGTCTATGGACAATGAATGCAATTTGTTAATGACTATGAATTTAATATCTATGGACAATGAATTATATATTGTGAATATAGACAATGATTTAATTATATTTGTATATGTGTTTTTACAAAAAGCACTTTTATATATTTGGACAACGATTTTTGTGATAGATACAGTAACCTGTATTATTGGATAGCGATATAATTTATATTGTTAGGAAGTGGAAAAATTAATAGACAACGATATCTTATTGATATTTACACAATGTTATCCTAGTTACACCGCGATATTTATGGGTCATAGTCATCAATTGATAGTTATACATTGATATTTATAGTCATTAATATTTACACGACGTTATACATTCATAGTTATACATTGATATTTGATAGTTATTGTTGGCCCTTGACCAAGTTTTGAGGAGCCTTGGTCACGTTTGACCTATTTTTGGGACTTCAACAGGCTGTCAAAGGCAGAGCGCAAGATGAAGCGGAGATCACAAGATCTCGACCATTTTTAGGGCCCTTTTTGGGATTTGGGATTATGTAATGGGTATGGGATGTCAGCCCATGGGTTTACCCATGTTTAGGCCTATTTTGTATGTATAAATAGATAGTTAGGTGATGTAAGAAGAGGCCAGTGTGTTAAGTGCTAGAGATGGATCTGTGTGATCAAGAGTTGTAAGTTCTTTGTGCATATTGTGTGAGGGTTGCAACGCTAGTGCAAGTAACTGTAAGAGACTGTGTGAAGGCTTGGTGCTATACCCTAGCGAGAAGAAGGAGGATATGGCAGAGTGAACGCATATCTCTTGTCTTCTGCAGAGTAGAAATTGGATGCTATGTGCCTTTATGAAGCTTGACCAAAGATAATAAAGAAGACAAAGATTTGGTGGGAGTATCCCCAGGGTGGGGGTGAACCACATATATGTTGTGTTTCTCTGCTTTGTGCAATGTGTTGATGTGCATATATGATAACTTGCTTAGTGCTTTGATGTAGATTAATGGTAGATAGATATGTTAATTCTCTGTGCTTAATAGTATGAATGAATACTAGATCTGGCCTATGTGGATATGCTTAGTGCTTGAATATAGTAGATCTGAATGAATATTGTGTCACTCTGTAATTAAGGTTTAACCGCGCTATAACTAAGACTGGATATTGATGAATGTTAATTGTTGAGTTCTCTGTTAAGTGTTAGAATCACATATTTGTGTCCCAGCTAAGGTTGCAGACATCTGAGTCCTACAACCACCCCTGCCTCTACCTCGAATGAGACTTCATCTGCTTCGCAGGTGTTGCCAAAAGGGCCGGTAGTTAGGGTTTTTTTGATGTGTTGTTGTAGCGTTGAACCTTGGGTCTACCCCTATGCCAAAAAATTGTTTTTTTGTTGGGACCTGAAACTGTGATTGTTGGGAATTGAGGAAGAAAAATCTTTGTGCAAATATCTGACCTAAAACTGTGATTGTTGGGAACTGAGGAAGAGGAAGCTCTTTGCGAAGACCTCACCTGAAATTATGAAAGATCTGTGCATAGATCTAATGCTCTAGTGTGCAGTATTCTACTTGATATGTAAAGATCTGTGCCAAGAAGGGTCATATCTGAAGAAAAGAGGTAATATATGCAAGCTTTATTCCCTGATAAAGGTAAGAATAGTGAAATTTTTTAAATCTGGAAGCTTTGTGCTCTGCTGAAGATAAGATTAGTGGAAATTTTTGTTTCTAAAGTATGGATCTAAGTATGTCTGATAATATTTTTCCTAGCTTGAAAACTAGGGAACTGATAGATAAAACAAGACTTGATATGAATGGATCTAATAAGAATAATGAAAGATATGTTATACCTATGCATAGAGAGAATGTTTGGACTAACAAATGGATGCAGGATCCTAGAAAGAATATTTTACAGGTTAGCTACCATGATCCTAGTGCACAGTACAGGAAAGGTTGGGGATAATTTAAGAGAAAGAGAGGATTAACCCTTTGTTACAGTTGCAGAAAACCAGGACATCTTGCTAAGGAATGCCCTGGAAGAAGACCTAGTTTCCTCTGTTGCAAAGCTATGGAATATGAAGTTTTGGATTTCCCTAGAATAATTGCCAAGCTTGAAAGGATGAATATGAGACAAGGAGACCACGAGAAAGGTCAAGTAACTGATATTATGAAAGAAACCCAACAAGAATCGGAAAAAGTATTGCTACAGATGAAAGAAACCTTGAATGACCACCGACATATCAACTTATCAGATATATTCAAAGAAAAAGAATGCATTGAAGTAAGAATATGAGACTTTGACATTGACTGTGTTCTGGATGAGGAAACACAGGTGAATATTATGATAGAAAGAACTTGGGAAATTCTAGGAAAACCTACTATGATTCCTTCATTGGGCATAATAGGGTTATTCAGAGGAAAGATGATAAACCTATGTGGAAATCTCACCCAGATATCTATGAATTCCAATGGAAATTATACAGAGGAAGAATTTGAAGTTGTTAAATTTATTGAGAACAACGCTCCATTTTATATGTTACTAGGAAAACCTTGGATTGAAGGAGAACACGCCAGAAGGAAAGAAGAAGAAATCTTAGAGTAGAAGAAGCAAGAGTTAAAAAATTTCATGACTAGGAGGATCACACACTTGATTGAAGAACAACAAAACCAAACAAAGCTATTTAAAACCAGAGGCTTGGATGTCGAAGTGGGAAGAACACTCGAAGACCCAAAAAAGACTGAAGTACCTATTCCATATACAGATGAAGTATTACCCCTTATTTCTAGGAAAGAATCTCAACAACGCGAAGTTACTCTGTCGAAAGAAGATAAGAATCATAATAGAAAAAGGAATACCGAGATGAAGCTCACTAGAAAGAAGGCCTGAAATATAAGTAAGAAGAGAGTTAAGATCGAAAATTTACAGAAAGTTCAAGAGGGAACTTCGTAGAAGGAAAATTTGCAAAATTGGATCTTCACCAGGATATCAAAACAATGTCATGTGGCACTTCACCATGGTGAAGAAATATAGCCGTTGGGAATAGTATAACCATTAGAACGATGGCCAGAATAGGTAGAAAGGCATTTATGATTTGAAATTTCACCACCAAACCATTGGGACCGCGCCATAATGGACATAACTGAGTTAATGAAGGCTTCTCACATGTTGCAAGAGATTTGTTGTGTTGTTATCTATTTATATTGTTGTGCAACGCAACAAGAAAAATTTTTCTAACCGTGAATTTGAATCCATATACTAGTTGATTTCACACAGTGATCATCGTGCTATTGCCATCCATCCCATCGCATTAACTAGTTACTCTTTGAGTTTGAGATATTCAACCATGAACGTGCATGTCACACAATCTCAGTGCTGCAGAGAAAATTATCGAAGAAGTTCTCATTGACCTAATGACTAAAAGGGAAATGTCTGCAAGTATTCAAGCATCATCGACAAGAGGAGTGAAACCCTCTCTGTCGACTACTTTTGGAGCTAGATCATCCCGACCATCAGCGGAAAAGAGAACCAAACACAGATATTACCTAGAAAATGCGAAGATGATCTCGACCATATTTATCAATTACATCCCACCTCTGTCCGGCGTGGTGAGTCGAGATAGAGTGCCAAGAGATTTTGAGTACTCCATGGTTACTGCGTACCATCCGAAGGGGATACATGCAGTTCGTGCACAGCAGGACAAGATCACACCGTTGAAGTTCAGTGACTTCAACCTTGGAGATCACAAGAACTATTGAATTCTCTCCCTGTACAAATACTTGGCCAAGACGAAGGGGAAGAACTCAAAGATAATCCTCCAACCGTGGATGATAAACCTCGTGTATTCTACTCTGTTGAATGTAATGAAGATCCCACACTTCGGAAGGCACCATGAAGTGAACACATGTGTCAATATATTACTTTCATGTTACCATGGAAGTTAGTTATGGCTAGATTGTAGTCGATCCGACATTAATCCATAGGATCACCGAATTAAGTATGAAAGGACCTAACCCATAGGATTTCTATCTAGGAAAAGCCACAGATCGCGCACTAGCACAGAATATTAAAGATACATACGATGATGTTGAAAAGGGGATGTGAGGCTACAAGGTATCCTCCATCCAGAATGATGCAGTGCACCTAGCCTGCCAGCTAATAGCTATAAAGTTAGTAAGGAAGAACAAAAATACGCAGGTCATAGGCTTTTTCATTGACCTCGCAGGGAAGTGCGTGGAAGGCTTACAGATGAACTGGGTGAAGTACCTAGTTAATAACATGGAGCTAGACTGTCATGAAGCACAGGATCATGGCTATGAGTTTCACTTTAGCTGGCTCTTGATCCTCATCACCTTTGTTGCCTGGGAGATGCCATAAGGTGTGACCTTTTTGGATATTGAACCGTTCGAGCCGCTTGCTGCGAAGTTCACTACACTATGGTACTTGAGTGATATGAAAAAACAGTGGTAGTCGAATGTTGTTTTTCATACATATTATCTTCAGCTAAAGAGATCCATCGAAGTTGAACCCCTCATGACTCAGAACACCCTATAGAGGTTTTGACCCCTGATGAATTTCTTCACAGATCAACACTTCATTTACATAACAGCGCGAGCTAATGAACATAAGGAGTAGCTTCAGTCGTACTACAAACTTGCGGAAGAAGACCTGGAGGAAATCACTAAGGACTGGTCTACAGACCTCCTTATTCTCATAGACCCTGCAGAGATGTCTGACCCTGAAAACCCAATGAACATGGATAAAGAACATGATACACACGGGCCCAGTAGATCAAAGAAGACTGAAGAGGTCAAATATTTAAGCAGTGCCTTATGAAAGACTTCTTCAGTATCACCTGACATAGGGGGTGATGACGAAGTGGAAGAAATAAAAGACAAAGGAGATGAACAGAAGAAAGGCGAAGTAACACCGCCCAGAGCTGAGGTTGATCCCTTGAAGAAGAGGAAGATTTCTCCTCTGAAACCTTCTTCCCAGAAGAAATCGAAAGCCACCGTGACCAAGATGAAGACTGTGCTTACTGCCAATGATTTTGACTTCATCATCACAGCTCTAAATGACGCTTCAATGAAAATCATAGAGAAACAAGAAGCCAAGCAGGAGGAAATGTATGATAGAATTGAGGTCGAACTCCAAGGGGTACAATAGGCCCTTCAGTCCAGTCCCGCAATCTCCACTGCACCCCTTCCATCAGGAGAACTAGAGTTGGGAGATGAGCCATCCCAACTCTATCGACTAACCGATGCGGTCGAAGCTTGCCTTTGTCACGCTCAAGAAGAAACAAAACAAGCCCCCCAAGCCTTGAAGAAAGTGCAAATCCTAATCATAGAAAAACGTAGAGTTGAAAAATGGGAAAATGTTTCTCTCCAGGCAAATTTTGAAGAAGAGAAAGTCCAGATGCAACAAGAAAAATAATAGTTTCTCGTAGAGAAACTCGAAGTGAAGGAAGCCGTCAACAGAGCACCCTGCTCTGTGATAGGATTAGAGCCACAAGCATAAGACTGAGTCACACATCAGGTAGAGAAGCTTGTAGAAGCTATTTAGTAGATACAACAATGAATAGTAAACTTAGAGCTCCACACAATGCCCAACACCCCGTAGGATGTGAGGGATCAAAGAGAAGCAACTGCTCGAAGCACAGTTGAGGGAATCAAATCCCTCGCCATGGAATGTAATAAACTCATTGACCGCAGTGCCTAGACCTATGGGAAACTCACTGAGAATCTAGAACTGAAGGCATTGGAGTTGCAACTCCAAGAGGCGAAGTATCAAGTAGAGACAATACAGGTGTAGTTGAAGCCTCTGCCAGTTGTGGAAATAATGAAGCGATCCCAGGAGAAGCACACTGCCTAGAAGTAGGTCCACACTATCCATAGAAAATTCATGGATGTGACAAAAAGGCTCCAACCTGTACAATATAAGGCTTACCAAATGTTCACAGAGATTGAAGGCCGAGGAGCAGAACTGGAGCAAGTCATCACTGCAATTGAACAATACCTAGAGGGACCTATCAATGAAGTAGTCATACAAGAGTTCGCTGAACAAGAGGTCGTGGCACAACAAGTCGAAGCATCTCGAGCCAAGCTCGAGGCTTTTGAAGCAGAACTAGTCAGATGAGAGTGACTCGGGATGAGAGTGACTCGGGACGAGTCACAGGTGAGTGTTGGGGGTCTGTTGGCCCTTGACCAATTTTTGAGGAGCCTTGGTCATGTTTGACCTATTTTTGGGACTTCAACACGCTTTCGAAGGTGGAGCACAAGACAAAGAGGAGATCATGGGATGTCATCCCCTTTTAGGGCCCTTTTTGGGATTTGGGATTATGTAATGGGTATGGGATGTCAGCCCATGGGTTTACCCATGATTAGGCCTATTTTGTATGTATAAATAGATATCTAGGTGATGTAAGAAGAGGCCAGTGTGTTAAGTGCTAGATTTGGATTTGTGTGATCAAGAGTTGTAAGTTCTTTGTGCATACTGTGTGAGGGTTGCAATGCTAGTGCAAGTAACTGTAAGAGACTATGTGAAGGCTTGGTGCTATACCCTAGCGAGAAGAAGGAGGATCTGGTGGAGTGGGCACATATCTCCTATCTTTTGTGGAGTAGAACTTGGATGTTATGTGCCTATAAGAAGCTTGACCAAAGATAATAAAGAAGACAAAGAGTTGGTGGACGTATCCCCAAGGTGGGGGTGAACCACGTATATTCTCTGTTGCTCTTGTTTGTGCAATGTGTTGATGTGCTTATATGATAACTTGCTTAGTTCTTTGATGTAGATGAATGGTATATAGATATGTTAATGCTCTGTGCTTAATAGTATGAATGAATACTAGATCTAGCCTATGTGGATATGCTTAGTGCTTGAATATAGTAGATCATAATGAATACTGTGACACTCTGTAATTAGGGTTTAACCGTGTTGTAAATAAGACTGGATATTGATGAATGTTAAATGTTGAGTGCTCTGTTAAGTGTTAGAATCACAGATTTATGTCCCAGCTAAGGTTGCAGACATATGAGTCATGCAACCACCCCTGCCTCTACATCGAGTGAGACTTCATCTACTTTGCAGGTGTTGCGGAAAGGGCTGGTAGTTAGGGTTTTGTTGGTGCGTTGTTGTAGTGTTGAACCCTGGGTCTTCCCCTGTGCCAACAATTATACAACATTATCACTGATAGTTATGGATCTTAATTTTCACAATGCTATTATATTTAACTGAATGTATTTAAGTGGATTGACAACAATGTTGTAGAGGATGTGGAAGGTATTGGCATGAACAATGATCAATCCAGGCATATCTCGATTTGATTGGTTGATCAGTTTCGCTTCTTGTGCATTGAAACCTCTAACAAGGTTTTTTTCATAGTCTGAACATCCATTGCCACCAGAAACTATAAAGTTAATGGATCGCAGGAATGGAGTGCATCCAATGGGTCTGATACCCACCACCACCGTCTTTCTTGCACCAATATTGTAGAGTGTCTCCAACCAAATGGTCAAAAGATTAATTAAGCACTGACATAAACAACCTTGAAGTATTTTCATAAGATTGAAGTTGATAGATAATATAGCTTATTGCAGTAAAAATCACCATTAGGTGAAACGTTCTGTGATGAATTAAATGAGATGTAGAAAAAAAAATTTCAGCGTTGAAGTAATTTAATTACTCAACAAACAAAAGTAACTGATGGAAATCGTAAAAGAAAGAAATGGAAAGGTAATAAAAATCAATCATGTAGAAAATAATGACGCGATAACTAAAAGGTAAAATAATTTATAAAAAATTACTGAGTTGGATTCTAAGCAAAGTATTATAGCCTCTACTTCTAACGTAAAATTGTTGAGGTATTGAAATGGTCAATACTACTTTTAGTAAAATACTTATAGAGTTATAGTTATAGAGAGGTAATATAGAAACTACTTCTATTATAGTATTGTTGAGAGGATTCTAGCTACATGTGACGTCAATACTATTACTTGGGATTGATTGGCGTCCCGCCATGGGAAGGTTGAGAAGTTTTCATTTGCACATGGGTCCCTAGAACCTTGGTATCATTGTGGGGACATGGAACCTTGATTGGGTCATTGCACACGTTGATCAATAACGACATATGGAACCTGACTTAGGATCATGTGCCTCCCTTGTGGACGATGTTGTTTTTTTTTCTTTGAGGTTGTACTTGTTGGTAACGTTTAATAGCGGTCTTTCCTTCACCGAGAGAGTTCTGGCTACTTATTGTGGAAGTTGTTGTGTTGGACTGATGGATGTTTCTTATGTTTCCTCGAGGTCCTAACCCTACAGGGTAGAATGAGAGGGTATTCATTTTAATTGTCTACTTGATTTTCGTATGTTACATCCAACGGTGTAACGCACTAGTATGATGGGTCGTTATGATGCATGCTGCTTGGATTATGTGTGTTGTGTTTGTCATCAAGTTGCATTGATTAATTATTGTTATTATTTCCTTCCCTCTTAAAAAAAAAAATTGCACTTGTTACGCGTTGCATGTAGCCATAACGAGCGGGGTCTTTACATATGGTATCTGAGCGGGTTCAACCCTACGACTGTGGATCACCATGCATTCCACTGCAATAAACCCTTGAGTATTAACCTAGCACTAATAAAAAAGCTTTAATATGTCCATGTGGTGATCTCATTTAGAGGACACACAAAGGTTAGCAGTGTGGTGTCGTGGAAGGAGGTGTGACGCCTCCAGAAGTGTCCACGCCCTCAGATTCTAACCCCCAAGGGGAGGAACAATTCCTTGGGATGGATCTGATTTTTGTAATGGATGATGATGGTCTGACAAGGTCCTTCTAGATATTTTCAGAGGCCTTGATTCACCATCTTTACTGAAATGAGGTCAAGGCGCTTGTACCCCTGAGGGTCCACAAAGTGTCCCAGCTAGTACCGTTAGCATCCACCGAGAACTCGAGAGAGATGAGTTCTAGAGTCCATGAGTGTCGCAGATGGCTACGCCTTTGAGGCATGGCTGTAGAGCAAGGAAATTTTATTCACACTTCATGATTATGACCTCCAACATGAAGTTCTTCATGGAGGTCTTTCAACTGAAGGGGAGTGTTCTTCTATGGTGGAAGACGCTCCTACCACAATTGAACATGGAAGTTGAATATGTGTCATGGGGAACTGTTTGAGGAACGGTTCCATGAGAGGCCCGGAGCATCTGGATCAGTTGGACCCACTACCATGGGATATTTGGGCAAGGCCCATCATATTCATGCAGTGGTGAATAACTTCCTGGCAGAGCACCAGTCGATTGTGCTCGAGACATCATGTATCGTCACTAACCAAACCCTTAGTATTTGATAGATCCCGGTGCTACCAAGAGTTTCATTTCTGGTGAAACGCTAAAAAGGATTAAGGTAAAGACAGTTGAAGAGGATGATTTTGGCTTTGTAGAAATGGCTTCGGGAGCCAAACAAAAGGTTGGAGGGAAGGTTACGGGTTGTAGCCTTAACCTGGGAGAGTTGGTCACCAGGGTCAACCTGTACGTCATGATCAATATGGACTGGTTGGAATCGCATGGGGAGATACTCAACTGTAAGACGACACAATTGAGCATGGTCGATGATAAATGATAAAGATGCTTGATTGTAGGTTAGAACTACGGAGTTTACCTGAGGTTCATCTCTTCCTTACAACTACGAAAGAGCTTGTGCAAGGGATGTAAGATTTATGTGATCCTTGCGTTAAATGTGAAGGGAGTAGCAGAAGGTCTAGAACACCTTTCGGTGGTGAGAGAGTTTCTAGATGTCTTCCCTGAAGAGTTACTGGGGATGTTGCCAGAGAGGGAATTGGATTTTTTTTCATAGAACTAAAACCAGAGGTTGAACCGATAGAAATAACGCCTTATAGGATGTCGAACCCGTAGTTATAAGAGTTGAGAATGCAAATAAAGGAGTTGTTGGACCTAGGACTTATACGTCCAAGTGTGTCACTGTGGGGTGCACGAGTTATTTTTATGGAAGAAGGATGTTTCATGGAGACTCTGCATTGACTACCGTCAATTGAACAAGGAAACGATCAAGAATCAATATTTGTTTCCAAGGATTGATGATTTTTTTGAGCAGATGATAGGCGCGACAGTGTTTTCAAGGATCAACTTGAGATCAAGGTATCACCAGTTATGGATCAAGGAGGACGACATCCCTAATACCGCCTTTAAGATGAGGTTTGGACATTACGAGTTTATTGTTTTACCCTTTGGACTGACAAAATCCCCTGGGGTATATATGAGTTAATGAACGAGGTGTTCCGAAAATACTTCGACAAGTTCATCCCAGTATTCATCGATGATATTTTGATTTACTCTTGCATGTTGGAAGAGCATGACGAGAACTTGCGCTTAGTACTGCAGTGTCTGGGAGAGAATAAATTGTATTGGGAAATTGTCTAAATGCTCATTTTATCAATCGAGATTCACTACTTAGGGCATGTCATCTCCGACGAAGGTATCACTTCGGATCCAACAAAGGTCGAGATTATTATGGAATGGCCTGTGCCGAAGAATGTCCCAGAAGTGCGTAGCTTCATGGCTTCATGGGTTTAGTGGGATACTATCGATGGTTCGTTGAGGGTTTTTAGAAAATAGCAAATCCGATTACGGAATTGCAGAAGAAGAACAAGAAGTTTGTTTGGACCGATAAATGTGTGGAAGCATTTCGGAGGCTCAAGGTGTTGTTGACAACAACACCGATACTAAAGGTTCCCAACATGGACACAGACTTCTTGGTATGAACTGACGCATCCAAGGAAGGCTTAGGTAGAGTGTTGATGCAAAACAGTCGAGTGATCACTTACATCTCGAGGAAGTTGAGAAGGCACGAGGAGAATTATGTGACGCATGATTTGGAGTTTTTATCCGTTGTCTATGCCTTGAGATTTTGGAGACACTACCTCATTGGATGGAAATTCGAACTAAAAATGGACCACTTGTCAGACAGTTGGCTTAGGTTGATGGATAGTTGTTATGGATTGTTGGTTGTCATTGGTGTCAACTATTGGAGAGTGATATTGTAGATTGATGTCAACCCTTGGAGAAAGTACGGTAGAAAATTTCAGTAGAACAAAGGTTTGGGTAATGGAACCAAGTTTGTTTGATATAAATATGACTCATTATTGTCTTGTCATGGTTGATAATAAGTACAAATGGATGAACTCCAAAGTGGTCCCCTTATGGTGAAATCTCTCACAAGAAGACGCTTTGCGGATTGAGTTATCCTAGAAGTATGGTTAGAGAACCCATACTTATTTGCGGAATAATGAGATGAAGGTCAGTGAATTTTTTATTGAAACTATCCTATATGGATATTTCTTGTCATTCCATTTTCGGTGGTATGTGGAATGTCACATAACTCCTCACGGTTAGAGAGTTATGGCCATGAGAAGTTGGAGAATCCAGGTTTGGGTAATGGATCCAAGTTTGTTTGATGGATAACAGTATGAGTTTTGATATATTTTCAGATAATAATATTCTATATGGATTTTACATGTCATTCCATTTCTGGTGGTCTGTGGAATGTCACATAACTCCTCACGGTTTGAGAGTTATGGCCTTACGAAGTTGGAGGACCCTCATATGTCATCTAGAAGCCCCCAAAGGTCAAAGTAGTCAAAGTGGTTTAAGAGATTTTAAAAGGTAAATAATAAAATGAATTGATGAATTTACTATAATTCAAAGTGAAAACAAGATAAATTATTTCAATAATAAATTTAATGGAGAAATTAGAAGTGGGTTAACCCTAAAATAAGAAAAGTGGGCAAAGTGACCTAGAAGATGTTTTTAAGGAAGCTACTTGGAGAGTATAAATAAGAGGCAAGGCTCTCTCATTTTTTATACACTTGAGAATATTGAATACCTATACATCTATGAGGTAACCAAAGGACATATAAGCTGAATTTATGAGGGAAGGTGAAGAAAAGAAGGCTGGAATTCAAGGAAGGATAAATTATTTTGATGATTCTTTCTAAGGTATGTTATTTACAGGTCATCTCTCCATTTTCGCAATACCTTTTTTTATAGAATGATTCAGACCATGAAATTTCTATTCCATTGAGGAAACATATCCAAGTATCCGTGGTAAAAAATTCAGCTTGTGGGTCGTTGTATTTTTGGAGTTTCACTCCGTGGAAAATAGGGTTTGTGGCTAGTTCTGAAACTAGTCTAAAAAAGGTGTTTCAGGTAAAAACGTCATAACTTCTTCATAACATATCCAAATTCAGTAAGACTAGATGTTTTGGTTATAGTACAGTCTGTAGTATGTTGTGTAATAGTTTCATATCGATTCAAAAAACATTCCGTGTAGGGAACGCTCTACAAGATCGCTCTCTAGAATAAGCTAGAATTCAACAAGGTATGTCTTTTTTGCTATAACTTTTTTTCTGAGAGGTTACAAGTAGTGAAACCTGGAGGAATTGCATAAAACAAACTGAAGAACATTGTGTATCAATTTCATATATTTATTCATTATAGGTACAAAGTTATGATTATTTCAAGTTAGGGTTGTTGACTAATCCAAAACTAGGCATGTGAGACTAAAG
>JZKD02S1651372.1:74942-124444 GCA_000966675.3 Picea glauca
CCAAAACTAGGCATGTGAGACTAAAGAAAAGTTTGATGAAAATGCTAGTCTCTTGTTGTTAAAGTTAAGGAAGGTTTGCAGGAATGTGATAATATACACTAGGTCTATTACAAAGTTACAAATCAGATTTGTATGATGAAATTGATGAGGGATTTTGGTTGAGGTACATTTCAAGTACATGGTTGAGACAAGTGATTGATGAGTTGGCACATACATGAGGTGTATAGTTGATGATGTTGGTACATATGGATGAGTCATAGTTGATGCGTAGTTGATACATGATTGGTACATACTTGGTAGATGGTTGGAGGCACTTGTTAGTAGTATTGTTGATGCATGGTTTATGGATGATGTAGCATACTTGTATTATGAGAAGCACATATTTATCTTAGCGATGATTATGAGTTGTTGTGTTATACTTGGTTGATGCACATCTTTGAGAGTTGTCTTGGTGAATTATCTTGGTGAATAGATCTAATCTGGTTGATAAAATTGATGAGGCAGTTTGTTGTGATAGGTTGTTTGTAGAAGTTGTTATGATAGGTTATTTGTGCAGGTTTGGTGCATGGTTGATGAACTTATTCATGGTACAGGTTGAGGTATAGGTTGGTTCATGGTTGATGCACTTGTTTATGGTACAGTTTGATTACAGGTTGAGGTACAGGTTGATACATGGTTGATGCATGGCTCAGGTTATTGGTACAGGTTGTTTGGTATAGGTTGATTGGTACAGGTTTACAACGGTATATCTCACAGTGATAGTGTGACATGGGTTCCATCATTCTACTTCTACTTCAGGGTGGTTGGACGGGGCAAGGACAGGTGGTTGTATCCACCTCCCAGTTGTAGTCGGAGAACATATGGGGTTGTAGCCTCCTTTTGGTTGTATCCATATGATTTGGGAGTTGGAGCTTCCCTCAAATTGTAGCCTAAGAAACTAGCGGGTTGGAGCCTCCTTCCAATTGCAGCTGGAAAATAAAGGAATTTGGTGCTTCCAATGAATGTAATTCTTCAAGACATATAAGAAAAATAATTCCGTGGCTTTCTCCCACTTTGGGTTTCCATGTAAAACACTGGTGTACTGTGTATGTGTATGATTGTTCATTTGTTCATTGCCTATTTAATCTGAAGTTATTGGATGATAATACTACATTGATATAACACTTGGATTATATGGTTAAAAAGGATTAAATTCCTCTATTACTAATTCACCCCCCCTCTGAGTAATCCAACACCACTGTGGACTACACCAAATATTTACACAAAGCAAATTGAACACGTGAAAATGACGTTGGTCATAATTTCTTAATGAGTACAATTTCGAGATTATTTACATAAAGGGAACAATGAACAGAGTGGTTGATGCATTGAGTTAGAGATCGCACATATTTTCGGTGATGCCTCTTCAGACGAATCTATGTGAAAAGATTCTAACTTTACAACGTGACGATGAATGGTACAAAGAGGTCAAAGACTTTATCGGACAAAACACAATGATGGTACCAAGATTTGAAGGATTTACGTTGGACGACGTCAGATTATTGATATTTAAAAATCAAATTGACGTACCACCGAACAACGAGTTGAGGAGTTTGATCCTAAACAAGGCTTACAGAGCAGTGTACATGACTTTCTCGGGAATCATGAAGATGAGGGAAAACCTTAAACCCTTATTTCTCTAGAAATGAATGAAGGGAGACATAGTCAACTACGTGGCAAGATGTCTATAATGTCAGCAGGTAAAGGCTGAACATAGACATTCATCAGGATTAATAAATCCACACGCTATTCCAGAATCAAAATGGGAGGTCATTTCAATGGATTTCATCGTTGGATTGACACTGATGGAAAGGAGACACGACTCGATTTTTGTGGTAGTTGACACTGTGACGAAGAGTGCTCACTTTATTCATGTGCGTACGACATATCAGACACCTAACATAGCTAGAGTTTTCATCAGTAATATTGTGATACTGCATGGCGTGCCTAAGAGGATTATATCTAATTGAGGATCGGTGTTTACTGGACGATTTGGACTAGTTTCCAAGAGGCCTTGGGAACCCAACTTAAATTTAGTACTGTGTATCACCCGGAGACAGATGGGACTAACAAATGAACAAACCAAATATTGGAGGACATGTTGTGTATGTATGTGATGGACCAACATAAGCGTTGGGAAGAATTCTTTCCACTGGTAGAATTCGCATATAACAACAGTTATCAAAGCACCATTAAGATGGCGCATTTCGAGTTTCTTTATGGGCGACTATGTCAAACGCCTTGATTTTGGATTAGCTTGAGGATAGGGTCCTGGTGGGACCAGATGCTATCCAAGAAATGGAATATCAAATGAAAACTATAATACAAAGGATCAAGGAAGCACGGGATCGACAGAATATTTATGCCGATGAGCATCATGTCGACCGTAGTTACGATGTTGGCAATCGAATATTCTTGCAGGTGAAACCACATAAGAGTTCGATCAAGTTTGGAAAGGGTGCTAAAATATCTCCTAGGTTCATGGGATCCTACAAGATTGTGGAAAAGAGAGGGCCATGGCCTATTGACTATCCTTGCCTGATTCTTGAGGCATATGCACGATGTCTTTTGCATCTCTGTTTGAGACATTATTTTAGTAATCCTACACACGTTTTGACTTCAGTACCATGTAGGTATCAGATGAGGGTGTGCTCACGGCTAAGCCAATCTACATCTTGTACCATCTCATTTGACGGCTAGGGCATTGAACACTAGATTAGGTCTAGGTCCAGTGGGACAACTATAGTCCACACTCGGCGACCTAGGAAGACACATATGATATGCACCAACAATTTCCATTTTTGTTGATAGATAGACTTATGAAACTGTGATACACTTTATTTTGACACTTGTAAATTGTGAAACTTCGGGATGAAGTTTAAAACAAGAGGGGGTGTATTTAACATCCCGCTCTTGTGTGCACTAAACGAACTTTTTCTTTGAGGAGACTTGCTTGAAAGTGATCCATATTATTATACTATTGGTCGTTCAATTTTGATTATGAGACATTATGGATTGATGATATGTTAATTTGTTGTATTCACATAGACATGTGCTATTGACTGGGTTCTCCTAAGTGTGTAGGACTTTTGACATTGAAGATGCAGAGGCATCGATGAAACCCCTTGGACTCTGGATCGAGTCAGGGAGTGGACTGTTGGGTTTGAATGTTATTGATTTGACACATGTACATATGATTAGATGTTATGATGATTGATTACTATTTCTCAAATGATTCGATGATGGATGCAGGTTGTCGATAGCTTGCCGACCAGACTTGGATGTGGAGTAGAGGGGTCACGCATGAAAACATGAGACTTTGAGGGAGAGGTCTCGCATCAACCCTACCATAAAATACTAGCACTCCTTTCATGGCTCGAACTGTAGGTTAATGATTACCTAGTTCGAGAATACCCATGATGTCGTGAGGGCAGACTGTGACAGTCGCTCATGATGATGCTAAGGGGCACGTAATAAGGCAGGGGCCTTATTCGTTAGAGTCCCTTAGTCTCCCACAACATCACCTGGAGGATTATTGACTCCAGGGGTTTTTGATGTCTACCAAAGTCAATCAAGAGGCAAGTGGCACCCTTGGAGCACGTAGTGCGTTCTGAAGGGAATGTCATGCAAGGAAAATGGAATGAGGTGAGTGGCACCCTTGGAGCACGCAGTGCGTCTTGAAGGGCATGTCACGCAAGGAAAATGGAAAGAGGCGAGTGGAACCCTTGGAGCACGTAGTGAGTCATGAAGGGCACGCCGCACAAGGAAAACGGAAAGATGTGAGTGGCACCCTTGGGGCACGTAGTGCGTCATGAAGGGCACATTGTGCAAGGAAAACAAAAAGAGGTGAGTGGCACCCTGGGAGCACGTAGTGCGTTCTGAAGGGCACATCACGATCTCAGCAGGCAAGTGAATAAACCTAGTCCACCTTAAAATGAATGAGGTGGTAAGTAAGATTTAAAAACAATTTTCCCTAATAAAAATGTCACCCAGCCTAGTGAAATTAAAACCTAGGTCTAAGTAGAACATGTGGTAAAAATAATGATAATAATAAATAAGCATGTAACAAGAAGGTGGGTAATAAATTCAAATTTATTTATTAAAGTCAAAATTATAATGGAGGATTAAAATTTTAAAAAGGGAAATGGTTGTTTTATCTACATGTGCTAATTCAATTTTTAGTTAAAAATAAAAGAGGGTAAATGGTTGTTTTTTCTACATGTGCTAATTTAATTTTTAGTTAAAAAGAAAAGAGGGTAAATGGTTGTTTTATCTACACTTGCTAATTTAATTTTAATTAAAGAAGAAAAAGGGTAAATGGTTTTTTTTCTACACTTGCTAAATTGATTTTTAGTTAACAAGGAAAAAGAGGGAAACTTAAAAGAAATAGTAAACTTAAGGAAAAAAGGAGAAACTTAAAGAAAAGGGGAACATAAAGAAAAATCTGAATGTCTAACTTAGTAAGGAATCTTGCCTTGGGAACTTTCTAATTATGAACTCAACTAGGAATCAAGGAAGAAGTAAGTCATTTAAGATTTGTAATGGAATATTGGGACACCAAGGAGGGTTTTTAGGAATGTTTTTAGGTGGGTGAGGGAAATAGGAATATTTAATTAATTAATAAAATTAATTTTCTGGTGCAACTAGGGGATGGGTGACATGTGTACGGGGGAGGTTTTTCAAAATTAATTAACTAAAAAATGAATTTAATGATAATTTGGGAAACTAATTACATAAAAAAACTCTATAAAAAGGATGGAGGAGGAGGAGTATGGATCTCATATTTTTGCGTAACGTTACGCTGCTAAATTTTTACCTTGACTGGACTTTCTCTTGTGGGAGTTGGGATACCCAGCTCGAGTAACGAGTGGTAGCTCGACCTTGCGAGGCGAACTGGGTGCTAGCAGTTCTCTAGTGTGGTGTGTGTGGCCCCTTTGCAACTCAGGGGGCTCAGGGGGAAGAAGAGTACCCCTAGTGTTAGCTGGGAGGTACCAATGAGGTCACATCGGTTGGCAAGTGGGAGTTGGACAGAGCATGTGCGGGACAATGACTTGGAGATTTCGTGTTTATCTAAGGTATGTCTGTTAATGTTGTTACTTGCAATGGAATTTAGTTTACACATGTTATTTTTCTGTGCTTGGTTGAATACTTCATTTCCATGAGATTTCTTGCACCTACCTTCCCTTGACATTTGTATTCCTCTTTGCTCATTGTATTCTTCATTGATTTCCCATGGAGAACCCAACCTCTGATTGCAGTGACTTCTTTGTGTTTGCTTTAATTGATTATTACGAAGAAAAAATATTTTTTCCTCTTTTGTCGCTTAACCCTTAAGTTATTTGTCTGTTCCTGAGCAGTCGACCATGAGCCGAATTGATGGTCGTCACTCCGGTGTTTAAATACCTATAGATTCAAATGCCCTACTTTCTTGTGCACGGATAATTTTCTCCCAATTATCTAACCCTTACTTATCTCTGTGTTTTTATCTTATGATTAATCCTAGATATTTGCGCCTTCTTGTGATCGATTAGTCTCTGTGTTTTTTTTTATTCATCTCTGATCGATTCATCTTTTTTTTTTTTTTCTTGTGGATGATTATCTCTATGATTCACCTCTGATCAATTTCTTGGCATATTATCTCTACGATTTCTTGGCATATTACCCAGCGCATGATTGGTATAACCTCTGCGATTTTATTGATAAATCCCAGGACTTGTTTGGTATCATCTCTGCAATTTTAATGATGAATCCCAGTACTTGGTTTGGTATTTGACTGCAATTTACTAGTATTGACTACGATGTAATGTATTGACTGTGTTTTTAAGATGTAGTGATTACTATTATAATAAATAGTTAATGCGATTTTTATACTGTAACAACGTTTTTATTATATATCGATTACAAAATTACCACAAAAAAATTACCTAGTAGAATTCATTTGATAGAGTTTTTATCTCCTTTTTTAACTGCTTTTAACATAGCTATCGTTTTTAAATGCTATTGTTTTTAACTGCTATCATTTTTCTTTAATAGACAACAATGATATTTTTAACTTCTTTTTTGTTTTTTCATTTTTTAATTCTTTAACATAGCTATCATATTTTTAACTCTACGAAATTCCTTTAATAGACAACAATGATATTTTTAACTCAACAATTATCATATTTTTATCTCTTCATTTGGAAGGACAGTGTTATCAATGCTATAGTTTATAGACAACGATTATATAAAGAATGAAAATAGCTAGCGATCTAATATGGTTGGACATTGAATTATATATATGTGAATGTGATATTTATGGACAACGAATGTAATATCTATGGACAACGGATGTAATGTCTAAGGACAACGAATGTAATTTGTTAATGACTGCGAATTTAATATCTATGGACAACAAATTATATATTGTGAATATAGATAGCGATTTAATTATATTTATATACATACAATGTGTTTTTATAGACATCACTTTTATATATGTGGACAACGATTTTTGTGATAGATACAGTAACATATATTATTGGATAGCGATATAATTTATATTGTTAGGCAGTGGAGCAATTAATAGGCATCGATATCTTATTGATATTTACACAGCGTTATCCTAGTTACATCACGATATTTATGGGCCATATTCATCAATTGATAGTTATAGTCATTAATATTTACACAACGTTATACATTCATAGTTATACAACATCATCATTGATAGTTATGGATCATATAGTTGCACAAAGTTATGATATTTAACCGACCGTATTTAAGTGGATTGACAACAATATCGTAGAGGATCAGGAAGGTATTGACATGGACAATGATCAATCCAGGCATATCTTGATTTGATTGGTTGATCATTTTCACTGCCTGTGCATTGAAACCTCTAACCAGGTTGTTTGCATAGTTTGAACATCCATTGCCTTCAAACACTAGAAAGTTAATGGATCGCAGGAATGGAGTGCATCCAATGGGTCTGATACCCACCACCACAATATTTCTTGCACCCATATTGTAGAGTTTTTATAGCCAAAATGGTCAAAAGATTAATTAAGTACTGACATAAACAACCTTTAAGTATTTGCATAAGATTGAAGTTGATAGATAATATAGCTTATTGCAGTAAATATCACCGTTATATGAAACATTCTGTGATGAATTAAAGGATATGTAGAAACAAACATTTCAACGTTGAAGTAATTTAATTACTCAACAAACCAAGTTAACTGATCGACATTGTAAAAGAAAACAATGACAAGGTAATAAAAATCGATCACATAGAAAATAATGACACAACAACTAAAAGGTAAAATAATTTATAAAAAAGTTATTGAGTTGGAGCCTAAGAAAAGTATTATAGCCTTTACTTCTAACGTAAAATTGTTGAGGAATTGAAATGTTCAATACTACTTTTAGTAAAATAATTATAGAGGTAGAGTTCTAGAGAGGTAAGATAGAAACTACTTCTATTATATCATTGTTGAGAGGGTTCTAGCTATGTGTGACATCAATACTGTTACTTGGGATTGATTGATGTCCCATCGTGGGAAGGTTGAGAAGTTTTCATTCACACATGGGTCCTTAGCGCCTTGGTTGCATTGTGGCGACATGGCACCTTGATTGGGTCATTAGACACATTGAGAAATAAACGCATATGGAATTTGACTTAGGATCACGTGCCTCCCTTGTGGACGATGTTGTTGTTTTGTTTTTGAGGTTGTACTTGTTGGTAACGTTTAATAGCAGTCTCTCCTTAATCGAGAGAGTTCTAGATACTTATCATGGAAGTTATTGTGTTGGACTGATTGATGTTTCTTATGTGTCCTGGAGGTTCTAACCTTGTAGGATAGAACGGGCGGGTAGTCATTTTAATTGTCTAGTTGATTTTCGTATGTTACATCTAGTAGCGTAATGCGCTAGTATGTTGGGTCATTATGATTCTTGTTGCCTGGATTATGTGCGCTGTGTTCAACATCAAGCTACATTGATTTATTTTTGTTGTTGTTTCCTTCCTTCTTAAAACAAAAAAAAAAATCACTTGTTACTCGTCGCATGCAACCGTAATGAACAGTGTCTTTATAGTTTTTCATGTATATGTTTTGAGACATTATGTTAGTGATCCTAAACATGTTATTGACATAGGTTCCTTGTAGGTATCATATGAGTGTGTGCTCACAATAGAGCCAATACACATCCTGGACCATCGTAGTCGAAAGCTATGACGTCAAACAGTAGATCAGGTCAAGGTCTAGTGGGACAACTATAGTCCGCACTCGACGACCTGGGAGGACGCATCTAATATGCGTCAACAATTTCCATTTTTTTTGATAGCTAGACATATGATATTGTGATACACTTTATTTCGGCATTTACATACTATGAAACTTTGGGACAAATTTTAAAACAAGAGGGGGTGTATGTAACATCCCGCTCTTGTGTGCACTGAGCAGACTTATTCTTTGAGGACACTTGCGTGCAAGTGATCCAATTCATTATATGATCACTTGTTTTGATTATGATTATGAGATGTTTTGGATCTGATGATTTGTTATTATTGTCATATTTACATTGACAAGTGCTATTGAATGGGTTCTCCTAAGTGTGCAAGACTCTGGATGTTAGAGGATGCCGATGGAATCAACGGATCTCCTTGGACTCCAGATTGAGTCATGGAGTGGACTTTATGGGTTGAATGTTTTTTGATATTACATATGTGACATATGACTAGATATTATGATGTTTATTCTTATAGCTAACACTTTTCGTTGATGGATGTAGGCTGACGATAGGGTGCCAACCAGACTCACATTTTGATTAAAGGGGTCACACACGACAACCATAGATGTTGAGGGAGAGGTGTGGAAGGAGCCTTGTTGCATCCTACTAGCACTCATGTCGTGGCTTGAACTATAGGTTAATGATTACCTATTTCGAGAGATCCATGATGTCGTGAGGGCAGACCGTGGAAGTCTCTCATGATGATTCTAAGGGGCGCGCAATAAGGTAGGGTCCTTATTCCTTAGAGGCCCTTAATCTCCCAAAAGATCACTTGACGAAGTATTGACTCCAGGGGTTTGTCATCTACCAAATTCAGTCAATAGGTGAGTGGCACCCTTAGAGCATGTAGTGCATCTTGAAGGGCGTGTCCCTCAAATAAAACGGAAGGAGGCGAGTGGCACCCTTGGAGCATGTAGTGCGTCCTGAAGGGCACATCAATATTTTAACCATGGAAAGTTAATAAACCTAGTGCCTAGAAAACTATGCCTCCTTAGGACCTATTCGGCCTTAAAATGAATGATGGTATGAGTAAAGTTGAATAACTAATTTTTCCCTTAAAAACCGTCTCCCATCCTAGTGAAATTAAAACCTAGTTCTAAGTAGAACATGTGAACAAAGAAAAACTAGATAGACATGTAACAAGAAGGGGGGTAAGAAATTCAAACTTTAATTATTAAAGTAAAAATTAAAATGGAGGATTAAATTTATTAAAAGGGTAAATGGTTGTTGTTGTCTAAACTTCCTAATTCTGAATTTAGTTAAAAAGAAAAAGGGAAACTTAAAGAAAAAGGGGAATGTCTAACTTAGTAGGGAATCTAGCCTTTGGAACTTTCTATTTGTGAACTCAACTAGGCCTTTAGTAAGGCGTAATCCATTTAATAAACATAAGGGAATAATGGGACACCGAGGAGCATTTTTAGGAACGCTTTTAGGTGGGTGAGGGAAATAGGAAAAATTAATTAATTAATAAAATGAATTTCTGGTGTAACTCTCGGATCGGGTGACATGTGTACGGGGGATGTTTGTCCTATTTAAATTTAATAAAAATAATCTAATGAGGGTTTGTGAAACTAATGACTACGAAAAATCTATAAAAATGATGGGGGAGGGGGAGTATGTATCACATCTAGTATACGTAAGGTTACGCTACTGAAATTTATCTTGACTGAACTTTTCTTGTGGGAGTTGGGGATACCCATATCGGACAACGAGTGGTAGATCGACCTTGCGAGGTGAGATGGGAAGATAACATTCTATGATATTGTGTGTGTCGCCCCTTTACGGATCAGGTGGCTCGGGGGGAGCAAGAGTACCCCTAGCGTTGGATAGGAGGTACCGGTGAGGTCTCAATGCTTTCCAAGCTGCAGTTGGATGGAACGCGCATGGGACAATGACTTCTAATCATCTTCCTACAGTTACAGTATGCCTTAATTTCAGTTCTATTTTAGTTAGAATTGTATTAGATCTATGTTGTTGAATTCGATAATTATATGTTATGGTGGGCGAGATCACATGTTGTAGATAGTTGGGGTTGATTTTGGCGGATATGTTCTCCCTTTTTCCTCAAGCGCCTCTCTGCATTTTTTTTCCTACCTTCACCTTGCTTGTAATTCGCCCATCAAGTGAATTCCCCCCTGACTTCGTTGTTTCATTGACCATAGCCTCAGAAAATAAAATAAGGCATGTGTTTTTAATATCCTTGTTATGTTGCGATTGAATGTGGTTGTATTTCATTTTTTTCCTTCTAGAGTTGTCCGATCATTTCATGGCCAGAGCGAACACCAGAATCCCATCCTTGTCTACGTTTATTTTAAAACATTTTCAATACCATCAAGGTTTTTATTTTTTTTACCTTTTTATGCGATTTATGTTTTTGTATTATTTAATAGCGATTTTTTTTTTATAATATTTTAATTGTGATTCTTGTCGTCAAGCATTCATCTGAATTCACTACAAAAACAGTCACCAGATGCATCAAAATCTAATCAACAAATAATCTCAATTCAAATCAAAGTAAAAAGGTGGACGGTGTGTTGAAGGGGGTCTTCGTAGTGGTTTCTACACAAAACTCCTCTGCTTTTTTTTTCAATCTAGTTGAACTTCAAGGAGAGGTCGGGGAATGAAAACGCAACATTTCTTATTAAATACCCTACTCGGACCTCAACGATTTATCCGTTGTTCCCCAACGAATTTCTTCATGTACGATTTTCTCGACGAAGTTATCTTAAGCTCTCTCTTTGTTTCTAATGGTCTATCCTTGTTCCTGCAACCGAACTCACCCAACATCACGGTTTTCGTGGCATTTTACCCTTAGTTCATCTTTGCATCTAGAAAAACGAATTCTCCCAGTGTAGTTGTTCTTTTCTCAGCGTTTTTCCTGCTGCAAGCCTATATCTCGATGTTTTTCCCCACCCGTGTTGTGACAAGACGAATGACCCAACATCCCACCTTTCCTGGAAGTAACTTAAGGAGAATTGGGATTCTGAGCCGAATCTTACGCCTGCGTTTGGCCCTTGTAGTCATTGTTGCGTTGTAACTGATCTTTAATGGCCAGAATCACAGACGTCTGTTCAGGGAATGAATTAAATCAAAATGTTGGCAAGTACCCCTTAAACAGGCTTGCTAGAGTGTGTTTTCCCCATATATATGTTGAGCTAGTTGTCGCGTTACTGTTATTGTTTAAAAATATTATGGGATAGAATTGATAGCCTAGCCCTAAATTTTCAGTGTCATATACATACAGTCAAACTAAAATGACGCCCAAACTTCTCAGTTTCCAAATTCCAACCTGGATATGACCTCCATCGACGTCACAACTCTCGCAGATATCTTGCAACGAATGGAAAAAGGCAATGCACCCGCACGAGAATAAGGCGCTCTCCCTTATATTAATGCTCTGAAATTTCGGAATAATTGTTTCCTTGGATATTTTAGGTAGGGGGTTTATTGTCGTATTAATGAGTTTTGTGTTAACATCTACGTTAAAAACTACTGTCAACCCCTTTCAAGTTTTATATTACAGTCATGTAACTTTTACTATGGTTCGACGGTTTCAATTGTTGATAGTTGGTTGCGTTAATAGTTGCAGTTTATTTATGGCATAATAGTTAATAGAAATATTTTTAGTTTATCACCTTTATCTAGCACATTAGATTACTCGTTTTTCCTTTGAATTAGAATAATAGATCACTTGAATTAATGTGATGCTTTTATTTGAATTAATGTCGCTGCTACTATATCAATGTTAATCTGGTGCAGAGATTTAGGTTGTGATGTCTGGGCATAAATATTTAATGTATAAACCGGACTGATAATGTCATTGACACTGCCACGATCTCAATTATAGTTTCTGGCATAGAGCTAAATATATGTTGTCAGGGTTGAGTATGGATGTATAACCAGTTCAAAATTAATTAGTATGGTTGAAAACAATTTAATTGTGACCGATAGTTTCAATAGTTGAATTTGGTTTACAATTTAGAATAATATTAAATGTTGTTCTGGTTTACAGTTTAGAATAATATTAAATGCTAGAATAATAATAATTTGGTTGGATGTTAAATGATAAATTTTTAGAATCATATTACTTTATTTTAATTTATTTATTCAATTATAAAAGATGTTCACTCCTTTATATGATGCAAAGGGGTTGTAACTGAAGGAAAGCAGGGAACAATGCCTTATGCTAAATGATAACTTTTTAGAATAGTATTAAATTATTTTAATATAATTGATGTTCATTCTTCATAATGGTGAAAGAATGGTAAATTAGGAAGAATGGGAAATTTGTGTTTTATGTTGGTTAGGTAGGTGTTAGATGAAAAAGTTTTTAATGGAGAATAAACTTTATGATTGCATAATTTAGAAGGATGTATTACAAGTTGTAGTTTTTATTCATTTTTTTATTTAAACTGCGTAGATGAATAATCATAGTTGTTGTTTACATTGACATGATGTATGAGTGATTACCTGAAAGCCTCAGAAGGTACATCCCTTCTTATGACTTAGATTTTATTTTAATGAACGATTGATTAAATGGCGTGACTAGAATTTAAATAGAATTGCGCCTCAAGTTGGTTATTGCTAGATAGATTGTGTATGTCAAATATATTGAATGCTTGTAAATTAAAGGTTGATTGAAGTAATTTCTAAATGTTTGGATTGTCTGGTGGTGCATCATGCAAAATTGTAACATTCCACTCTGGCGCACTCAAGGAACTTATTCTTTGAGGACACTTGTTCGCAAGTGATCCGGATTATTATGCTATTAAAACTTTTGATTTTGATTATGAGGCGTTATGGGTTGATGACATGTTGTTTTACTGCATTGACATAGACATGTGCTATCGACTCGATTTACTGAGTGTGCAGGAGTTTGGACCTCGAGGATGCAGAGGCATCGATGGAACCCCTTGGACTCTGGATCGAGTCAGGGAGTGTGCCATTAGGGTTTGATTGTTTTACTATGATATTAGTGCATATGACTGGATGATATGATATGGATGTGTTCTGACATGATTTGCTGATGATGCAGGCTGATGATAGCTTGCCGACCAGACTCACATATGGAGTAAATGGGTCACGCACGACTACTAGAGATGTTGAGGGAGAGGTGTGGACAACAACCCTAATACAACCTACTAGCACTCTCGTCGTGGCTCGAACTATAGGTTAGTGATTACCTAGTTCGCGAGGACCCACGATGTCCTGAGGTAAGAATGCGACAATCGTTCATGATGATTCTAAGGGGTGCACAACAAGGCGGGGGCCTTATTCCTTAGAGGGTCTTAGTCTCCCACAAGCTCACCTAGTAGAGTATTGAGTCCAGGGGTTATTGATGTCTACCAAGTCAGTCAAGAGGCGAGTGGCACCCTTGGAGAATGAAGTGCGTCCTGAAGGGCACGTCACGCAAGGGAACATATGAGGTGAGTGGCACCCTTGGAGCACCTAGTGCGTCCTGAAGGGCACGTCGCATAGTTGATGATAGAGGAATGAACCTAGATGGCCTTAGGACGATTAACATGTTAAGTATTTTTAAAACAATTTCCCTAATTGAATGTCGCCCAGTACAAAATCTAAGGTCTAAGTCTAAATTATGCAAGTGGTAAAATTTTATCTTCTCAAAATAATAATAATAATAATAATAATAACAACTTAAATAATAATTATGAACTTTGTTAAATCTTCTAACGTGAAGGGAGTAAGAAATTTAATTTAATAATAAAAAAAAAATCTGTTGTTATAAAATGTAAAAAGGGGAATTAATTGTTTTATCTTTTTGATAATTTAAAATATACTAACTAAATGATAAAATGGAAAAGGGGTTAAATTCCACACCTGCCTTTTTGAGTTCTAATTAAAAAGGGGAAAGAGGGAAAATAAAAAAAAATTAGGAAACTAGGAAAAGAGGTAAACATAAAAGGGGAACTTAAGGGAAAAAGTGGAAAGTCAAATTAGTAATAAATCTACCATTTAAGAGCTTTCTAATTTAAACTGAATTAGAAATTTAATAATAGGGAAAGCCTTTAAAACCGATAAGGGAATTTGGGGAAAACTAGGAGTGAGTCTAGGAATAACGCTAGGTGGGTGAGGGAAATAAGATAATTAACTAATTAAAGAAATTAATTAATGGAGGAATGTAGGGGATGGGGGACACTTGTACGGAGAAGAGTTTTTAGGAATTTATTTTTAAAATTTTAATTACATTTAAGATTTTAGGAAAGAAAGGAAGTTCAAAAATCTATATATTGAAGGAGGGAGTAGGATGAAGGATCATATTCTGTTTGCGTAATGTTACGTTGCAGAAATATCTACTTGACTGATTTACTTGTGGGAGTTGGGGATACCCAGCTCGAAGAGGAGTGGTAGCTCGGCCTTGCAAGGCGAGTTGGGAGATAGTCAAAATCTCTGGATAGTGTGTGTGGCCCCTTTGCGGCTCGGGGGGCTAAGGGGGAAGAAGAGTACCCCTAGCATTGGCTGGGAGGTACCGGTGAAGTCTCGACAGTCGGCGAGAAGGATTTGCACGGAGCACCCAGACGTCACTCAGAGTGGGTGAACAGGAAACGATACGCTTTCTTCGTTTGAATGGTAGATTGTTGTAGGTTTTTGGACCTGCATGTTGATTATGTAAGTAGAATGGATGTTTAGATTGATGGCTGAAATGTTTCTTAGCCTAGATCGACGATTGTTGACTCTCATGGCCTTCATCTTCCCGCATGTCGTGACTGTCATGTGTGTTGATTGTGACCTTGAGGTTGTTAGCCTTCGTCCCTAGCTCACTAGTCATCGCCTGAGCAGTCAGTCAGGAGCCTGATCTATGGTCATTGCCTTAGCGTTAAAAGACCTATGGATCTCAATGCCCTACTTTTCTGTGTGAGGATGGCGAGCGAAGGAAGTTCCCATCAGCCGTCTATCCCTCCTGATTGTCCCTGGTTGGTTGATTGTATTGCGCCCTCTTGTGATTAATTTGTTCATTGCTGTGATCTTCTACTGCTTTTCCTTTTCACCCTGGAGTCATCACTTACACTCTTCTTGTCCAAATGGTTATAGTTAAGGGTTATGGTAGCCTGAAGCCCATCCTGGTATTTTAATTGTTGAGAGTTCGATTTCATTTTTTTCAATTGACTAGTAATGAGTCGAGTTTCATTTAGTTTCTTTTTACTACCGATAGAATCCTTGATTTAGCCTTTCGTGTGATCCTTTCTGTTTAGATCCTTGTGTTCTCCTACAACTGTATGCGTTGTATTGGGGTTATAGCAAGGGAAAAATGCCTTGGTTTCATGTCTGTATTTTTATATATATTTATTTGTATTCTGACAATAAAAGGATCGATTCAGGTCTGCATTTTTTTTTTTTACAATGGTATCCTAGAAATTGAAATAAAAACGTTTTATTGATTCCCTTTCTGCAAATTTTTGGGTATTCTGGCAATGAAAAAAAAACCCGCAATGGTTTCATGTCTGCTTTTGATTACTTATAAAAATTTTAAATCTTATTTGTTTACGCCCTTTGAATTTCCATCAAGATCGATATTCATCTTGTCCCTTTTAAAGAACGAAATCGAGATTATTGTTGGTGTGTGGAACATTTGCCTTTGATGGAAAATTTCCGAGTAACTATTCTCCTGTGTAATGAACATCCAAAAATATATAATTCTTATTACCTTAAAAAAATCCTTAGTTTCTTTTCTGCGTGAGTAATTCAATTTATGTTGGATAAGTGGATGCAATTATGATTATTGAAAGAAAAATCTCTCAGCATATCCTTGTCCTTGTAAACGAATTAGAAATTTATACAACCATCTTAGAGTTGTCAATAATCCGTTAGGAATCTGCAATTTCATTTTTCCTTGTGTCTTGACTTTTGATATTATCCCTATCAATAAAATTTTGGTTGGGCTCCTTAGTATACCAAACACTTTGGTAAATTACTTTCTTTTAGCTCCTTTCCCTAAAACCTTTGATGGGTGTATGCCCTTTGGACAACACATTATTGTGTGTTCTTCCCTCCCCTTGGCATGTGGTATTGGTGTTTGAGCGTTGTTCGTAGGGATGGGCTTGTATGATGTTAATGATGTTAATTGACTGATGAACTTGTGTTTTGGATATTGGAATTTGATGATGCAGTGTTGTTTTGGTTTATGTGTTGAACTTGATGTTGTTGGGTGTGTGGTGCATTGTGCACATGAATGTCATGTGCTATTCACTGTTTTGGCATATGATGTGGCTTGATATGTTTACTTTAGGTGCTTGATAACTTGCAAATAACTTGAAATCTTGTGTGCCTCTGTATATAATTATTTCCTTTCCTTAAAGCTTAACCATTAAATAAAATCATTATTTTTTTACCTGTCTGTTATACTCCAAATTATCATAAGTTTAATAACAGAACAGGTGCCAGAACAAGTGTCATATTGTATTGTGCGCCAGTTTTAAGGTCTAGAAAGAGTCTAAAACCCTGTTGGTTGAAGGTTGATTTCTACCTTACCACTTGATGGAATCGTTCATTAATCTTCTTAGTATTCTAAATATGGAAGTGTAAGTTATGTTATGAAATCTTAATTATTCCTTAATATGATTGAATTTCCTACATTTTCTAAATGGTTATGTAATGTAAAGTTAGCACTGAATTTCTGTATTGCTCTAAGAATACTTTTGATCTTATCGTGGTTCCTTTAAATGGATTTGTAACCTAGCATTGGGTACTTAATTTATTGTTTCAAATAAGACTTGGGTCTTCCTTCATTACTTTATACATGGATATGCAGTGGGCATATAAGGTCCTTGTTTTATTACTTAATATGTCTTGATCTTCATAAGATATCTTAATGGATATGTAAGATAATATATGAATTATCTTCTCTATTCTTAGTTATGGGCTGAAATTAAGATAGGTTCATTGCAATAGAAGTGTAAGGTAGCCTTGGAATCCTTCCATATTGTGTGTTATGATTGATTCTCTTAGTTTTTTAAAAATGGATATGCAAGCAGTTTTATTAATTGTTATTTATGAATGATTTTTATTAGTTTTATAAAATGGATGCATAATGTAAAGTAGTATTAAAATTAATGTATTTTCTTAAGAAGATTGATCTTCTTATGGGTTCTCATAATGAATATGTAATTTTCAGCTTTTAAATTCTTTACATATTCCTAGAAGATAGTCCTTAATATGAAGATATATAGTTTAGCTACATAAGACTAAGATTGTACTTATGCTCTTGATTTATTATTCTTTATGTAATATCCTCTTTCTCTTTTACACTCAACATTGCTTGAAGGATTGATTAAGTAGAGTGGATTAATAATTTTCACTATGAGGAATTGATGGTTAAGTATGTTGATAATTCTAGTCTTGAACTGCGGTGTATGATTGGATTAATGGGATGTAGACACCTCCTTGTTCCTCGGAACATTCGCCATCCCTGAGACCTTAAATGGTCAAAATCGATGGGAACCTGGGCTTGAGAGTGGCTTATGTGTCCCAGAGGTCCTAACCTTTGCAGGGTAGGAAGGGTGGGTAGTCATTCTTATTTTCGTCGGTTGAATGTCGTACTTTGCTTCCAGGTGCTTGATGTGCTTTTATGATAGGTCGTTAGGTTGTGGTTGCATGAGTTGCATGCGTTGTGTCATCATTGTGTTGCGATGTTGAGTATAATGTCACTATTACCTTCCTACACACACACACGCCCAGAAAAAATAAAAATAAAAATAAAAATAAAATTAAGGGTGCTTTTACCAGTTGTACATCGTAGGAGTCATACCAGATGGGGTTGTCACATGTGGTATCAGAGCTGGTTCAACCCGTGACTTGGGATCACTATGGATTTTGTTGACACGATTTGATTATACTGTTGCTAATTGAGTTGACTTGTATTCGTGCAGGTAATCATAGTTAGAGGATGCCATAGAGGCAGACGACGGGGTGCTAGGGGAGGAGGCGCGACACCTCCAGTAGCATCCATGCCTGAGGTGTCTAACCCCCAGAGAGACGAGCAGGTTATCGAACAGGAGCCGATAGCAGTTTATGATGTAGTTAGAATGATGAGATCTTTTCAGCGCATGTCCGAGGCATTGATTAGTCATTTGGATAGAGATGAGGCCAGGGTGTCGGCACCCGCTGAGGTTCAACCGCGTGCAACAGTCGCTACTGGTAGCATTCACTGTGAACTCGAGAAGGTCAAATTTCCTGAGTTCTTTGGTGCCCCAGATGGAACAACCACTGAGGCATGGTTGGAGAATATGGCGATGTGCTTTGCACTTTGTGATTATACCTCCAACATGAAGGTCCACATGGTGGTATTTCAACTAAAGGGGAGCGTTCTTCTATGGTGGAAGATGCTCCTACCGCAGTTGAACATGGTCGTCGAAGAGAGGTACCTTTCAGAGGAATTCATTGAGAGTCAGCTCAATGAGTTCAATGCCTTACGACAGGGAGGTCGTACGGTGCCTGATTATGAGGCCCATTTTAAGGAGCTGCTCCAGTATGCTTCACACCTTAACACTTAGAAACTTAAGGTCAACAGGTTCATGTTCGGCCTTAATGGCAGCATACATGCAAACGTCAAGATGTTGATGCCCCAAAACTTGCATGATGTCATCCAGAAGGCCCTCATAACAGAGGAGGATCTTATCAGCGAGGGTCAGACCAGGACTCCAGCAAGACCAACAGGACAGGTGTCATCTAGAGCACAACAACATCATACACTAGCCAGACATACACTGGGATATCGTGGCTTCCAGAGGGGATCCACTTTCACTACACCTCGACAATCGACGCCTCAGCAGTGGACACCTTATCGGGGACCACAACATCATTAGAAACGTCATCTTCTACTTCGGGTACTAGGACTACTGGGTTGAAGAAGGGGTGTTGGATGTGTGGGGAGCCACACTACCTGTGCGACTGCCTGGTGGAGAGGAATAGAGTGTCTGGATCAGCTGGACCCACTACCATGGGAGATATGGGAAAGGCCCATCAGATTCATGCAATGGTGAATAACCGCCAGGAAGAGCATCAATCGACTGTGCTCGAGAAAACAGGTATCGTCGCTAACCAGACCCTTAGTATTTTGATAGATCCCGGTGCTACCGAGAGTTTCATTTCTGGTGCAGCACTAAAAAGGATTAAGGTAAAGGTATTTGAACAAGACAATTTTATCTTCATAGAGATGGCTTCGGGAGATAAACAAAAGGTTGGAGGAAAGGTTATGGGTTGCATCCTTAACCTGGGAGAGTTTGTCACAAGGGCCAACCTGTACGTCACGATCTTAGGAACTTATGATGTCATAATTGGTATGGACTGGTTGGAATCGCATGAGGAGATACTCAACTGTAAGATGAAACAGTTGAGCTTGGTCGATGACGAGGGATAGAGACATGTGATTGTAAGTCGAAACCAGGGAGTTTCCCTAAGGTTCATCTCTTCCTTGCAACTTCGGAAGAGCATGCACAAGGGGTGCAATATTTATGCGATCCTTGCGTTAAACGAGAAGGGAGTAGTGGAAGGTATAGAACACCTTCCGGTGGTGAGTGAGTTTGTGGATGTATTTCTGGAAGACTTACCAGGGATGTCGCTGGAAAGGGAATTGGAGTTTACCATAGACTTAAAACTGTGGACTGAACCGATAGAAAGAACGCCTTATCAGATGTTGACCCCAGAGTTACAAGAGTTTAAAATGCAACTGAAGGAGTTGTTGGACCTGGGACTGATACGTCCTAGTGTGTCACCATGGGGTGTGCCTGTTATTTTCATAAGAAAGAAGGATGGGTCATGGAGGCTCTGCATTGACTATTGTCAATTGAACAAGGAAACGATCATAAATCAGTATCTGTTGCCAAGAATTGATGATCTGTTCGATCAAATGAAGGGTGTGACGATGTTCTCCAAGATCGATTTGCGATCAAGGTATCACCACTTATGGATCAAGGAGGATGAAGTCCCTAAGACTATCTTTAAGACGAGGTTTGGGCATTACGATTTTACTGTGTTACCATTTGGCCTGACAAACGCCCCAGGGGTATTTATGAGTTTGATGAATGGGGTGTTTTGTGAGTATTTGGACAAGTTTGTCCAAGTATTCACTGACGATATTTTGATTTACTCTCGGACGACGGAGGAGCATGACAAGCACTTGCGCTTGGTGCTATGGTGTCTACGAGAGAACAAATTGTATGGGAAGTTGTCCAAATGTTATTTTTATCAATCGAACATTCACTACTTAGGGCATGTCATCTCTGGAGAAGGCATCGCCATGGATCCAATAAAGGTCGAGGCTATTATGGAATGGCCTGCGCTGACGAATGTCCTACAGGTGCATAACTTCATGGGTTTAGCAGGATACTATCGACGATTCATCGAGGGGTTTTCGAAGATAGTCAATTCAATCACGGAGTTGCAGAAGAAGAACAAGAAGCTTTTTTGGACTGAGAAATGCATGGAAGAATTTTGTAGGCTCAAGGGATTGTTGACAACAACACCGATACTAAAGGTCCCTAACATGGACGCAAACTTCTTGGTATGCATTGATGCATCCAAGGAAGGCTTAGGCGGAGTCTTGATGCAAGACGGATGAGTGGTCACTTACATTTCAAGGAAACTGAGAAGGCATGAGGAGAACTACGCGACGCATGACTTGGAGTTGTTAGCCATCGTATATGCCTTGAAGGTTTGGAGAAACTACCTTGTTGGATGAAAATTTGAACTTAAGACTGACCATTGTGGACTACAACACATATTTATGCAAAGCGACCTGAACGCGCGACAATGACGTTGGTCGAAATTGCTTAGCGGGTACAACTTTGAGATTACTTACCTAAAAGGAACAGTGAACCGACTGGTGGATGCATTGAGTTGTAGACCACACATCTTTTCGGTGCTGCCTCTTCAGAAGAATCTACATGAAAAGATTCTAACTTTACAGCGTGACGATGACTATTACAAAGAGGTCGAAGGTTTTATTGGACAAAACACAATGATGGTACCACGATTTGAGGGATTTTCATTGGATAGCGATGGTTTATTGAGGTTTAAAAGTCAGATCTACGTACCGCAAAACGACAAGTTGAGGATGTTATTCCTAAGCGAGGCTCATAGAGCAGTATACATGGCTCACCCAAGAGTCACGAAGATGAGGGCAGACCTTAAACCCTTATTCTTCTAGAAGGGAATGAAGGCAGACATAGTCAACTATGTGGCCAGATGTCTAGAATGTCAGTAGGTAAAGGCTGAACATAGACATCCAGCAGGATTAATACAACCACATGCTATTCCGAAATCGAAATGGGAGGTTATTTCGATGGATTTTATTGTTGGATTGCCACTAACGACAAGGAGACATGACTTGATTTTTATAGTAGTAGACACTCTGAAGAAGAGTGCTCACTTTATTCCTATGTGTATGATGTATTAGGCACCTGACATAGCTAGAGTTTTCATTAGTGAGATTGTGAGGCTGCATGGCATGCCTAAGAGGATTATATCCAATCGACGATCGATGTTTACTAGACAATTTTGGATGAGTTTCCAAGAGGCCGTGGGAACCCAACTTAACTTTAGTACTGCGTATCACCCGGAGACTGACGGATAGAACGAATGAACAAACCAAACCTTGGAGGACATGTTGCACATGTACGTGATGGACCAACAAAAGCATCGGGAATAATTATTGCCACTAGTGGAGTTTGCTTACAACAACAGTTACTAGAGAACCATTAAGATGGCGCCTTTCGAGTTTCTTTACAAATGACCATGTTGGATGCCTTTGAGTTGGGATTGGCTTGAGGATAGGGTCTTGGTGGGACTATAAGTGATCCAAGAGATGGAAGAGCAAATGAAAACAATAAGAAAAAGGATTAAAGAAGCGGAAGATCGACAAAAGAGTTATACCAATGCGCATCGTGTCGACTATAGTTACGAGGTCGGCGATTGAGTCTTCTTGTGGGTTAAACCACATAAGAGTTCGATCAAGTTTGGGAAGGGAGCTAAACTCTCTCCTAGGTTTGTGGGACCTTTCGAGATTCTAGAGAGAAAGGGGACCGTGGCCTATCGACTAGCCTTGCCTAATTCTTTGAGGTGTATGCACGATGTTTTTCATGTATCTGTTTTGAGACATTATATTAGTGATCCTACACATATTATTGACATGCGTTCCTTGCAGGTATAGGAAGAGGGAGTGCTCATGGCTGATCCGGTCTGCATCTTGGACCATCGCGCTTGACAGCTATGACATCGAACGATAGATCAGGTCAAGGTCCAATGGGACAATTATAGTCCTCACTCGACGACATGGGAGGATGCATATGATATGCGCCAACAGTTTCCATTTTTTGTTTGTGTAACATCCTTCTCTGGAGCACTGAGCAAACTTATTCCTTGAGGACATTTTCTCGCAAGTGATCCGGATTATTATGCTATTAAAACTCTGATTTTTATTATGAGGCGTTATGGGTTTATGATATGTTGTTTTACTACAATTGACATACACAGGTGCTATTGACTCAGTTTTACTGAGTGTGCAGTGTTTTGGACCTCGAGGATGCAGACGCATCAATGAAAACCCTTGGACTCCAGATCAAGTTAGGGAGTGTGCCAATGCGGTTTGATTGTTTTACTGCGATATTAGTGCATCTGACTGGATGATATGATATGGATATGTTTTGACATGATTTGCTGATGATGCGGGCTGATGATAGCTTGTCGACCAGACTCACATATGGAGTAAAGGGATCATGCATGACTACCAGAGATGTTGAGGGAGAGGTGTGGAAAACAATCCTACCATAGTCTACTAGCACTCCCACCATGGCTCGAACTATAGGTTAACGATTACCTAGTTCGAGAGGACCCACGATGCCATGAGGGCCGACTGCAACAGTCACTCACGATGATTCTAAGGGGCGCGCAATAATGCGGGGGCCTTATTCCTTAGAGGCACTTAGTCTCCCACAAGTTCACCTGGCAGAGTGTTGACTCCATGGGTTATTGATGTCTACCAAATTAGTCAAGAGGCGAGTGGCACCCTTGGACCCTGTAGTGCGTCCTGAAGGGCATGTTGCGCAAAGGAAACATAATAAGAGGTGAGTGTCACCCTTGGACCACGTAGTACGTCCCGAAGGACACATCGCACAATGGAACATATGAGGCGAGTGGCACCCTTGGAGCACCTACTGCATCCTGAAGGGAAAATCACGTTGGTGATGATAGAGGAATGAACCTAGATGGCCTTAGGATGAATAACGTATTAAGTGTCTTAAAATAATTTGCCTAATTAAATGTCGCCCAGTACAAAATCTAGGTATAAGTCTAAACTACGCTAGTGGTAAAATTTAGTCTACCTTTTAAAAATATATATATAATAATAATTTAAATAAAAACAACTTAAATAATAAATAGGATCTTCATAAAATATTGTAACACGAAGGGAGTAAGAAATTTAATTTATTCATAAAAAAARTAAAATCTGTGGATATAAAATGTAAAGAGGGAATTAATTRTTTTATCTTTTTGATAATTTAAAATATACTAATTTAATGATATAAGGGAAAAGGGGTTAAATTCCACACCTACCTTTTTGAGTTCTAATTAAAAGGGGAAAGAGGTAAAATTAAAAAAAAATAGGAAACTAGGGAAAAGAGGTAACATAAAAAGGGAAAGGGAACTTAAGGGAAAAAGYGAAAAGTCAACTTAGTAAAGAATCTACCATTTAAGAGYTTTCTAATTTTAACTGAATTAGCAATTTCATAATAGGGAAAGCCTTTAAAACCTGTAAGGGAATTTGGGGACACCTAGGAGTGATTCTAGGAGTAACTCTAGGTGGGTGAGGGAAATAAGATAGTTAATTAATTAAAGAAAATAAATAATGGAGGAATGAAGGGGATGGGTGACACTTGTACGGAGAAGAATTTTTAGGAATTTAGTTTTAAAACTCTAATTAAATGAGATTTTAGGAAAGAGAGGAAGYTCAAAAMTCTATAAAATGAAKGAAGGAGAAGGAGGAAGGGGATCTTCTGTTTKCTTAATKTTACACTGCAGAAATATCGACTTGACTGATTTACTTGTGGGAGTTGGGATACCCAGCTTGGAGAGGAGTGGTAGCTCGGCCTTGCGAGGTGAGCTGGGAGCTAGTCGAAATCTCTGGACAGTGTGTGTGGCCCTTTTGCGGCCCGGGGGGCACAGGGGAGCGGGGTGTACCCATAGCATTGCCTGGGAGGCACTGGTGCGGTCTCGATGGTCAGTGAGTGGGAGTTGCACAGAGCGAGTGGGACGACATTTGGAGCAAGCGATCATCCAACAATATGCTTTTCATTTCTATTTGGTAGTGGGTATTAGGACTTATGCTTGGATCTGCTTGCTCATTGGAAAAGTAAATTGATGATAAATTTTATATAACGCTTGCTGAAACTCCTGATCTCATTCAACGTATTGTTGAACTCCTGATTTCATTCAACGTTTTGCTAAAACTCCAGTTTTTATTCAATGATTTGCAAATGATAAATTTTATATAACGATTGCTAAAAATCCAATTTTCATTCAACGATTTGCAAATGATAAATTTTATATAACGATTGCTGAAACTCCAGTTTTCTTTCAATTATTTGAAAATGATAAAAATTTTAGAACGATTACTGAAACCCCTGGTTTCGTTCAACGATTTGCTAGTTGTTAAATTTTATTGAAGCATTTCGCTGTACCTTCTGGTGCCATCCAACGATTGTGGTAATATATACTCCTAGTCGTACTTGTTAGATGATTGCAGTGTTGCAATGTATGGACATATTAGTTTAGTCTATCTTCAGTCAGCGATCCAATCAATTGCATTTTGTGAATAGTGTTAAACACAAGCGCACCAGACTGAATGACTTGTGGTGAACACAGTGAATTTTGGTTGATTTTTATTTTATATATCTGGATTCTCTCCACGATTTGAGGGTTACTCCCTTAAGGAAAAGCATGGTGGTATAACCCTTGCCGATTAGCGCCTTGTTGTGCAACGCGTGGCTCCTTAACGATGGCTATATATCACCTTAGCGATTTCCTGTTAGCCTTGTTCCTTAACGAGTACAGTGTAGATTTTTCCCTGTCACCAGCTACATTTTATTTGAATTTTTGTTTACCCAGACCATACACACAGATTCTACTTACCTAGAATTTGGTTACTGCCTTATAGATTTTTATTTGCCTTGGATTAATTATTACTTCATCAGAAAATGATTGTGTGTTGCTTCATTCTACCATGATTTGTCCATTAAAACGTAGTTGGGTTTTCTAATTAAAAGAACCTCATTTTGGCCCTTAGTGTAGCCTGTGTCTGCTGAGGTGTGACACAACAAATTGCCCCTTTGATGAAAACACTTTCCTTTCTTTTAATTGACGACGAGTTTATTTGACTCCATAGTTGTGACCGCCCTCTATTATTTCTGGCAATGATACTTATTGATGGGTTAGCATTGATAATAGCATTTAGTTGCATTGAATAGAGAAGATATGATTTCCTTATAAATGCATAACGACATTCAATTTTGCATTAAATGACACTCCCCTGAATACCGCCACTTATATTTTAGACCATAACTGCAGGTCAATGGCCGACATTCTTTTTATTTATTATTATTATTTATTTGTTGGACATTTAATGTAATGGTTATCGTTGGTAGGTGGGTTTATATTGATGGACAATGCTTCACTTGTCAGGTTGACAACAACGATTAGCTATCCATGCCTTTTTTACTGAGGGGTAATAGATCTCTAAATGCCATGATGTGGTTAATTTATAATTATTCCAATAATTATTGTTAATCTATTTCAAACTTTCTCCATTTATTTGCGTTAATGTTAAATTAGATGGTAATGATAGTTAGGGCTATAATATGGATTAATTAGATTAGTCAATTAGGTTGTGATGAAGGACATGGTAATTAAAATTTCTAAATTGGTGGTATCTAATGACTATTTGATGGTTGATGAATGGCTAGTTCATAATTTAGAAAAGTTAGTTAGAAGTAATTATTGATTATTTATATTTTAATTACTAACCCAATCGAAGTCAAAATTTAATTATTGACGTCCATTTAATGTTGATTTAGATGTCACCTTGATGACAATTTCTAAATCAGAACTGCTCATGATTGTGTTGAGGTTAAATTTAGATTGTACAATAACAACGATCATATCCTAGGCTCACTAAGATGAGTTGTAATTCATGATTAAGATTGGTTGGTAACTCACTGACTAATGGATGTTAGACTAGGAACTCGATTTGTAATTAACGTCATTTTAAACCTCAGATAATGATCTTTTAAGCCTTGATTAATGGTTGTTGTTTAATATTAATTAATGATTGTACGTAGTTTGCAAATGTTCAACGTGATTGGTTTTTCTTACTGCAAGGGTTATAGTTACTTGTGAAATTAATATCGGGTGCATTAGGTTGTTGGGATGATTCTCCTTAGCTTAGTAGTCTTGGTCTGCTTGTGTCGAGGGGATGTAGACACCTCCTTATTCCTCAAAACAGTCGCCAGCCCTGAGACCTTAAATGGTCAAAATCGATGGGAACCTGGGCTTGAGAATTTCTTAAGTGTCCTGGAGGTCCTAACCATTGCAGGGTAGGACGGGTGGGTAGTCATTTTTATTCTTTTAGGTTGAGTTTGTACATTGCTTCAAGGTGACTGATGTGCTTCTATGTTTGGTCGTCATGTTGTTGATGCGTGAGTTTCTTGTGCCTTGTTCTTCATCATGTTGCGTCATCGAGTATAATGACATCGTTACCTTCACACAGGCTCTCACAAAAAAAAAATTGCACTTGTTATGTGAGGCTTGTTGTCGAGACGGAACGGGAGGTTCGTCACATATGGTATTAGAGCCGATTCAACCCGCGACTTGGGATCGCCATGACTTTCATTGATATGATTTGGTTATACTGCTGCTAATCGAGTTGACTTGTGTGCGTGCAGGTAATCATTGTTAGAGGATGTCGCGTAGGCAGATGAAGAGGTGCTAGGGGAGGAGGCGTGATGCCTCCAGTAGCATCCACACCCGAGGGGTCTAACCCCTAGGGAGATGAGCAAGTTCTCGGACAAGAGAAGATAGTAGTTGGTGATGTAGTCAGAATGATGAGATCTTTTCAGCACATCTCCAAGGCACTAATCAACTATTTGGATAGAGATGAGGCCAGGGTGCCTACACCTGCTAAGGTTCCACCACGCGCTCTGGTCGGTACTGATATCAATCATCATGAACTCGAGAAGGTCAAATTTCCCGAGTTCTTTGGTGCCCCAGATGGCGCAGCCACCGAGGCATGGTTAGAGAACATGGCGATGTGCTTCGCACTTCGCGATTATACCTCCAACATGAAGGTCCGCATGGCAGTCTTTCAACTAAAGGGGAGCACTCTTCTATGGTGGAAGACGCCCCTACCGCAGCTGAACATGGTCATTGAATACCTCTCATGGGAACTGTTCGAGGAACGGTTTCGAGAGAGGTACCTTTCAGAGGAATTCATTGAGTGTCATCTCAATGAGTTCAACGCTTTACGACAGGGAGGTCATATGGTTCCCAAGTATGAGGCCCATTTTATGGAGCTGCTCTGGTATGCTCCGCACCTTAACACGGAGAAACTTAAGGTCAACAGTTTTTTGTTTGGCCTTAACGGAAGCCTACATGAAAAGGTTAGGATTTTGATGCCTCCAACCTTGCATGATGTCGTTTAGAAGGCCCTTATAGCAGAGGAGGAGCTTAGAAGTGAGGGTCTGACCAGGACTCCAGCGAGATCAACAGGGCAGGTGTCATTTGGAGCACAACAGCATCAGACACCAGCCATACATACGTCGGGATATCGTGGCTTCTAGAGGGGATCCACTTTCACTACACCTCGACGACCAACGACTCCGCAGCAGACCCCTTATCGGGGACCACAACATCAACAGTAGCATCGATCGCAACAGCAACAGTTTAGGCCTATTTAGTAGAATAGACCAGGGTACCAGGCCAGTGGGTCATCATCTTCTACTTCGGGTACCAGGACTACAAAGATGACAAGTATCGTCGTTGACCGGACCCTTAGTATTTTTATAGATCCTGGTGATACCAAGAGTTTCACTCTAGTGAAGTGCTAAAAATGATTAAGGTAAAGGCAGTCAAACGAGATGAGTTTAGCTTTGTAGAGATGGCTTTGGGAGACAAACAAAAGGTTGGAGGAAAGTTTATGGGTTGTGTCCTTAACCTGGGAGAGTTTTTCACAAGGGACAACCTGTACGTCATGATCCTAGGATCTTATGATGTCGTGATTGGTATGGATTGGTTGGAATCGCATGAGGAAATACTCAACTGTAAGATGAAATGGTTGAGCTTGGTCGATATCAAGGGACTGAGAGGTGTGATTGTGGTTCGGAACCAGGGAGTTTCCCTAAGATTCATCTCTTCCTTACAACTATGGAAGAGTATGTGCAAGGGGTGCAAGCTTATGCGATCCTTACGTTAAACAAGACAGGAGTAGCGGAAGGTCTAGAACACCTTCCAGTGGTGAAAGAGTTTGCAGATATATTTCCAGAGGAGTTACCTGGGATGTCGCCGGAGAGGGAATTGGAGTTTACCATAGACCTAAAACCGGGGACTGAACCGATAGAAAGAACGCTTTATCGGATGTCGACTCCAGAGTTACAAGAGTTGAAAATGCAACTAAAGGAGTTGTTGGACCTGGGTCTGATACGTCCTAGTGTGTCACCGTGGGGTGCACCTGTTATTTTCATATGAAATAAGGATAGATCGTGGAGGCTTTGCATTGACTATCGTCAAATGAACAAGGCCAATATCAAGAATAAATATCCATTGTCGAGAATTAATGATCTGTTTGATCAAATGAAGGGTACAATAGTTTTCTCCAAGATCAATTTTTGATCAGGATATCACCAGTTACAGATCAAGGAGGATGACATCCCTAAGACTTCCTTTAAGATGAGGTTGGGACATTACGAATTTATTGTTTTACCATTTGGAATGACAAACACCCAAGGGGTATTTATGAGTTTGATGAATGGGGTGTTCCTTGAGTACTTGGACAAGTTCTTCCAAGTATTCATTGACGATATTTTGATCTACTCTCGGACAATGGAGGAGCATGAAAAGCACTTGCGCTTGGTGCTACAGTGTCTGTGAGAGCACAAATTGTATGGGAAGTTGTCCAAATGCTCTTTTTATCAATCGAAGATTCACTACTTAGGGCATGTCATCTCCGACGAAGGCATCTCCGTGGATCCAGCAAAGGTCGAGGCTATTATGGAATGGCCTGTGCCGACGAATGTCCCGTAAGTGCATAGCTTCATGCATTTAGTAGGATACTATCGATGGCTCATCGAGGGTTTTTCAAAGATAGCAAATCCGATCACGGAATTTCAAAAGAAAAACAAGAAGTTTGTTTGGATCGAGAAATGCGCGGAAGCATTTCGGAGGCTCAAGGAATTGTTGACAACAACACTGATACTAAAGGTCCCTGACATGGATGCAGAATTCTTGGTATGAACTGAGGCATCCAAGGAAGGCCTAGGCGGAGACTTGATGCAAGACGGACAAGTGAGCACTTACATTTACAGGAAACTGAGAAGGCATGAGGAGAACTACACGACACACGATTTGGAGTTGTTAGCCATCATATATGCCTTGAATGTTTGGAGACACTACCTTGTTGGATGAAAATTTGAACTAAAGACTGACCGCGCAACAACAACGTTGGTCGGAATTGCTTAGCGAGTACGACATCGAGATTACTTACATAAAAGGAATGGTGAACCGAGTGGCATATGCATTGAGTCAGAGACCATGCTTATTTTTGGTGTTGCGTCTTCAGAAGAATCTATGTGAAAAGAGTCTAACTTTACAGCATGATGATGACTGGTACAAAGAGGTCGAGGGTTTTATCAGACAAAACTCAAAGATGGTACCATGATTTGAGGGATTTTCATTTGATAGAAATGGGTTATTGAGGTTTAAAAGTCGGATCTACATACCGCCAAACGACGAATTGAGGATGTTGATCCTAAGCGAGGCTCATAGAGCAATATACATGGCTCACCCAGGAGTTACGAAGATGAGGGCAGACCTTAAACCCTTATTCTTCTGGAAGGGAATGAAGACAGACATAGTCAACTATGTGGCCAGATGTCTAGAAGGTCAACAGGTGAAGGCTGAACATAGACACCCAACAGAATTACTACAACCACATGCTATTCCAGAATCGAAATGGGAGGTTATTTCGATGGATTTAATTGTTGTATTTCCACTAACGGCAAGGAGACATGACTCAATTTTTGTAGTAGTATACACTCTGATGAAGAGTGCTCACTTTATTCCTATGCATACGACGTATCAGGCACCTGACATAGCTAGAGTTTTCATCAGTGAGATTGTGAGGCTGCATGGTGTACCTAAGAGGATTATATCCGATCGAGAATCGATGTTCACTGGATGATTTTGGACAAGTTTCCAAGATGCCTTGGGAACCCAAATTAAATTTAGTACTGCGTATCACCCAAAGACTGACGGGGAAATTGAATGAACCAGACCTTGGAGGACATGTTGCGCATGTACGTGATGGACCAACAAAGGCATTGGGAAAAATTCTTGCCACTGGTAGAATTCACTTATAACAATAGCTACCAAAGTGCCATTAAGATGGTACCTTTCGAGTTTCTTTACAGGTGACCATGTCGGGTGCTCGATTTGAGATCGACTTGCAGATAGGGTTTAGGTGGGACCGAAAGCGAAAAAAAAAATAAAAAAATTGGAAGATTAAATGAAAACTTTAAGACAAGGGATCAAGGAAGCGCAGGATCGACATAAGAGTTATGATGATGCGCATCATTTCGACTGTAGTTATGTTGTGGCGATCGAGTCTTTTTACGGCTGAAACTGCATAAGAGTTCGATCTAGTTTGGAAAAAGTGGGCTAAACTATATCCTACGATATTTTGGAAAGGAGAGGCTGGTGGCCTGATGACTAGCCTTGCCTGATTCTTGAGGCGTATGCATGAATTATTTGACATATCTGTTGAGACTTTATGATTAGTGATCCTTCACATTATTTGACTTGAGCACCTTGCAGGTGTTGGATGAGGGTGCACTCATGGCTGAGTCGATCCGCATCTTGGATCATCACATTCGACAACTACGACGTCGAATTATAGAGTAGGTCAAGGTCTAGTGGGACAATTATAGTCTGCACTCAACGACTTGGGAGGACGCATATGATATGCACCAACAATTTCCAATTTTTTTTGATAGATAGACATATGATACTGTGATACACTTTATTTCGGCATTTATACTGTGAAACTTCAGGATGAAGTTTATACCAAGAGGGGCTGTATGTAACATCCCGCTCTGGCGCACCGAGCGAACTTATTCCTTGAGGACACTTTCTCACAAGTGATCCAGATTATTATGCTATTAAAACTCTAATTTTTATAATGAGGCGTTATGGGTTGATGATATGTTGTTTTACTACAATTGACATAGACAGGTGCTATTGACTCGGTTTTACTGAGTGTGGAGGGTTTTGGACCTCGAGGATGCAGAGGCATCGACGAAACCCCTTGGACTCCAGATCGAGTCAAGGAGTGTGCCAATGGGGTTTGATTGTTTTACTGTGATATTAGTGCATCTGATTGGATGATATGATATGGATATGTTCTGACATGATTTGTTGATGATGCAGGTTGATGATAGCTTGCCGACCAGACTCACATATGGATTAAAGGGGTCATGCATGACTACCAGAGATGTTGAGGGAGACGTGTGGACAACAGCCCTGCCACAGCCTACTAGCACTCTCATCGTGGCTCGAACTATAGGTTAACGATTACCTAGTTCAAGAGGACCCACGATGTCGTGAGGGCCGACTGCGACAGTCGCTCACGATGATTCTAAGGGGCACGCAATAAGGCGGGGGGCTTATTCCTTAGAATCCCTTAGTCTTCCACAAGTTCACCTGGCGGAGTCTTGACTCTAGGGGTTATTGATGTCTACCAAATCAGTCAAGAAGCGAGTGGCACCGTTGGACCCTGTAGTGCATCTTGAAGGGCACGTCGCGCAAAGGAAACATAATAAGAGGTGAGTGGCACCCTTGGACCACGTAGTGCGTCCTAAAGGGCACGTCGTGCAAGGGAACATATGAGGCGAGTGGCACCCTTGGAGCACCTAGTGTGTCCTGAAGGTCACGTCGCATTGGTGATGATAGAGGAATGAACCTAGATGGCCTTAGGACGAATAACGTATCAAGTCTCTTAAAACAATTTCCCTAATTAAATGTCGCCCAGTACAAAATCTAGGTCTAAGTCTAAACTACGCTAGTGGTAAAATTTAGTCTACCTTTTAAAAAATATATATAATAATAATTTAAATAAAAACAACTTAAATAATAGATAGGATCTTCATAAAAGCTTGTAACACGAAGGGAGTAAGAAATTTAATTTATTCATAAAAAAAATAAAATCTGTGGATATAAAATGTAAAGAGGGAATTAATTTTTTTATCTTTTTGATAATTTAAAATATACTAATTTAATGATATAAGGGAAAAGGGGTTAAATTCCACACCTACCTTTTTGAGTTCTAATTAAAAGGGGAAAGAGGGAAAATTAAAAAAAAATAGGAAACTAGGGAAAAGAGGTAACATAAAAAGGGAAAGGGAACTTAAGGGAAAAATCGAAAAGTCAACTTAGTAAAGAATCTACCATTTAAGAGCTTTCTAATTTTAACTGAATTAACAATTTCATAATAGGGAAAGCCTTTAAAACCTGTAAGGGAATTTGGGGACACCTAGGAGTGATTCTAGGAGTAACTCTAGGTGGATGAGGGAAATAAGATAGTTAATTAATTAAAGAAAATAAATAATGGAGGAATGAAGGGGATGGGTGGCACTTGTATGGAGAAGAATTTTTAGGAATTTAGTTTTAAAACTCTAATTAAATGAGATTTTAGGAAAGAGAGGAAGTTCAAAACTCTATAAAATGAAGAAAGGAGAAGGAGGAAGGGGATATTCTATTCGCATAAAGTTACGCTGGAGAAATATCAACTTGACTGATTTACTTGTGGGAGTTGGGATACCCAACTCGGAGAGGAGTGGTAGCTCAGCCTTGCGAGGCGAGCTGGGAGCTAGTCAAAATCTCTGGACAGTGTGTGTGGCCCCTTTGCGGCTAGGGGGGCTAAAACAGAAGGAGAGTACCCTAGCATTGGCTAGGAGGTACTGGTGAAGTCTCGACGGTCGGCGAGCAAGAGTTGCACAGAGCGAGTGGGACAACATTCAGAGAAGTCTATCAGGAAACGATACGCTTTTCATTTCTATTTGGTAGTGGGTATTAAGACTTATGCTTGGATCTTCTTGTTCATTGGAAAAGTAAACTGATGATAAATTTTATATAACGCTTGCTGAAACTCCTAATCTCATTCAACGTATTTCTCAACTCCTGATTTCATTCAACGTTTTGCTGAAACTCCAGTTTTTATTCAACGATTTACAAATGATAAATTTTATATAACAATTGTCGAAACTCGAGTTTTCATTCAACGATTTGCAAATGATAAATTTTATATAACGATTGTTGAGACTCTAGTTTTCATTCAATGATTTGCAAATGATAAATTTTATAGAACGATTACTGAAACTCCTGGTTTCGTTCAACGATTTGCTAGTTGTTAAATTGTATTGAAGCATTTCCCTGTACCTTTTGGTGCCATTCAATGATTGTGGTAATATCTACTCCTAGTTGTACTTGTTAGATGATTGTAGTGTTGTAATGTATGGACATATTAGTTTAGCCGATCTTCAGTCAACGATCCAATCAATTGAATTATGTGAATAGTGTTAAACATAGGTGCGCCGGACTGAATGACTCGTGGTGAACACAGTGAAGTTTGGTTGATTTTTATTTTATTTATCTGGATTCTCTCCACGATTTGAGGGTTACTGCCTTAAGGAAAAGCGTGGTGGTATAACCCTTTCCTATTAGCGCCTTGTTGTGCAACGCATGGCTCCTGAACGATGGCTATGTATCGCCTTAGAGATTTGTTGTTAGCCTTGTTCCTTAACGAGTACAGTGTAGATTTTTCCCTGTCACCAGCTGCATTTTATTTGAATTTTCCTTTACCCGGACCATACACATAGATTCTACTTACCTCGAATTTGGTTACTGCCTTATAGATTTTAATTTTCCTTGGATTAATTATTACTTCACCAGAAAATGAATGTGTGTTGCTTCATTCTACCACGATTTGTCCATTAAAACATAGTTGGGTTTGCTGATTAAAAGACCCTCATTTGGCCCTTAGTGTAGCCTGCGTCTGCAGACGTGTGACTCAACAAATTTCCCCTTTGATGACAACAATTTCCTTTCTTTTACCTGACGACGAGTTTATTTGACTCCATAGTTCTGACCGCCCTCTGTTATTTCTGGCAATGATACTTATTGATGGGTTAGCGTTGATAATAACATTTAGTTGCGTTGAATAGAGAAGATATGATTTTCTTCTAAATGCATAACGACATTCAATTTTTCATTAAATGACACTCCCCTGAATACCGCCACTTATATTTTAGACCATAACTGTAGGTCAATGGCCGACATCCTTTTTATTTATCATTATTTTTTATCTGTTGGACATTTGATGTAATGATTATCGCTGGTAGGTGGGTTTATATTGATGGACAATGCTGAGCCTGTCAAGTTGACAACAACGATTAGCTATCCATTCCTTTTTGACTGAGGGGTAACAAATCTCTAAATGTCATGATGTGGTTAATTTATAATTATTCCAATAATTATTGTTAATCTATTTCAAACTTGCTCCATTTATTTTCTTTAATGTTAGATTAGATGGTAATGATAGTTAGGGATCTAATATGGATTAATTAGATTAGTCAATTAGGTTGTGATGATGGACATGGTAATTAAAATTGCTAAATTGGTGGTATCTAATGACTATTTGATGGTTGATGAATGGCTAGTTCATAATTTAGAAAAGTTAGTTAGAAGTAATTATTGATTATTTATATTTTAATTATTAACCCAATCAAAGTTCAAATTTGCTTATTGACGTCCATTTAATGTTGATTTAGATGGCACCTTGATGAAAATTTCTAAATCAGAATTGTTCATGATTGTGTTGAGGTTAAAATTAGATTGTACAATAACAACGATTATATCCTAGGCTCACTAAGATGAGTCGTAATTCATGATTAAGATCGGTTGGTAACTCGCTGGCTAATGGAGGTTAGACTGGGAACTCGATTTGCAATTAACGCCATTTTAAACCTCAGATAACGACCTTTTAAGCCTTGTTTAATGGTTGTTGTTTTATATTAATTAATGATTGTACGTAGTTTGCAAACATTCAACGTGATTGGTTTTGCTTACTGCAAGGGTTCTAATTACTTTAAAAATTAATCTCGAGTGCATTAGGTTGTTGGGATGATTGTCCTTAGCTTAGTAGTCTTGGTCTGCTAGTGTCCGGGGGATGTAGAAACCTCCTTTTTCCTCAGAACAATCACCATCCCTGAGACCTTAAATGTTCAAAATCGATGGGAACCTGGGCTTGAGCGTTGTTTATGTGTCCTGGAGATCCTAACCATTGCAGGGTATGACGGGTGGGTAGTCATTTTTATTCTTGTCGGTTGAGTTCATACATTGCTTCTAGGTGATTGTTGTGCTTCTATGTTGGGTCGTCATGTTGTTGATGCATGAGTTGCTTTCTCCTTGTTCATCATCATGTTTCATTGTCAAGTATAATGATATCGTTACCTTCACACACACTCTCACAAAAAAAAAAATTGCACTTGTTATGTGAGGCTTGTTGTCGAGACGGAATGGGAGGTTCTTCACAGTTTGATAGATAGACATATAATACTATGATACACTTTATTTCAGCATTTATATTGTGAAACTTCGAGACAAATTTTAGACCAAGAGGGGGTGTATGTAACATCCCTCTCTGGTGCACTGAGCGAACTTATTCTTTGAAGACACTTGCTCGCTAGTGATCCAGATTATTATGGTATTAAAACTTTTGATTTTAATTATGAGGTGTTATGGGTTGATGACATGTTGTTTTACTACATTGACATAGACAGGTGCTATTGACTTGGTTTACTGAGTGTGTAGGAGTTTGGACCTCGATGATGCGGAGGCATCGATGGAACCCCTTGGACTCCGGATCGAGTCAGGGAGTGTGCCATTGGGGTTTGATTGTTTTATTGTGATATTAGTGCATCTGACTGGATGATATGATATGGATGCGTTCTGACATGATTTGTTGATGATGCAGGCTGATGATAGCTTGCCGACCAGACTCACATATGGAGTAAAGGGGTCACACACGACTACTAGAGATGTTGACTAAGAGGTGTGGACAACAGCCTTGCCACAACCTACTAGAACTTTCGCCGTGGCTCGAACTGTAGGTTAGAAATTACCTAGTTCGAGAGGACCCACGATGCCATGAGGGAAAACTGCGACAGTCGCTCACGATGATTCTAAGGGGAGCACAATAAGGCATGGGCCTTATTCCTTAGAGGCCCTTAGTCTCCCACAAGTTCACCTGGCAGAGTATTGAGTCCAAGGGTTATTGATGTCTACCAAGTCAGTCAAGAGGCGAGTGGCACCCTTGGAGCACGTAGTGCATCCTAAAGGGCACGTTGCGCAAGGGAACAGATGAGGCGAGTGGCACCCTTGGAGAAACTAGTGCGTCCTGAAGGGTACGTCATGTAGTTGATGATAGAGGAATGAACCTAGATGGCCTTAGGATGATTAACGTATTAAGTATTTTTAAAACAATTTCCCTAATTGAATGCCGCCCAGTACGAAATCTAAGGTCTAAGTCTAAATTACGCAAGTGGTAAAATTTTATCTTCTCAAAAAAACTAAAAATAATAATAATAAAAATAAAAATAAAAACAACTTAAATAATAATTATGAACTTCATTAAATCTTCTAACATGAAGGGAGTAAGAAATTTAATTTAATCAAAAAAAAAAATGTTGTTATAAAATGTAAAAAGGGGAATTAATTGTTTTATCTTTTTGATGATTTAAAATATACTATTTAAATGATAAACGGGAAAAGGGGTTAAATTCCACACCTGCCTTTTTGAGTTCTAATTAAAAAGGGGAAAGAGGGAAAATAAAAAAAATTAGGAAACTAGGAAAAGAGGTAAACATAAAAGGGGAAAAGGGGGAACATAAGGGAAAAAGCAGAAAGTCAACTTAGTAAAGAATCTACCATTTAAGAGCTTTCTAATTTAAACTGAATTAGCGATTTAATAATAGGGAAAGCCTTTAAAACCTATAAGGGAATTTGGGGACACCTAGGAGTGATTCTAGGAGTAAATCTAGACCTGGGTGAGGGAAATAAGATAATTAACTAATTAAAGAAATTAATTAATGGAGGAATGTAGGGGATGGGGGACACTTGTACGAAGAAGGATTTTTTAGGAATTTATTTTTAAAATTTTAATTAAATGAGATTTTAGGAAAGAAAGGAAGTTCGAAACTCTATATATTGAAGGAGGGAGAAGGATGAAGGATCATCTTATGTTTGCGTAACGTTACATTGCAGAAATATCTACTTGACTGATTTACTTGTGGGAGTTGGGGATTCCCAACTCAGAGAGGAGTGGTAGCTCGGCCTTGCAAGGCGAGCTGGGAGCTAGTCAAAATCTCTGGATAGTGTGTGTGGCCCCTTTGCATCTCGAGGGGCTAAGGGGGAAGAAGAGTACCCCTATCATTGGCTGGGAGGTATCGGTGAAGTCTTGATGGTCGGCGAGCGGGAGTTGCACGGAGTGCGCAGACATCACTCAGAGTGGGTAAACATGCAACTGTACACTTTCTTTGTTTGAATGGTAGATTGTTGTAGGTTTTTGGATCTGCATGTTAATTATGTAAGTAGAATGGATGTTTAGATTGATGGCTGAAATTTTTCTTAGCCTAGCTCGACAATTGTTGACTTTTATGGCCTTCGTCTTCCCGCATGTCGCGACCGCCCTGTGTGTTGATTGTGACCTTGAGGTTGTTAGCCTTCGTCCCTAGTTCACCAGTCCTTACCTGAGCAGTCAGTCAGGAGCCTGATCTATAGTCATCACCTTAGCATTAAAATACCTATGGATCTCAACACCCTGCTTTTCTATGTGAGGATGGCGAGCGAAGGAAGTTGTCGTCAACCATCTACCCCTCCTGATTGTCCTTGGCTGGTTGATTGTATTGCACCCTCTTGCGATTAATTTGTTCATTGCTGTGATCTTATACTACTTTTCCTTTTCACCCTGGAGTCATCGCTTACACTCTTCTTGGCCGAATGGTTATAGTTAAGGGTTATGGTAGCCTGAAGCCCATCTTGGTATTTTTATTGTTGACAGTTTGATTTTGTTTTTGTCAATTGACCAGTAATGAGTCGAGTTTCATTTAGTTTCTTTTTATTTCCAATAGAATGATTGATTTAGCCTTTCATGTGATCCTTTCTGTTTAGATCCTTGTGTTTGCCTGTAGCTGTATGCACTGTATTGGGGTTATAGCAAGGGGAAAATGCCTTGGTTTCATGTCTGTATTTATATATATATTTATTTGTATTCTGGCAATAAAAGGATCGATTCAGGTCTGCATTTTTTTTTTTTACAATGGTATCCTGGAAATTGAAATAAAAATGTTTTATTGATTCCCTGTCTGCAAATTTTTGGGTATTTTGGAAATGAAAAAAAAAACACAATGGTTTCATGTCTTCTTTCAATTACTTATCAAAATTTTATAGATTATTTGTTTACGCCCTTTGATTTTCCATCAAGATCAATATTCATCTTGTCCCTTTTAAAGTACGAAATCGATATTACTATTGGTGCGTGGAGCATTGGCCTTCGATGGAAAATTTTCGAGTAACTATTCTCCTGTGTAATGAACATCCAGAAATATATAACTCTTATTACCTTAAAAAAAATACTTAGTTTCTTTTCTGCGTGAGTAATTCAATTTATGTTGGATAAGTGGATGCAATTATGATTGTTGAAAGAAAAATATCTCAGTGTATCTGATCCATATGGATATTGGTGGCCACCCACCTTTTCCAACTGGCTCAAAACAGTTTTCTGACATTTTTGGCAATTTACTATTTTTAGCAGTTTTTACTTCCGGGGCCATTTTGAGGGCCTAAATGAAATTTTTTCGGTATTGATATCCTCAATGATAGCCAACAGCATGATTGAGCCCCCAAAATGAATCTCTTCGGTGATACCTTTCCAACAGGCTATCACACGCCTAAAACAGAGATCGTATGCAAAAGTTACGACCTCGGAAAGTTGATGTACTAGCTTACCCAAACGGGGCCCACATGAATTTTGGCGTTTCATCTCCTAGGGTTAGGTTTTTGGATGTCTAGGGTTTTTTGAATTCTTTCTTATTGTAAAAATGCCTTCAGAGCCTCATTGTAACCTTCTTCTTGTGAATGCGCTGTCGTCACATCTCTTCTCAGAGATAAGCCGCCACCATTCCAACAAGCTTGTTTCCACTACATTTTACAGTTTCAGCTTATTTCGTTATTGAATAGAAAACCAGTTTTACTGTATCTCTGTTATTTTGTGTTAAGCACTTGTTAATAATATATATTCATTTCTTTATGCTCATAAAATCCAGATCAGTGGTATCATAGCGATCTGCTCCTTGTCGTCTTAATGCATGTCCCCAACGAGGTCGGAGTACAAAGAGTTGGGTCTCGAGCTTGTTTCTCTTGAGGACAGAAGCTCTCACATGCCCAAGCGACCTCCCATGGCAGGAGAAAAGAAATATGACGGGATAGGAGATCCTTTCAAACTATTGATTGAGGAAGCCCTGGCGCAACAGAGGAACGAGATGATGGATAGTTTCACGCAAATCCTTCGACGACTACCAACAGGCGATGCATCTTCTTCGAATGGAGGCGCCACCCCCTTCAAGGTACAAATAAAATTTGATATTCCTATATTTGAAGGTCAGATAGATGCAGATGTTGTAGACAAGTGGTTGAATCTACTAGAAGGGTATTTTTCTGTTCATAAATTTTCGAATAGAGAAAATATTACTTTTGTGCTCCTCAAAGTTGTTCCCCATGTCAAAGATTGGTGGGAAACTTTCTGTGAGCAAAAGGAAACAGAGGAAACCTCATTATTTCCAGTCATGGCCACCTAGACATCCTTCAGGGATGCTATTAAGGAACAATACTATCCTGTAGAAAGTTATGATGACTTGTATACCAAATGGACCATACTACGGCAAGAAAGAGACCAAGCAGTGCCAAATTTCACAAATATCTTCCATACCTTGCACACCAAGTTGGGTATCAAAGATTCAGAGCGACATTTGGTGCTCAAGTATTGCGGTGCTCTACATAGATACATTCATACCAAAATGGAATTTCTAGACATCTCATCCTTGGGCGTGGCCTACCGATATGCCGTCAAAATTGAGCAGAAGCTCAAACAAAAGACGCAGCAATTTGGGCCTGGGAACCCCTCACAACAAAAGCCAAGAAAGGGCGGTCGCAAACCACCGAACAAAGGATAGATAAAAGATGGATAGTATCAAGACAACTAGTACAAGACGCAAGCAAAGAAGGACACCGGAAAGACAAAGAAAGATACCGGGAAGTGGTGCAACTTCCATAAGATCCCTTGGCATAACACTGCTGACTATCACTCAAAGCAGTCACTGGTGGCCAAAGTGAAAGCCTCTGAATCAGATGCAGATTCTGACTCTGAGACAGAACCAGAAAGGGGAAGACGGATCATTCATGTGGAACCCAGTACCACCGTTGCTACCACCAAGATCCAGCCTGGTGAACCAGATGAGCCATAAGAAGGAGAGTGCCTCTTCCATTCACAGATGTGGGTAAAAGGCACCCCGATGTACTTCATCGTTGACATCGGTAGATAGAAGAACCTCATATCAGCAAAGGTCGTCAAGCGGCTGGCCCTGCCAACAACGCTGCACCCACAACCCTACACCATTGGATGGCTACGCCAAGGAAGCGATCACCACGTCGGCCAACAGTGTCGACTGTCGTATGGCATCAATCCCTTCAAAGACGAGGTATTGTGTGATGTTGCTACTCTTGAAGTTTGTGATGTTCTTTTGGGCCAACCTTATTTATGGAAACGTCATGCTATATATGAGTCTATCCCTCGTAGTGTTATTATTACTTTGAATAGGAAATTGTACAGGATACCCGAGGCAGTCCCACCTAGTGCTATTTCCTTGATCTCTGCTAAGCAATGTAGGAAGGTCATCTCTCAGACGGGGAAGTTTTTCTTCTTCATGATTCGCTCTCAGAATTAGTGAAAGATCGCAGCCACATCCAGGGTCTCTGCGGCCGACCTCTCCACACAACAAAATCAAGTAGATAAGGTCATGGAAGAATACTCAGATATCTTCTCCTCACCTATAGGGGTGCCTCTGCATTGCCAGGTCAAGCACCCCATCGATCTGACCCCCAACGCACCGCTGCCCAATGGGCCAGTCTATCATCGCTCTTTGTTAGAGAATGAGGAGATCAAGAGACAGATCCAAGAACTGCTCCACAAGGGGAACATACACCCTAGCTCATCACCTTGCGTGAGCCCAATCGTGCTAGTATAGAAGAAAGATGGAACCTGGCGACTCTGTATTGATTACCGGTCTCTGAATAAAATCACTGTCAGAAATTGGTACCCGATTCCCCGAATTGATGACCTCCTTGATCAACTCATGGGGGCCAAATACTTCAGTAAGATTGATCTGAAGTCTGGCTACCACGAGGTCCCGATAGAATAGATAGATGTATGGAAGATCACCTTCAAGTCAAAGGAAGGACTTTTTGAATGGTTGGTCATGCCCTTTGGTTTGACAAATGCTCCAACCACTTTCATGAGGATGATGGATGATATCCTGCGACCATTCCCCAATACTTTTGTAGTGGTGTATCTGGATGACATTCTAATTTACAACAAGACTTGGGACAAACACTTGCAGCATATTCAATAGGTTTTGCACACCCTACGGCAGCACAAGCTATACGCCAACCTAGAAAAATGCTCCTTCAGCATGGATAGGGTCCATTACCTGGGCTACATCATTGATCAACATGGCGTACATGTGGATCCAGCCAAGATCCAAGTCATTCGTGACTGGCCAGCCCCAAAAACACTCACTGAGCTTCAGAGCTTCTTGGGACTTGCTAATTTATACCGCAAGTTCATGTTGGGTTTCTCCCATATTGCATGGGCCCTCAACCAAATAAACAGGGGTGGTGGTAAGGCAAAATTTGTGTGGGGATGGTCCCAACAACAAGCGTTCGATGATTTAAAGCAGTGCTTGTGCTAAACCCCAATACTTTCACTACCAGACCTGCAACATCCCTTTGAGATCGAGACAAATGCTTCAGACTATGTCATGGGCACCGTTCTCACTCAGCATGACCACCCCGTGGCCTATCATAGTGAGACACTGTCAGATACTGTCTGTAAGTACCCTACTTATGACAAAGAAATGTACTCCATTGTGCAAGCATGTCGCCAGTGGAGACATTACATTCTTGGGAAGGATACAATCATCCACACTGATCATAAGCCACTATAGTTCATGCAGACATAGGGAAAACTACAAAATGACCACCATCAAAAGTGGTCCACATACTTGCAGCAATTCCACCTCAACATCAAGTATAAAACAGGAAGCACCAATCGCGTCACTGATTGCCTCAGTAGACCGCCAGTCACGACACTCACCACGGTGCTAGACTCTTGTGGCCATGAGACATCTAGATGGCCCCAACTCTATGAGACAGACCCTGACTTCGCCACCACCTACCAAATGTTGGGTGCAAATGCAGTTGTTGATAATTTCCATCTTCAGGATGGGTTTTTGTGTCGTCTGGGCCATATCTATTATCCATCAAGCGAGCGAGCGAGTGAAGCTGATCTGGGAAGCCCACTACAGTCGGGTGGCATGACACTTCGGTGTCGAAAAGACAGTGGCGATGCTACAGAAAAATTTCTACTGGTTGAAACTTCGACAGGAGGTCGGCAAGTATATCAGGTCCTGCACTGCCTGCGTTATTGCCAAACCAACCACTAAGAAACAGGGCTTGTACACCCCTCTTCCTAATCCTGATAGGCCATGGGAATCCATCTCAATGGACTACATGTCGGGCCTCCCATCCATCAAGCGGGGAAATGACTGTGTTGTTGTGGTTGTTGATCGCTTTTCTAAGATGGCAATTCTGGTTGCCTACAAGAAGAGCATCACAACAGAGGCCACTGCCAAGCTCTTCTTTGAACGAGTCTGGGTACATTTTGGAATCCCACAAACCATTGTCTCAGATTGGGATAGTCAATTTCTCAGCACATTCTGGTTGAGCCTCTGGTCACTGCTGGACACCAAGCTCACCAAATCCATGACCTTCCACCCCCAGACAGATGGCCAAAATAAGGTTGTAAATCAAATGATTGTGCATATCCTTCGCATGTATAATTCAAAGAAACCTCGCACATGGAATGAGAGCCTTCCTTATGTCCAGCATAGCTACAACCGAGCCTTGCATAGCTCAACCGGCCACGGCCCCTTTCAAGTGGGGTTGGGATTCCAACCATTGGGTCCCATAGATGTTGCACTTCCCCTTGTAGTCACCTCGACTGACTCATCTCCTGCTCCAACTGAAGCTGACAAAGCCACTCGATTCATTGAGCGGATCCAGCACATCCACCAATAGGTTCAGGATATCCTAAAAAAGTCCAATGACAAGTACAAACAATGCCATGATCAACATCGAGTGCCGCATAAGTTTCAGGTGGGAGACAAAGTTTGGTTGCACTTGCAGAAAGAACGCCTTACAGGACCCCATCGGAAGATTTGCCCACTCCGTTATGGAATGTACACTATCACCAAGGCCATGGGGGATAATTCTTTTGAGCTCAACATTCCTCCTTTCCTTGGCCTGCACCCAGTGTTCAACGTGGATCTCCTTTGCCCTTATTTCCCACCATTATTGGACACCTTAGAAGTAGGAGAATAGTTGAAACCAACAGAGCTCAACCCTGACTGCATACAACAGGAATCCAATGATCATATTGTGGACAGAAAAATCAAGGGAACTCGACAACAAAGGATCCAACTTTATCGACTCGTCAAAGTAGGGCAGCTCCTGCACCAAGGCAAGTGGCTCACCCGGGGCCAAATTCAGCAGAAATTTCCTCATCTAATGGGGTACCTCAACGCAATGGAGACCATTGCTTCCTAAGGAGGGAGGATTGATCCAGATGGATATCGTTGTCCACCCACCTTTTCCAACTGGATCAAAACAATTTTCTAACATTTTTGGCAATTTACTATTTTTAGCAGTTTTTACTTTCGGGGCCATTTTGAGGGCCTAAATGAAGGTTTTTCGGTATCAAGCTCCTCAATGATATCCAAAGTCATTATTTATCCCCCAAAATGAATCTCCTCAGCGATACCTTTCCAACGGGCTATCACACGCCTAAAATAGAGATCGTATGCAAAAGTTACGACCCCGGGATGTTGATATACTAGCTTACCCAAACGGGGCCCACATGACTTTTGGCGTTTCATCTCCTAGGGTTAGGTTTTTGGATGTTTAGGGTTTTTGGAATTATTTCTTATTGTAAAAAGGCCTTCAGAGCCTCATTGTAACCTTCTTCTTGCGAATGCACGCTGTCGTCACTTCTCTTCTTAGAGATAAGCCACCACCATTCCAGCAAGCTTGTTTCCACTGTATTTTACAATTTCAGCTTATTTCGTTATTGAATAGAAAACCAGTTTTACTGTATCTCTGTTATTTTGTGTTAAGCACCTGTTAATAATCTGTATTCATTTCGTTCTGCTCATAAAATCCGGATCAGTATCCTTGTCCTTGTAAACGAATTAGAAATTTATACAACCATCTTAGAGTTGTCAATACTCTGTTAGGAATCTGCGATTTCATTTTTCCTTGCGTCTTGAGTTTCGATATTATCCCTATCAATCAAATTTTGGTTGGGCTCCTTAGTATACCAAACACTTTGGTAAATTACTTTCTTTTAGCTCCTTTATCTAAAACCTTCAATGGGTGTATGCCCTTTGCACAACACATTACTATGTGTTCTTCCCTCCCCTTGGCATGTGGTCTTGGTGTTTGAGCGTTGTTCGTAGGGATGGGCCTGTATGATGTTAATGATGTTAATTGACTCATGAGCTTGTGTTTTTCATGTTTGCATTCGACGATGCAGTGTTGTTTTGGTTTCTGTGTTGAACTTGATGATGTTGGGTGTGTGGTGCATTGTGCACATGTATGTCATGTGATATTCCCTATTTTGGCATACGATGTGGCTTGATATGTTTACTTTAGGTGCTTGATAAATTGCAAATAACTTGACATCTTGTGTGCCTTTGTATATAATTATTTCCTTTCCTTAAAGCTTAACCATTAAACAAAATTGTTATTTTGTTGCATGTCTATTATACTACAAAGTATCATAAGTTTAATACCAAAACATGTCCCAGAACAAGTGTCAGATTGTATTGTGCACCAGTTTTAAGGTCTAGAAAGAGTCTAAAACCCTGTTGGTTGAAGGTTGATTTCTACCTTACCACTTGATGGAATTGTTCATTAATATTCTTAGTCTTCTAAATATGGAAGTGTAAGTTATTTTATGAAATCTTAATTATTCCTTAATATGATTGAATTTCCTACATTTTCTAAATGGTTATGTAATGTAAAGTTAGCACTAAATTTTTGTATTGCTCTAAGAATACTTTTGATCTTATCATGGTTCCTTTAAATGGATTTGTAACCTAGCATTGGGTACTTAATTTATTGTTTTAAATAAGACTTGGGTCTTCCTTCATTGCTTTATACATGGATATGCAGTGGGCATATAAGGTCCTTATTATATTACTTAATATGTCTTGATCTTCATAAGATCTCTTAATGGATATGTAAGATAATATATGAATTATCTTCTCTATTCTTAGTTATGGACTGAAATTAAGATAGGTTCATTGCAATAGAAGTGTAAGGTAGCCTTGGAATCCTTCCATATTGTGTGTTATGATTGATTCTCTTAGTTTTTTAAAAATGGATATGCAAGCAGTTTTATTAATTGCTATTTATGAATGATTTTTATTAGTTTTATAAAATGGATGCATAATGTAAAGTTGTATTAAACTTAATGTATTTTCTTAAGAAGATTGATCTTCTTATGGGTTCTCATAATGAATATGTAATTTTCACCTTTTAAATTCCTTACATATTCCTAGAAGATAGTCCTTAATATGAAGATGTATAATTTAGCTACATAAGAATAAGAGTGTACTTATGCTCTTTATTTTTATTTTTTTTTGTAAGTAAGAGTATTTTATTAATATATAAAGAGCCTCCAAAAACAAAACTAGAGTTACAGAATGTTCAAAATTGTCGTGCTGTAGTAACTGAACTGCCCCAAGGGGGAAACCAGTTCAGCTAGCCGGTGTTATGGTCTACATGTCTATCATACTAGTAAAACTATAAACAGAACTGAGAGTAGTAAAATAAAACATAAGTAGAGTCTCCATAAGGGTCATACATTTGTCTTATATTCCAGCCAGGTGGCATAGGTGGCCTCATTCGAGTGCTCTTCTTCAACAGGTGTTCCTCGCCATTCCATCTGCGCATCATCTTCCGCATTATCCACTTCTAATACAACCTCTCCATCCACGTGCATGGCTTGCCCCAAGTCGCCACCCTCCGCTGGAAGCTCCTTTTCTCTCCTGCCAAACGTGTCTGCTGGGACATGCTCATCTTGCGTTGTTGCTCCTTGGAAGGTGGAGAGGATATGGAGGAGTGCAGAGGCCTTCCCATCCAGTTGTTGTAGTTAGAATTGTACATCATCCACTCCATGTCAGAGCTTGAAGACTAGCCTGTAAAGAATGCCCATGCTGTCCTGCATCTGCTCGTCTGGGATGGAGTCGGAGATAGAATGTGGAAAAGGTGGCACCTCTAAGGGTGGGTGAATGTGAAAGGATTCTGAGGCCAACACAAGTGCGCTAGCCAGGGGAAGTGGAAGTGTTGTAGGAGGTGCTCGAGAAGTGGATGCCTTGTCCAAGATGGGCTCCAAGGGTAATCCGAGCGAGCTGTGCGTAAGAACCAAACCTTCAAGCCAAGAAGAGGTCGCAAGTGGTTCAAGTTCAGGTTGCGAAGAGTGCGATGAGTGTGAGGAGTGTGAGGAAAGTGAATATTGGGAGGGGGATAGGTGTTCGAGGCCAAAATGGAAACCAGGGAGAGGTACAGACGCTCATGGCCGAGATGGAGTCCAGGGCGAGCCCCTTCTTGGCCTGCCTCTTTGCCTAGGCATGCTAACAGCTTGAGGGAAATGGTTGGGCTGAAAGGGAAGCCCCAGGTGAATGGAGAGGTTTGGAGAAGATCCAGTTGCAGGAGAGCACCAAGGAGCTGGTAGGAAGGGTTTGAAGCACAACAGGAGAGAACCAAGGAAGAGGTAAGCTAGAATGAGCCATATCTGCGTAGCTGGAGGAGAAGAAGGTCGAACCACATGCAGAGGTTGACGGTGCCTTCAATGAGATAGTCCATCGAGAGGATAGCCAGAGACGGGAAACGCACCAGTCTTAATGGCGCCTCGAACATCGTAGGAGGGTTTAATTGCATGGGGGTGGCGGCTGTGCTTGGCATGGATCCGTCACATGGATTTCGCCATGCTGGCCTGTGTGTGCCTCCTCGTTTTTCCATGTGGCCTGCACCATCACCCAATCCGGAGCTATGCTCTTGATTTATTATTCTTTATGTAATATCCTCTTTCTCTTTTACACTCAACATTGCTTGAAGGATTGATTAAATAGAGTAGATTAATAATTTTCACTATGAGGAATTGATGGTTAAGTATGTTGATAATTCTAGTCTTGAACTACGGTGTATGATTAGATTAATGGGATGTAGACACCTCCTTGTTCCTCAGAATAGTCACCAGCCCTGAGACCTTAAATGGTCAAAATCTATGGGAACCTGGGCTTGAGCATTTCTTATGTGTCTTGGAGGTCCTAACCTTTACAGGGTAGGATGGGTGGGTAGTCATTCTTATTTTCGTCGGTTGAATGTCGTACTTTGCTTCTAGGTGCTTGATGTGCTTTTATGATAGGCCGTTAGGTTGTGGTTGTGTGAGTTTCATGCATTGTATTGTCGTCGTGTTGTGATGTTGAGTATAATGTCACTATTACCTTCCTATACACACATACACCAACCCCCCCAAAAAAAACAAAAAAAAAATTAAGGGCGCTTTTACTGATTGTACATCGTAGGATTCGTACCAGATGGGGTTGTCACAAAAATTTTGAATCATTGATTGCTATTTCTCACTCACATTGAAGGGTCATGTCTTGTGTGTCATTGATGTTGGTTGCGTTGGGTTGGTCTCATGATTCTCCTTATCTTAGTAGGGTTGTCTTTCTTGTGATGGGAGGGATGTAGACACCTCCTTGTTCCTCAGAATAGTCTCCAGCCTTGAGACCTTAAATGGTCAAAATCGATGGGAACCTGGGTTTTAGTGTTTCTTATGTGTCCTAGAGGTCCTAACCTTGTAGGGTAGGATGGGCGGGTAGTCATTTTCTTCTGTCTGATTGATTCTCATATGTTGCATCCAACGACATGATGTGATAGTATGCTAGGTCGTTATGTTGTCTGTTGCCTAAATTGCGTGTGTTGTTTTCATCGTCATGTTGATTAATTGTTTGTCGTTGTTACTTTCCTGCTTTAAAAAAAAATCTACTTGTTATGCGACGCATGTTTTCGTAACGACATGGGTCGTTATAGAAGGTCTCTACTTACATAGAACTATCAAAAGAATTAAACCTATAAAAATATTCACATACTACAAGTGCACATATTCTTCCCACATCAAGTTCACGCCTTTAGTGGATTGGGTGGTGGGGGAGTAAGGGTGTGCATTTATACTTATCAGAAAGATTATAAATATAAAAAATTTCACATAGCTCTAATTTCCTAAAGGAAAATAAACATTGTGATGTAAGGATTACCCTATGATTAATTAGCAAAAAAATTCAATCTTCAGAACAAAAGTTTTTATAAAGTTATGTATATACTAAAGTGGATTATGATAAGTTAACTTTTAGTAAAGGATTATAGTTCCTTCAAACTAAATAAATTTTATTTACATGAAA
>JZKD02S1651372.1:127301-148384 GCA_000966675.3 Picea glauca
TATATATATATATATAAATTAAGAATTAGTATGAATATACCATCAATATAATAATAAGAGGATCCATTACTAAAGGGTGGTAAAGGGTCTCTCAACGCAATTCCCAATTAAATAATGTTTATAAATTTAATCAAATTATAGAATAAAGTTATTCTAGTTAATTAAAATTTAATATTTTTTTATGAATTCAATCAAATTATATAAATAAATTAAGTTACTTAATTAAAATATAAAAATATTTATGAAATTAACTAAGTTAAAATTTAATGATATTTTTAAATTCAACCAAATTATATAGAAAAATTAATTCACTTAATTAATATTAAGTAGAAACATTTATAAATTCAATCAATCTAAAATTGAATAACATTTATAAATTTAATTACACTAAAATTGAATAACATTTATAAACTAAATTAATTTGTATAAATAAATTGATTCATTTTATTGACATTAATTACAACATAAATTGTATATAAAGATAAAACATAATTTGTATATGAGGATTTGAGTATATTTGATTGTTAATTGATAACAAAGTCTATGGATTCCACTATATTGTATAAAGAGAGTAGTCCATTCAATTGAGGTTAAAAAACAAATGCATTTATAAATTTGCTTATTTTAGTTGATCAAATATTAAAAGAGCAAAAGACAAATGGACAATATTTTTTAGGGTTTATAAGCTTTGGATATGTATACTAGTCTTTATGTAAATATTATTTTGAGTGCACTTTTTATTTACATTTATCAAGGAAAAATGAACAATATTGTTTAGGGTTTATAAACTAGTGGATATGTATCTTGTATTTTTTAGATAAGAGATTGCAAATTTATATGATTAATTTACATTTTATTATGAAATATGTTAATTTGTTTATGTCTAAACCATTGATATTATTTATGTCAACAAATTTTTTAAAATAATTTCTTAAACCCAAAAATGACATCATTGTCTTCACATTCTAAAGTAATGCATATATTGTCTTCAAATTTTAAATAAACTACTACTTTTAATATAACAACATTATTTATCTAATCATATAATATTTTTGTTTTTATTGTCTAAGTTAAAATCAATTAAATGATAGATGGTTTTGACTTCAAATTTTAATATAACATCATTATATTGATGTAATCATAAATATAATTTATTATTATCATTATTGTTTAAGTGAATGAATTAATTTATATTAGATAGGTTTGGCCGTATATTGTTTAGAAAAGAGTGTGTATTCTAATTCAATCATGCTTTGCAGTATTATGGACAGGAATAATATGCCACAACTTTTATTCATCAAATTATTTTTAAAATGTTTTTAAGACTTCAATTTACATTTGTGAGATTGTCAACAATTATTAAGACTTAGATTTGTCTAATTCTACTTTAAATTTTAAAGGCATGAAGACCCACTATTATTACTCTTTTTCTTTTAGCTAAGCTATAAATAATAGATTATTACAAGTTTCTCTTTTAACTAAAGTAGCTCAAATTTGATACATGTTCAACAAATAAATAAAATAATTCACCAAATAAATAAAATAATTCACCAATAAATAAATAAAATAATATATCAACAAATAAATAAAAGTTTTCACCAATAATTAAATTAAATAATAACCCTAATTTTTTTAATTTTAATAAAAAATTAATAATTTAATTTTTAATAATAAAAAGAAATTGTGAAGGAATGTAAAAAAAAACTTAATTCAATAAGCAATAATTCAAGTTTAATGAAGTTTTATGATAATAAGTGTTTCAATTTTAATTTTCTAATCTATTTAGTTAATACAATATTTTCTTTTAAACATATTTATTAAGTTAAAAAAATGATAATTTGTAGTTAAATATATTTAAAAATGTCATGATGTTGATAAGATGAGAAACACTCATAAATACAAACATTCAATATTTGGTAGTAGGGATTGAAGGTGCACACTTGTTCAAATAATTGTATAGATTCATTCTCTAACAAATGTATATATTCAATTGAGTAGGTGATGGAAGATGAAGGTGTCTATTTACTCAGAATTATCAAAAGCATTGAACCTATCAAATTTTCAGATAGTGCAAGTGCACATCTTGTTCACACATCGAGTTCAAAAATTAAGTGGATTGAGTGGTGGGGGAGTAAGGGTGTGAAATTATACTTATTAAAAAGATTAGACATATAAAAAAAATTCACATAGCTTTAATTTCCTAAAGAAAAATGAGCATTGTGATAAGTTGTGACAATGTATATTATTCAAAGATTGTAACCTAAGGATTACCCTATGATTAATTAGTAAAAACATTTCAAACCTAAAAACAAAATTTATTATAAAATTATGTATATACTAAAGTGGATTATGATAAGTTAATTTTTAGTTAACGATTATAGTTCCCTTTCAAACTAAATGATTTTTTTTTTTACGTGAAAAAAATTGTAGAATCCCTTCTCTTCCTTGGAATATAAGGATGAAGGCTAGTTGAATTACTAGCCACAATAGTGGTTGGTAACCCAATGAGACTTAATTTGAATCAAATCTTAGTCAATTTAGAACTAAGGGAAACCTCATGGGATCCCTTCTCTTCCCCAAAATATCCAAACATAGGGTGACTCAACCACTAACCACAATAATGTTTGGTAACCCCAAGGTACTCAATCAAATGTGAACCTGTGACCTATGACCTCCACACCATCAACATGCTTTTGAATATGGTTCAATTGATTAAAAAAACATTAGGTGTGTGTGTGTGTCTATACATACATACATGCATACATATATCCCAACAAGTTAACACAACTAGATAGTGTTAATGTTGTTAGGAATTTGGCTAGTTATGCACTAGCATGTGCATGATTTGAATCCCCCTAGGTGAGGTGCACTAGTTTACATTTAAACTTTTACTAGAGATTCCATCAAAAATGTGGGGAAGCATCCATTGGGTCTCCCTATGATGTTTTCCTATGTGTGTGTGTGTGTATTGAAAGAAATATCTTAGGGAAATTCCCAAGAAATTCCTTGCATTTCACCAATGATACCTTGTGAAAACCTATTGGTGTTGATAATGACACTTTTTCAAGTAGGGGCGTTAATTGAGGCATTCAACATTGACAATTTCGCTGGGAAATTAACCCAACACATCTTGCATTAAGCTAAAAGGTAATCAACTATTCAAGTTATCCCATTGACATATTAATATATGTCTGTATGCATATTCCAATAAAAACCTTATAGGGAAATCCGAGGAATGATTCTATGAATTCATGTATGGTATCCCTAATAAACTAGTTGACATAGATTAGTGCACCTTACCAAAGGGATTTGAACTAGTACCTACTAAATTGGAATTAGTCAAATGCTCCACAACATTGGTGACAACCAATTCAACCAATCCCTTAGACATGTATAAACACAAACATACGTATATATATGTGTATTTATGTACAAGTATAAAGAGAGAAAAAGAGAAAGTGAAAGAGCATCATAAAAAACTATTTTCTTTCTCAATAAAAGAAAATGCATAGCTATCAACTTTAAACCATGACACTTAATTATATGTACATTATGAAGTCAAATAACTCAAACAATTATTATATTAATGAAGAGGACAAACATTATTATGTTTACATTTGCTTTCCATTTTTATTAACATTATTTACAAAATTAAACATATTATTATATTTAAATCAATATGAAATTTCGCTTCGAGTTATTGATCAATTATTTGGAAGTATCACATGATACATTCCATAAATGTGCTATGGTACCTACCACTTATTAACATATGAGATCATGTTTGGCTTGACCTAGTGTCATGATAAAGTATTATTTTATGGGATGAAGCATATAACATTATTTATTGGGGAGAGAACCTTAGTTAGGAATATCACTACTCTCTCTTAACCAACGAATCAAACCTGTGGTAGTACTAATTTTCCTACAAAACTTTTATATGCTATGGACATTTGATAGAAATTTTTTAACTTATTATACTAAATCACTAATAAATCACTAAAAGAGAAATCACCAATAAGAAGCAGACAAACATGATTTATCCACACAATATCCACTAAAATAAATTTCACTTATCTCAATATAAAATGAAAAAATCTCTTGATAACTTCTAAAACATTATAAATAAACACACATAAAATCCAATATCTACATAAAATTTTCTAATCATACACATCTATAATTGAAGAAAGGGATTTAAAAAAATCAAATATGTACTTGTAATATCTATTCTTACACATCTAAACTCTAAGGAGAAAAACACTCAAGTAAAAAAATAAAAATCAATTATCATAAATGTTAACACATCAATAATGATTACTATTAATGATGATGGGCTATGTTAATAATGCTGATTATTATTATTATGGACACACATAAGAATATATCCTTTAAAAATATATATATATATATCAAATGCTTGATGTGAAGGAGCCATACAAATATGTCCTTTAAAAATAATAAATAAATATCAAATGCTTGATGTGAAGGAGCCATACATATCTATTGAATATTTTAATATGTAACTTTGTTTACTTAAGATTTCCAAAAATTTATTCAAAAATTTATTCTTATCTATAAAAATGATAATTAATATTAATTCATATTAAAAATGATAATTAATATTAATTCATATTAGTATTATCATTTTATTTCAAAATACATATAAATGAAATTTTTGGCAAAAATGGATAAGGGAATAACCATCTTATTATATAAAAAAGTCATAAATAAGAAAATTAAAATGACATACTCCCATATATAATTTCTAAATTAATACTATCCACATAAAAATAATAAGAAAAAACAAAAAACTTTCAAATTACACCTTGTATGTTAAATTAATTGTGCTTTCACTTTTTTTGATTTCAACTAATTATTTATGATACTATTTTAGATAAATAAATAAATAAGAAACAACAACCAAATCCTTCAAAACATTGTATATAAGATAATTTTGTAATTCTTATGGTCTCTCATCATAGATTAGTAAATACGAACATACGATAATTCATTAATTTAGAAAAACAATGAAAATAATAAAATACAATAATCCATTAATTTAGAAAAACAATATAAAATATGTGCACAAAACATATAATTTTTTATATTTATACTAAATATAATTTCTTATAATAATAATAAATTATTTGTTCTTTGATACGATATTCGTATCCATTTACATGTAGTACTTTAAGGCCTAAATAATGGTATTTTTTCATAAACTATATATTAATGTAATAAACACATTATATTATTGTATACAAAGTACCTAAGACCTAAAATAATCAAATATTTATTGTTATGAGAAAATAATATGTTTATAATATTTATAATATTATTAAAATTAGAAATATTGGTTAAGATTTAAAAAATATTTATTTAATATGTTTTTAAGTGTAAGCCATCAAATCCGCTTATATTCAAATATTTATTTTTATGAGAAACTAATATGTTTATAATATTTATAACATTATTAAATTTTGAAATATATACAAGCATTTCTAGTTTAAGTTATCAGATTTGGTTTATATTTAAATATTATTTTGATGAGAAACTTATATATTTATAAATTATTTTAATTTAGAAATATAAATAATCATGTGTAGTTTAAGTCACCAAATTTGTTAAAAAAAACCATAAACCATGTCTTAAAAATGTAAATGCATTATTAAACAAAATATACTTGCATTTTGGAAAGTTGTCATCTCAATGTAAAGTGACCATGCAAATCTGGACGCAGTGACGCGACACCTCTCTAAGGAACAAACATGGTAGTGACACGACACCTCTCTAAGGAACAAATAAGGGTGTGCGAGCAGGGACTGACTCTTGATAGGATGATAACATCTCTAATGGAAATGGTTGATGACAGATGGACAAATTCGCGCAGATCCTTCGACAACTTCCCACAAGAGAAGCATATTTATCAAGCAGCCATGCAACCCCCTTCAAGGTATAGGTAAATTTTGATATTCCATTATCTAAAGGACTGATAGATGTGGATGTTGTAGATAAATGGTTGAATCTGCTTGAAGGGTAATTTTTGGTCAATAATTTTTCCGATAGGGAAAATATCACTTTTCAACTCCTTAAGGTCGTTCCCCATGTTAAAGACTAGTGGGATACTTACTCTAAGGAAAGGGCAGTAGAGGAATCTCCAATGTTTTTGGTGGCCCCTACATGGGATTCCTTCTAGGACACCATCAAAGAACAATACTACCCTATTGGAAGATACGATGACCAATACACCAGATGGACCACCCTACGTCAAGAAAGTGACCAGATAGTACCAGATTTCACCAATATTTTCCATACCCTGCACACCAAATTGGGTATCAAAGACTTTGAGCATCATCTGGTGCTCAAATACTGTGGTCGTTTACATAGATACATTCAAACAGAAATGGATTTTCTGGACATCGCCTCATTGGGCATGACTTATAGATGCACGACCAAGATCAAGCATAAAATTAAGAAGAAAATGCAGGAGTTTGGATCTGCAAATCCCTCACAGCTGAAGTAGGGAAAAGGCATCCCCAACCCACATAGAAAGGGACCAAGTCGATATGGTCGCCCTCAAGACAACCAATCCAAACCACAACACAAGAAGGGCAATGAGAGGATGAAGAAGGACACGGGAAAATGGTGTGAGTACCATAAAATCCCTTGGCACAACAACGAAAAATGTCTCTCCAAGTAGTCACTCATGGTCGAACTTAAGGCTTCTGAGTCAGAGATCGATTATGATTCTGAATAAAATCCTGAAGGAGGGAAGCAGATTATCGATGTTGAAACTAGTGCCACTTTCGATACCACTAAATTCCAACCAAGCAAACCAGAAGAACCAGAGGAAGGAGAACGCCTCTTTCACTCATAGATGTGGGTAAAGGGGGTTCCGCTTCATTTCATTGTTGATAGCGGGAGTCAAAAGAACTTGATTTTAGCAGAGATCACCAAGTGAATGGACCTGCCAACAACATCGCACCCGCAACCCTAAACCATCGGCTAGCTTCGCGAAGGAAGAGATCTTTGTGTCATCCAACAATGTTGTTTTCCCTACGACATCAAGCCTTTCAAAGATGAAGTACTATGTGATATTTCTCCCCTTGAATTTTCTGATGTTCTTTTAGGAAAACCATATTTGTGGAAGCATCATGTTGTGTATGAGTCTATAACCTGAATTTTTTTTATTACTTTGGGTAGACAATTGTATAAGATACTAGAGGTAGCATTGCCTACTGCTATTTCTTTAATCTCTACTAAGAAATGCAGTAAGTTCATCTCACAAAATGGGAAGTTCGTCTTCTCTGCGATCCATGATCACAGTATGCAGAAGGTCATTGCCACATCCGTGGCCTCTACACAAAGCCTCTCTTTGCAACAGAAGCAAGTGGATGGGATCATGGAAGAATACTGAGACTTCTTCTCCTCTCCTATAGAGCTACCGACACACTGCGAAGTCAAGCATCCAATTGATCTGACCCCCAGTGCACCTCTACCTAATGGACCAGTCTATCATCTCTCGTTGATGACAAATGACGAAATTAGGAAACATATCCAAGATCTACTTCAAAAGGGGCACATCAAACCCAAATCCTCCCCTTGTGAAAGCCCGATTGTACTAGTGCAGAAGAAGGACGGGATGTGGCGACTATGAATTGATTAAAGAACCTTAAACAAAATCATAGTTAGGAACCAGCACCCCATTCCTAATATGGATGATTGTCTTGAACAACTCAAGAGGGAAAAGTTCTTCGGCAAGATTGACCTAAATTCTGGGTACCACCAGGTTCCCATTGAACCAACTGATGTATGGAAGACAATCTTCAAATCTAAAGAAGGTCTCTTCGAATGGCTAGTCATGCCCTTTGGCTTAAAAAATGCACCAACCACTTTCATGAGGTTTATGGATGATGTATTGATACCCTTCACCAACTCCTTTGTGGTGGTATATTTGGATGACAACCTCATATTTAGCAGAACGTGGGAGAAGCACATGAGAAATATTCATCACATTTTGAGCACTCTACGACAACACAAGCTATATGCCAACTTGAAAAAATGATTTTTTGGCATGAACAAGGTCCAATACTTGGGCTACATTGTTGATGAGCATGGGGTACATGTTGATCCTGCTAAGATTCAAGTCATCTGTGACTGGCCATCCCTGACCACACCGAGCGAGCTTCTTGGGACTAGCCAACTTCTACTGACAGTTCATGTTGGGATTCTCCCATATTGCATGGGCCCTCATCTAGGTGACCAAGGGTGGTGGTAGGGCCAATTTTGTGTGGGGGAAGGAGAAGAAACAAGCATTCGGTGATATAAATCATCGCTTGTGATCAACTCCAATACTCTCCTTTTCTGATTTGCAACAACCATTCAATATTGAGACTGATGCATCTAAATATGTTGTGGGCGCAGTTATCACTCAACATGGGCATCCGGTGGCATACCATAGTAAGACGCTCTCTGACACTGTTTAGAAATATCCCACGTATGACACAAAAATTTATTTCATTGTACAAGCCTATCGTCATTGGAAACATTACATTATAGGAAAAGAGATGATCATACACACTGATCACAAGCCTCTGCAGTTCATACAGACATAGGGGAAATTGCAAAATGATTGTCAGTAGAAGTGGTCCAACTACCTCCAGCAGTTCCATATCAACATCAAGTATAAGAAAGGTATCTTCAAACATGTCGCTGACTGCCTTAGTCGACCTCCTATGGTTGCACTCACCACTGTGATCCATTCCTATAGGCATGAAGCATTGGAGTGACCCCAACTTTATCAACAAGATCCAGACTTCACCACCACCTATCAGCCCTTGGGTACAGGTGCAACTATCATTGATTTTCACATTCAGGACAAACTCTTATTCCACCTAGGCCATCTATGTGTTCCTACAAGCAAGCGTGAAAATATGATTTGGGAATCCCACTACAGTCGGGTGGCAGGCCATTTTGGCATGGATAAAATTGTGGTCGTTCTTCAGAAACAATTTTATTGGCCAAAACTTTGACAAGACATCAACAAGTATATCATATATTGCATTATCTATGCCATTTCCAAGCCACCCATCAATAAGAAAGGCTTATACACCCCTCTTCCTATTCCTGAGAAGCCTTGGGAATCCATATCAATGGATTACATGTTTATCTTTTCTTCCACCAAGCAAGGAAATCACTGTGTATTTGTGGTTGTTGATCGATTTTCGAAGATGGCCATCCTCACAACTTGCAAGAAGAATATCACAGTGGCAGATACTTCCAAGCTCTTGTTTGAACTAGTGTGGGACCACTTTGGGATACCATAGACCATCATCTTGAACCGAGACATCAGGTTCCTCAGCACATTTTGGTCGAGTCTTTGGTCTCTGTTAGACACCAATCTCACAAAATCCACTACTTTCCACTCCCAAACCAATGGTCAAACATAGGTCGTCAATTTGATGATTGTGCACATCCTACTCATGTACAATTATAAGCAGCCACGTACATGGGACAAGAGTCTCCCCTATGTTCAACATAGTTAGAACATGGATCTCCATAGCTCCATCGACCATATCCCATTTCAGGTGGGTCTGGGATTCCAACCCTTGGGACCCATTGATGTTGCACTTCATCTTGCCACCGTACAGACATACTCTTCCCATGATCAGTCTGTGATCGACAAAGCCACCTAATTCATTGAGCAGATTCAACACATCCGCCAACAAGTCTGAGAGATTTTTCATAAATCCAATGCTAAGTACAAGGATCGCCATGATCAACATAGGGTACCACACCAGTGTTAGGCATAAATATTTTCGTTTAATTCCATTGTAGTATTTTCCCAACTATTTAATTTGTCAATCTAAGGTTCGTAGGCTTACGAAGCACACACACTATATATGCAGGACTGAAGTAGAAGTAATCTAATCTAAATTGTTGAAATGAAATTAATCTAGGAAAGCATCGAAAGACTAACTAGGAAAGCAGGAAATTGCATAAGGGAAAAACAACACAACATGTGAAGAGTTGAATGCAAAATGACATATGTGAGCTCACAGAATATATCAATCTCAAATTATATTACAAGAATCAAATGACAAAGCATGAAAGAATAACAAAGCTAAGAATCCCCTTCTAAGACTTCAAGCTGATCTAAGTCTAATCTCTCATCTCTAACTCCAACTTCCCAAATTATCCATTACATGATGTACCCCCCTCATGAAGAGAGAGCACTCTCTTATATACATGAAAGTCTTGAAGAGTTTCATAATTACAGATTCACTATTCTCTCAACCATTCTCAACTACTTTCCCATTATTAGAAGATATGATCCCTTCAAATCCTCCACACATATCTCAGATATCTTAGATAGGATATGCCATCCAAATCTTCCATGATCTTCTCCTTGATATCTCTTTCAAATATTCAAAGTTTGAAGATGTAATTCGAATTTGAGGATAGGTGGTGAATTTTGACTTTGTTGAAATCTTCACATAGGCCTGCACACATCATCAAACTCATCCAACCTTGATATATAATGAAAATATGTTATTTTTCTAATATTCAATCATAAATTCACTTATAATACTGAAATGAATACAATGGAAAATAATAAGGAGAAAACCATGTATCATTATGGAAATGGTATGATGGAAGGTTAATGGGATGATGAAATGTAAGGAATAGTGAAGGAAAAATAGGATATAAATGTGACATTTCTGAGGCCCAACATGCCTCCCAACTCAACTTGTTGCATGTCCTCATGCAACCATGCATGGATCTTCTTAAGAACTTTTGGCATTCAAACTATGGATTTGATTGATAATGTCCATTTAACAAGGAATGTTTCCAGGGTATGCGATACAAGAGTAACAACATGTGAAATATGTGTAACATCATGTGAAATTTTCTTATGGTTGGTTCTTGTGTGACAACCATGAATAAAAAAGATGTTGGTTCTTATGTTAACAACATTCATTTCACTTATTGATTTTCTTGCTGCAATAATTTAGCCATGTACTTCACTGGAAATAATAAGCTATTAATGTGCATAAGAGAGCATCACTAAGTATAAGAAAGCCTTGTCTTTATCTTTATGAATCATGCCAATACGTATAGCAATAGAAATGAAACAAAGTGTTGCCGGAAAAGAAATGTTAGTGAATCATAAATGGAATGATGAGATGGTAAAGTGGAATAATGGTAATGAATATGTGGTGAAATAGTTTAGTTCCCCCCCGCCCCCCCCAACTGAAGTGGTTGCATATCCTCATGCAACTTAGGGTAGGTTATGGAAGGAAAGAGAACATAGGGAGGAAATTTTCCAAAATATTCAAGTCAACATATAAAGAATTGTGTGATTAAAGCTTACAAAAGAACATACCTCCACTTATCCAAAAAGTAGATGTAGTTGTTGCGGCTGCTGGATCAAGAAAACGTGACTAGTGTTGTAGCTGCAACTACTGTAACTATTGAAGAAAAGAATATATGAATGTGACTGATGGAATATGGAAGGTGTCACTGCTGCAAGATCGGGAAAATGGAACTGTTGATGTTGTTGTTGCTGTAACTGGATCATGGGAAGTGAAGGAATCTGAACTGCTATTGCTGGTTCATGAGAAATGTGGAAGGCAGAGAATAGGGAATTGTGGTACTATCATAGATCATAAATCAAACTGCTGCAACTGTTGAGGGGATCATGAAAAAGTGTATAGTCTTCACCTTCTACAAATCGATGGTACAATTCTCATCATGCGAATGAATGTGTCGATGTCGATCATGAAGAGAAATCATTGGATTACCGACCATTGATGAATGTCGTTAACACATGTGAGACAAACTCACCAGTGATGTCAATGAGTGTCAAGGTACTCGAGTACATCTTGTGAAGTGTGAATATATGTGTTGATGTCAAGCCACTTGCAAGATCTAACGATCAAGGGACATTGATGTATTCCCATGATTTCTAGCGAGAGAGCTTTCCATTAAGGCATGAAAGCCTCAAGGTACTCAAAAAGGAACTCTAGTCTATATCCCAGATAAGGTGTCAAGGTTGATGGGGCAAGACTTTTGAAAGGTGGGCCTTAAGGAATCCCACATCAGTCAACACTAGTTTATAAAAATATTGGTAGGACTATAGATGTAAAAAGCTTAGTAGCAACAAGGTTTATGGCAAGGAAATGTAATCATGGAAAAAGGAGTTTGTTTTATTCAGAAGGAAAACTGGAAAGGCAAAAATGAACTGAAAAAGATAAAGAAAATGATGTATGCAACTCAGAAAGATAGGTATGTGTGAAGTCATGAAATTTAAGGCAGTGGAAGATGGCTTCAACACCAGGGATGACCAATCAACTTTGAAGGAGAAATGGGATAGTGTATTAGGATGAAATTGGGAAAAATGCAGAAGTATGGGTATCACAACATGGTGTATCAGCATGGTCGTTGTGTAACGAAAAACATCAAAATGTGCAAAAAGTTGTTGTGTATCAGCAAATTGTCTCTGTGTATTAGCAAACATATGGATGCCAAAAAAGTTTCTGTTGAGTAACAGCTCCTTCAAGCTGTCTAGAAAAGCATGTGTTCTTTGAAGAATTTTGTGATTCTTGAAAATCACTTTCAGCAGAAAAATGTGAGCATCTCTGAACCTGAAAAAGATTAGTACAAATCCTGCATGAAAACTGTGAGATTAGCGTAAAACATAAAATGCAAGAGATAAGTACAAATGCGAACAAAAGAAAAAAAAGTGTGTGTGAACCTATCGCCTGCGTTGGTTTCGTCATTGATGGTTGTCAAAGTTACTTCAAGAAAACAAATTAGCCTTTAACCATAAAAGCATGTGTTCGTATTGTTTTCAGGAATATCCATTTGCAAAAAAAAAATAAAAAATTATTGTTTTTATTTCCATAAAACAAATGAAAACATTTTTTTATGATTTTATTATTATTATTATTATTTTATTGTTTTTCTTTTTACAACAAAACAAATGAAAATAAAATAAATTCATGGTGCAGAAATGAAGCAAACTTCATTATTCTAGAAAATAAATAAGGTCACAGCATGAAAAGTCATTCTTTTTTTCTTTACAAATGTGTAGTGTTTGATCTCCCAAATCATTAGATAGTCTATCAAAATTTATTTTAAACAATCTAGGGATTGCACGTATGGTAAGCAGATTAATGCTCAGAACATTTATTGCAACACACTTCGAAATATGTAGTTTTATGTGAGATATCTTATAAATTCAGAAGCAGTGGCTATGGCTCCTCCTCTAATGGCATCCTTTATTATCTTATCTCTGGTGTATTTATTATCACTGAAGAACATGGCAGCTCCAGTCACAACACCACTTATTAAATCATTCTTCTAGTTTCACCTGCCATGAATCCTTTCTACTCCATATTCTACTCCATTAAATACACCAGCTACCACACCCCACTTGAAGCCCTCCTTTCCCATATTCTTAAGCGGATGCTCAAGATCATGCTTTGTCACACTTCCTTTACTCAAAGAGTTGTAAGTATCTTCATCAAGCACACGTGAAGCGCCCGTGAAGTTCCAATTGGAAGGCCTTGTGGAAGAAATTGAATCTGCTCCGTCTTCATTGCCAATACAGGGATGAAAATAGGGAGACATTTTTGTCAATCAATGGATATAAATACTTATTCATGGTAATCGTTTAACCCCTTCTTAATTTATCCCGCGAGTAATTTTCTTTATGTGATTATACGAGAAGTGTGCAGAGAAGCTGCGAGGATAGTGGATATCATTGGTTTGAAAGACAACAACATGCGAGCGGTACCTGATAATTTCGTATGTGCATTTCTGAATATTCTAAATGATCTTGTAGAGTCAGGGTATTTGAAAATCCAGAGTATGGTTTTAAGGATTTACCGTATGATATTTTTCGAGCACATAAAATATCTTATTAGGAGCAAGTTTTTTCTGCAATTGTGTCATGGATACTACTATCTCTCTATTACTGTGAGAGAATATAACAGATATAACCAATTGATATCTCTACAACGGATTGGAAACACTCAAATATTCCTGGATCAAACACTCGTCCCTCGTCTTAGACTATGAACAATACATGGGCATTCTCTTGGAAGTCTTGGGCCAATGGATAATTGATGGCCAATCCTCCTCCGCCATATGCCATGCCATAAGAGTCCATCACATTCTGATCAGTCGATTCAGAATTTCTGTCAATGTAGTAGTATTGATTGTGGTCGTATTTCGTGAGAACTCGCACCAGATTTTGTGGCATAAAGAAAACATATCATTGTCACCCATCACAAACCACCTGACATCGGGGAGCCCCAATCTAAAAATATCTGAAACAATATGAGAAATACGAATGGTAGAGTGCATTCTTTGAGGATGAGTATAGTTAAACTGGGAGGTATCCTCTGAGATTCTGATCAGTGGCCCAAGAGGGATTGTTTCATTTACAGGTTGATCCAACCAAACGAATCAGACCTAAGATGAGATCGTGAACGTTTGCCACCACTCACCACTGCAACCCCCAAAAAACCACTTACCCTAGCAAGATCAAATGAACAGTCCTGTAGCTTACTGAGTCCTGAATCAGTCCCGACAGTGAGTTGTATATCTTACTTTACAAGAGTTGATTATAGAACAAGAGATGAGACGACAATTCTCCAACAATTTTCTTATCGGATAATTTTTTGGCAGAAGAATCGGCCCACCATTTGGATGATTTCTCAGAATCCAATAACGTATGTACTTCAGAACAATCTAAACAGATTTGCAAGATTCACTACCGCAGTGAAGGGAGGAAGTCGATACACCAAAAAATAAAATCATTGCTGAGATCTGCATTTGAGGAGTTACAACAAACATCTAAGGATGACGATGACAACAATCCGAAATTTATAATTTTGATTTTCCCAAAATAGTATTGTTTCAACCACTCAATCGAGATTGAAATTGATAATTGTAAGAGTGGATCATGACTTGAGGATATGCAAGGATAAAGGTTGATTTTTTTGTAGGTGAAAAATTGTAGGTGAAAATTGTAGGTGAAAAATGTTCCTAGTTTTATTGTTTGCAGATCTGCAAATTTATTCAATCACTGTTAAAAAAAACGTCATTGTTTCAGCATATAAAAAATTTCTGTAACAACGACTGTCTCAACATGTAAAAATTTCATTGTTTCAACATCCTAAAAAATTTCATTGTTTCAACATGCTGTAACAGCATGCAATTTTTTTTTTTTGCTATATCAACATGTTGTAACAACGAAAAATTTTCGCTGTATTAGCATGCTGCAACAGCGTAAAAAAAATTCCACTTCATCAGCATGCTGTAATAGCATGTTAAATTGGTTTTATTGTGATTTATTGTTAAGCATGTTTTGCAAAAACATTCATCTTGAAATCCAAATCATCCCTATTTTCTGATCCTCGCGATCACTTGAAGAGCAGAGGAGAGCATACTTATTCTAAAAAAAATTAGAGCAAAAACATTTTTTTATTCATTAGCCTACCTACTCTATGCTAATTAGAATTAAAAATTGGTTACGTGTAGGCAAATTTCCAGTGGAGCCAAGAACGCAAAAGTAACAACAATATGTTCATATGCAATTTTTCAAATGAAAAATAGAAATTTACCTGAATAAACGAATTTTGTTGCTGTAACAACAAAGTAACTAAGAATTAAAATTTATCTGATCGAGTGCTTACCTGGAACCATTGCTCAATAATGCTTTCATAGGCACATTTTTCCTCGCTCAGATCTTGTCGTAACTCCTCTTCATCTTCCTCAATCTCTTGCTCGAATGTGTGTTCTTCATCTAATGCGTAGGAGTCTTTAGATCTTTAATCCTCGTGCGTTTCTGAAGGAGTATTTGAGTCTTTAATTGCTATCAAAATCTTCTCTTCTAGAGAAGAGGAGATCTCGAATTTCACGAAGATCTGAGTGAGTAGTTCCAAGCTGACACTCATTGTGAACACATGCTGAAAAAGAAGATTCTTACAACACCCAAATAAAAAAAATAAAAAAAACACATGAAAAATACTCTTGTTGAAACATATACTCTCCACAGTTGTGGAAAACACACTTGCTACAATTGAAATTCACACTTGCGGAAAATGAAATTTGCGTAAATTGAAATTCACCCTCTAGAGCTGGCAGGGAGAACATGAGGAGTCTCCACTCAAGTAGCTGCTATGACCCCTTACCAACACATGCATACACACTTTAAGGAAATCAAACTAAACCTCAATCCATCATGCTTCCCCAACAACGACGCCAACATGTTAGGCAGAAATATTGTCATTTAATTTCGTTGTATTATTTGCCCAACTATTTAATTTTTCAATCCGAGGTTCATAGGATTACGAAGCACACACACTATATATGCAGGACTGAAGTAGAAGTAATCTAATCTAAATTGTTGAAATGAAACTAATCTAGGAAAGCATGGAAACACTAACTAGGAAAGCAGGAAATTGCATAAGGGAAAAACAATACAACATGTGAAGAGTTGAACATCAAATGACATATGTGAGCTGACATAATATATCAATCTCAAATTATATTACAAGAGTCAAATGACAAAGCATGAAAGAATAACAAAGCTAAGAATCCCCTTCTAAGACTTCAAGCTGATCTAAGTCTAATCTCTCATCTCTAATTCCAACTTCCCAAATTATCCATTACATGATGTCCCCCCTCATGAAGAGAGAGCACTCTCTTATATAAATGAAAGTCTTGAAGAGTGTCATAATTACAGATCCACTATTCTCTCAACCATTCTCAACTGCTTTCCCATTATTAGAAGATATGATCCCTTCAAATCCTCCACACATCTCTCGCATATCTTAGATAAGATATGTCATCCAAATCTTCCATGATCTTCTCCTTGAGATCTCTTTCAAATATTCAAATTTTGAAGATGTAATTCGAATTTGAGGATAGGTGGTGAATTTTGGCTTTGTTGAAATCTTTGCATATGCCTGCACACATCATCAGACTCATCCAACCTCGATATATAATGAAAATATGTTATTTTTCTAATATTTAATCAGAAACTCACTTATAATACTAAAATGAATACAATGGAAAATAATAAGGAGAAACCCAAGTATCATTATGGAAATGGTATGATGGAAGGTTAATGGGATGATTAAATGTAAAGAATAGTGAAGGAAAAATAGGATATAAATGTGACATTTCTGAGGTCCAATAACCAGTTTCATGTTGGTGACAAAGTCTGGTTACATTTGCATAAGAAACATCTCACGAGGCCCCATCAGAAGCTTCACCCACTTCACTATGGGCCATACACTATCACCTAGGTTGTGGGTAGCAATGATTTTGAGATCAACACTCCACCCTTCCTTGGCCTGCAACCAATGTTCAATGTGGACCTCCTTCAACCATATTTTCCACCATTATTGGAAATCTCAAAGATCACAAAACAACTGACACCAACAGAGATCAACCCTAACTACATGTAACAAGCATCCATTGATCAAATAGTGGACACACAAGTCAAGGGAACTCACTAGTAGAGGATCCAGGTTTATCAGGTTGTCAAGGCAGGGCAACTCCTACACCAAGGCAAGTGGCTCACCCGGAACCAAATCCAACAAAAGTTTCCTCACCTAATGGGGGAAATCAACGCAATGGATATAATTACTTCCTAAGGGGGGAAGATTGATCCAGGTGGATATTGGTGGGCACCCACCTATTCCAACTAGCTCCTCTTCTCTATTTTTGTTCCACATGTTCTTCTGTACTTCTTTATAATTGTGGGTTCTACAATTTTGGGGTTGTCTAAATCCCCACACATCATCGAGGTGGATATTGGTGGCCTTTCGCCTAATCCAACTGGATTATTTTGTATGTTTTCATGTCAACACATCTTGTTGTACTTCCAGGCTCGTTTTGGGGCCATAAATGTTGTTTTTTTGGCACGCCACAATCAAACTATAGACGAAATTAGAGTTTGATGGAGGAATTTGTAGTTCTCTAAAAGACTATTTCAACAGTCTATCACATGCCTAAAATGGAGGTTGTATGAAAAATTTACAACCCTCGGAAGTTGAGGTACCAACTTACACCAACTACCCATAGGGACCCACGTGACTTTTGGCGTTTCACCTTCTAGGGTTAGGTTTTTGGATATATAAGGCTTTGTAATTCATGAGTAATATCAAAAAGACCTCTGGAACCTCATTATAATCCATTCTTCTCAATGGATGTGCGTAGAAAACACATCTCTACTCAGAGATAGCTACCACCATTCGAACAAGTGTTTTCAGCTATGTAGTTTTATAGTTTTCGCCTATTTCATTGTTCAATAGAAGATATCGTTCCCTAGATATATTCATCACTGTGTTTATTGTATTCAATATGTTAATCAGTTCATTAAGCTGCTAAATATGGATCAGTTTTCTTAATATTTAGTAAAAGAGGCTGAGAGATCTACAGTTGGCTAATAATTTTGACAATAAAGGTAAGAGAGAGAGTTGGCATCGTGGACCCTCAGTTCGCAACACCTAGGAGAAGAGATGATAAAACAACCTTTATTGTCCTTCAACAGAGCTTATAATTCTCATGGAGTACCTGGAGGCCGAGGCTTGAAAATTGATGGGATTTATCTTGAACGAATCCACCTGACGCTAGTCTAACCTCCAACTCACTTTCGCCAACAAGTTCACAACATTTTTCGTAGAGCTTGTCTAAAAACACTTTTTGCAGCACCAAGCTAGGAGAAATTTGAAATCTTGGGAAAATAGTTAGAAAATCTTTAAACGATGAAATCCAAGTTTATTTCCTTAAAAACATTAGTGTTGAAAACAAGGAGATCGACTGACAAAGCATCATAAGTGCAATTATGGTGATGATAGAAAAGTGTACTTGAGATGCGCTGAGAAATGTCTAATGAGATGGGAGCATACAAAAAGAACCTGATTTGACCTTCTAATGGGTAGATGGACAAAGTGGAGGGGTTTTAGTACATCTTGGAAGTGGTGACATGTGAGGGTGGTGGTGTAGGCATAAGGACGATGGATTGTCTAACCTTGTCATAAAGATGAAGATATAAACCAAGGGTTTGGGACAACATTAAAACTAACTTTATTTGTGCTAAAACCTAAAATACTATAAGGAAGAGGACAAAAGTAAACACTAAACAACACTAAAGATAAAAAATAAAAAATCTAAGGTTGAATTGACCCAATCAATTCCATGTGATAACAAAAGGAAGCAGGATTTTCCTTAGAACCAAAAATCCTTATAACATTATAATTCTCCATTTGTTCCAGTGTCCCCTTCCTAACCAAGAACTTACTCACCTAGTGAGACATCCGGGGGTGTCCTTTCCAAAAAAAAACCTTTAAAAACTGAGAAAAATTCATTAAAAATTTCATAAAAATGATGGGAGGCCTTGTGCCTCCATAATGTTTGATACCAGAAGGCTACCAGGTCAAATTCATAGTTTACCTTCTTGCACACAGATAATCTCAGAAACTGACAGCAATGTGTTATCATGAAAAAAAAAATAATATGACATAAATAATTTATTCTCCTTCTTGTATTCAGACAATTGGGAAGAAATTTCAATGGAAGTCAACTTTCCCCAACCAAAGATGACATGTTCCTTGATCATAAAGTATAAAATGTAAAGAATCATGCGGGAAATGTTGGTTGTAGTTTCTTGTCATGTTACCCTCATGAATAGCCAAGAAATTTCCCAGAAAGGATTTTTCAATGAACCAACCTACAATCTTGTGATGTCCTTGGGGACGGTCACTGGGTTCTCTAGGAACTCAGGTAAGAGGTTCAACCCATTGTCATGCTTCTTTAAGAATTATATTCAATCTTCACCCTTGACTGTAATAGTTGGCTCAAGAAGTCTCAACATATTATGAAATACCTATGGAGAGAGAGAGACATAGGAATGGTCCTACAATTGATTGATCCATTGTCTTGGAATATATCTCTCGGTGCACCAGGCGACCAACTCCTTACAGACGAAAACCTCCGGGATGCATCCTATGCGAGCAATTCCAGAAGCCCATATTACTTCCTTTTGGGAAGAAGAGGATGAGTAGTAACAATATTCTCTAGACCACTGAAAGTTCTGGTCCTTACGCCCAAAAAACTTCAATGTATCTCCACATAACTATTGTCGAGTTGCTACCATAAGTTGATGGAAATTCTCCTTTCCTCCAGATAATGTTTAAAATGAATGCTTGAGAGGGATAATATAATCCTTCGCAAATATTGGTTTAATTCATTTCAATAAGAGATCTTCTCGATCCCTTTTCTTATTAATGAAAATATTTACGGAACCTGCATGATGAGTTGTTAGCATTAAACCAGACTAAATGTGTATCAGGAAACACGTGAAAGTGGCGGAGATAGAGGAGATGAAATAGGGTTTGAGATTTTTGAGAACCCAAGAACCCGTGAGTGCAGAAGGTCGAAAAATGACTAAGTGTTTAAATTTGGTCGGTTGTACCTAACAAAATGAGAGTTGAGATAATTAGGAGTAGGGGGAGGTCCAATGGTCAAAATGTATATCGTAGATCTTTTGGATGAAAAATATATATCACAGAACATGTGGTGCAAGAGTTCGACCCCGCCAACCTGGGAACCCACGATTGCAAAATCAGCTAAGTATAGGATAGCACGGTGGTCGGTCGGACTAGTGATGCAAGGGTGTGGATGGAGATGACGATCCACAAGTCTTCCAACCCAGGAACCCGCCATTCTGAAAAAAAATTACTAAGTATAGAATGAGAAAGGGAGAGTAGAAGGGAAAAAGGAAAAGGGGAAAATGGGTAAGTATAGAAGAGGGAAAAGAAAGGGAGAAAAGAATTTGGGAAAATAGAAAAGGGGAGTGAAATTTCGTAAGCGGGAATTGATCTCAACAAAAGGTTGGTAGTCTGATAGGTCATGTGAAATTAATATCTAATATAGGTATAGCTTGGACATTCTAAGAGGAATTTCTCATGTTAGTGACACAAAGATGACGAATTCTTCCATCCCATGATGTTTTGGGAATTTTTCAATGCCTAGTTTCACTATGGAGCTTGTGAGAA
>JZKD02S1651383.1:0-10028 GCA_000966675.3 Picea glauca
TCTTTTGATCCTATAATTAATATTGCTTTCTGGGTTTTGATTTCTACCCAAATGAATCAAGTTTGCTTGAATCATGCAAGCAAATTGCAAGAGGCAAATCTCAGAAAAATAATTAGAAATGTAACCTCAGAAATTCGGACCATATGCATTGAAAGAAAATTGAAGGAGAAATTAAAAGCAGGGAAATTAAAAGGAGAAATTAAAGGAAGTTTTCAGCCGACTTTTTCCGTTTGAGTTTGCTCGAAATGGGGTGAAAACCTAAAAGTAGTTTGAGTTAGCTCGAAGTTGGGTGAAAACCTAAAAGGTAGAATGTTTATCAAAGCTTAATTTAAATGTTTGTACATCGTTTCAATAGTAGTAGTTAAAACTAATTATGTTTTTAATAATTTTAAAATTCAAATTACTTAGTAGTTAAAACTAATTATGACTTTTAACAATTTTAAAATCCAAATTATTTACAAAAGTTGAAATATTTATTTTGTACTTTCACATAAAAACTTAAGAATGAAGTATTGATAAAAGTTATGTTTAAGGGTGATAGGAGTGGCTGAGAGATTTCATGATCTTAGGAGAACAAACTGGTAGGACATCAATTACAAAGTCCGGTGGTACAAATTAAGCAAATTGTTTTTCAATTTGACGACATCTCCTTATGTCATATAAGGAGATCTAACATTCTCTATACATCTTGAGAAAATGGTGTAAAATTGGGAGTTTCATTATCTGTCTATTCCCTAGTTTGACAATGGCGGATTACTCCATTAAATTCAAATCGATGATGTGTGACTTCAAAGGACGTTTTAGTTTGACAACAATGGATTGCTCCATTAAATTCAAATCGATGACGTGTAACTTTAAAGGACATATGGTGTGGCTATCTTAATGGTCGTGCATGGTTATAATTTGGTGGAGGGATGGCAGGGACATGCGAGAAAGCTTGCAATTAAGTAAAGCAATGGTTAGTGAGGGTGATAAACCAATGAAGTTAGAACTAGAGGATACATATCGGAATCACCGTAATTGGATTTTGCGTTAGCTCTGCAACCTTGAGGCTTGGCTTAGGGTAGAATTGAAGGTGGGCATTGTGCTTTTGTGAAGGCAGATTCTCTTTGGTTTTGTTGTGGTGGAGGTGGGTTTAATTTGGGAGTCTCTTCGTTCTTTCAAGCAGAGTAATGGTTGTTGAGAATGAGGGGAAGTATGCTCTCGATTAGCATTTGCTAGCAAGGGCTCTGCGCAAGTGTCGTTGTGGAGTCTAGGAAGCCTGGGTCCTTTCACTAGGTCATGGATTTGTTCTGGGAACAATGTTTGAGGCACACAATCTTCTTAGGATATGGCTAGCAGAGGGGGAAACTATGGCAAGAGAAGTCCCTGGGGAGATTAAATGAATCCTTTGGAGGCATGAAGAAATTGGGCAAGGAAACAATAGTGCCATTTTGATTCTCACAATCAAAGCTACAATGCTGGAGTAGGTGAGCGTTTCTCACAATGACAATGTATCAAGTCTTCTTCCAAGTTCGAGGGGTCATTTGGATTTGATTAAAGCCGAGTGTGATAGGTTGCAAACTCTGAATTTAGCTCACAGTATGGACAATTTATCATTAACTTCGAACAACAACAACATCCAAAGCTCCATCCATAAAGGAGAGGTAGTAATGGAAACTAGGTATCAGGTCCTTACATAGATCGAAAATGAGGCTAATCAACGAGTTAAAGAATAACCAAAAAACCAAAACAATGTAAAATAAACTACACTATGAATATTTTTATGTATTATTTGCATTTTATGTCAATTTATTTCACAAACTACCTAGAAAAACACATAGAATGCTAGATCAATAACTAATTTTTTATTTGTATTTAGCCAACTAAAATTATATAGTATTTTGGAAAACTCCTTAAAGTATTTTTGTAATTGATGTTGTCTTGACTATATATATATATTTCAATTTTTCAAAAAATAAAAAATAAAGATAAAGTTATTTTAATTTGGTTAAGGTATTTTTTAATTATTATTGTCTTAACACAACATGTTATATATATATATATATATATAAAATAATAATAATAATAATAATGTACATTTTTCATTTAAAAAAGAAAGAAAGTAAGTATATTTAAAGAGGAGGAACGTATAATTTTAGTTGGCTTAACTTATTAATTGCATTAAGAGGAAGAAAGTATATTTAAAGTTCAATTAGATAGATTTATTAAAAGTAATAAGGGATATGTACAATTTACATGTCTCATATTTATAATATAAATAAAAAATTAAATTGAACAAATAATAAAATTAATAAAAAATTGAAATATTTATAATATAAATAAAAAAATTAAATTAAATAAATAATAAAATCAATAAAAATTTGAAAAGTAAATAAATTAATATAGATTTAATTAATTTCATTTCATTTCAATAATGTTTTAAGTTTAAATTTAAAATAAATTTAATTGTTTTTAAATTTTATGTATTCCATTTTTTATTAATAAAAAAAAATTATCAAGAAGAAAAAAGTTTAAAATATTTAATATAAAATTAGTTAAAAATATTATGTGGGTTTACTAAGATCGAATTGATCTATAGGATTTTAAGAGGGTAAGTGATTATTTGTAGTTCTTTAGAATTTTGTTTTTGTGTTTGAAAAACAACATTAAGAGAAGCTTTTATTGCCAACTTTGAGCTTACAAAAAAACTCGTAGCCTAACTGCGTACATAAAAATGCATACAGCTGAAGGTATAACTACCTGTTACAAAATTACATTGCTCTTCACAATTTTCCAGAAGTCCAAATCCCTGAAATCTTTGGATAAGATCGATAGTCCAAGATGGCCCTCAGCCAACGACTGAGATCTTCTTCGTGACTTCGTGTTTCACGCTATCGGAAGATTGGCTTGTTGTCCTCTTCTGAAACCTAAACCCTCAAACTTGCATTAGATCAATGGTTTACGACCTTTCGTGATCTGACGACTGTGGTCAAATCGCAAGTTTTCATTTCACGACTCTTCGCTTCTCCCAATATCGAGACTTCGCGTTTCAGGAAAACGAAGGACTAAGTGGTCCCCTTCTCCCGATACCCGAACTTGCGAGTCCTTCGAGACTAGATCAACGGTTTAGATATCCTCATGCTTCAATGGTCTAGATCCCCTCTCACATTTCATGACTTCGTGTTTCACGACCTCGTTACTTTGGAGAGCAGCTCCCTCCATGCTTCGGACTTCCGATTTCCGAGTTCCTGAAATCATCCGTCAACTGTTGATCTTCTTCATTTACGGTTGCGGTCGCCCTCTCTCCTGAGCTTTTGATCATTTCTGACTAGGAAGATTTTCTAAGTAATCAAAGGTGACACCCTGTCCGAGTTAGGGCCATCCAACTGGGCAAGCTCCTTACATTGGAGCCAGAGGGGTGAGCTTTGGGACTGCTTGGAATCGTGGAGGATGATCTGTTGCATGGAGTCAACCCATGCATTGGCCAGCCTATCCGCAACTTTGTTTTCAATTCGCCAAATGTGTGAGGGGGTTAGAGTAAGAGAGGGTATGAGAAGTGCCTTGAAGCTGTAAAGAGGGCCAAGGAGTCGCCAACTGGGAGTGATTTTCCCTAGATCTCTTCCATTTAGGATTTTTGTTGCCAAGTCTATTATGATTTTGGAGTCTCCTTCAATGATCAAACATGTGAGGTTTTGATCTAGAGACATTTGCACTCATTTGATAAGACCCCAAATTTCTGCTGAATTGTTGGTGTCACATCCTAGATTTTCTGCAATGAGGCTTTGAATTTGACCCTGACTGTTTCTTATGACTGCTCCATAGCCTGAGTTTCCTGGATTTCCCTTTGATGCACCATCAAAGTTGACTTTGTGGAAGCTAGGCGAGGGGGGAGCCACTTAGAGGGACTGAGGGCTTTTGAAATTAGGGGGGGGCTGCTGAGGAGGGGTGGAGTGTGCAAACGAGAAGCCCCAAGAGTTGAGGAGCAAGAGCTCACCTAGGTCAGTGGCGAAGTCTTCCTTGGTCCACAAATGAAGCTGAAGAGTTTGCTGGAGATGCAGGAGGATTGTATTCCAGAGGAGGAGGGGAGGGCTGGAAATGAAATATTCTTTTGTTCCTCTCTTTCCATAGTTGCCAAACTATGAAGTATGGTAAGAGTTTCCAGGTTATGTTCAGGATGGGACTTTTGAAGGACCCAGAACCCCAATCCATGATGGTTCTTATGATGCTATTTTTAATTCGTTTGGTTCTTCTCATGAGCTGAGTGGCCTAGTTCCAGATGTTCTCACTAAGTGGATAGTTTTTTAGGAAGTGCTCCATGGTTTCTACTTGGAGATGGTAGAGATGGGAAATCGAGGGGCCAATGAAACCTCGTCTTTGAATATTGTCCCTGGTTAATATCTTGTTCTGAAGTAGAAGCCAGAGGAATGTAGAGATTTTGGACCAGAGTTTTGATTTCCATATTGTTGTCCAGATGCTATCTTTTTGAAGATTATGGAATTTCTCCTATAGAGTGTATCCCTCCTTGAGAGAGAAGCTTTCATGAGGTTTGTATCCCCATCTAAGAATGTCTTGGTTTATGCTTTTCTGGATTTTCCTTTGGGAAGTTGCTTGTTTCCAGTGTTGTAGGTCAAGTCCCTGGTCACTTGGAGTTCCTGATGGGTAGATTTCCAGTTTTGCTAGGGAGAACTGATGGGGGTATATGTCCATAAATATGCCACTTTGAGAGTGGAAAGATCTTGAATGTGATTTTTGTAGGATTGTAGATTTTCTTCCTATAGTAGGGGTGGAATTTGCTGCGAGGAATCCATCCGGAATAGGGCATTCTGGCCATTGCGAACTTCCCAAAAAGCATGTTCCTGTATGAGGGGTCGATTTTTCTAGGCCGCATTCCAGATGTTGGATCCTTGAATTTTCTCTTGCATTCTTATAAGATGGATTTGATGTGTGTATGGGGCATACTTGCATTTCCAGAGTTTTGCCCAGATCTCTGTGGTGTTTTGAGCCATCTCCACCAAATTCTTGCTCCCATGGTTCTATTTAATTTTCCACGGTCCCGGAGGCCTAGACCACTTAAAGATTTGGGTTTGCAGACTTTTTCCCATCTGACTAGGGCCCATTTTTTGTCCGGGTTGTGTCCATGCCATAGAAATTTTCTTTGGTGATTCCTTATTTTCTTTATGACTGATTGGGGGGCAACTAGAGCTGATAAGAGGTAAGCTGGGATGGCTTGAAGGACTGACTTTAAGAGAACGATTTTGGCTAGAAGGTTGAGCGAGTGAAAGGTCCAATTGTTGAGACGATTTGTAATGGAGAGTAGGAGAGAGTCCTAGGAGATGTTTATGGCTACTGAGTTAGAAAGAGGGAGTCCTAGGTAGCGAGAAGGTAGAGTGCATACATGTGTATTCATAAGTTGAGATAGGTGTTATTGGTTTGCTGCAGGAGTATTAAAAAACAAAAGCTGCGACTTGGCCAGATTAAAGGTGGTGGCAGAGGCTTCGCCGAAATCAGAGAGGATGGAGCTTATTTTATTTGCTTCTTGCGCGGTGGGGGTGTTCATTAGAAACGTGTCATCAACAAATTGGTTGTGGGAGGATGTCGGTTGTAACCCATGAAGAGGGAGGCCTTGAAGAGATCCATTTTGAATTGAAGCCTTGATATAGCGTCCCAGGCCTTCAAACATTATGACAAAAAGGAAAGGGGAGAGAGGGTCACCTTGACTTATACCTCTTGTAGGGGAGAAGGGTTGAGAGGGGACTCCATTAATGAGGATTGAGAAAAAGGTTGAGGAAATGAGGTTCATTATCCAAGAGATCCAATAATTGCTGAAACCAAAAGCCGATAGGAGAGCTTTCATGTATTGCCAGCTTAATTTGTCAAAATATTTTGAAAGGTCAAGTTTTAGAAGCATACCTGGAGTACAGGTGATTTTGAGCGAGTGAATGATTTCATGGACAAGTATGATGCTATCCACGATTTTCCTTCCTTCGACATATCCTGATTGCTCCTTGGAGATGATGAAGGGGAGTATTGGCTTGAGTCTTAGAGCTATGACCTTGGAGACGATTTTGTAGATCAGGTTGTAGAGTCATATGGGTCTGAAGTTCTTCGGGTTTGTGACCCTTTCTTCTTTGGGTATTAGGGTGAGGGAAGTGGTATTTAGTGCTGGAAGAACTTTTTCTGAGATGCATTATTCCTCCACCAGTTGCCACACTTCATCCCTTAACATTGGCCAACAGGAGTGGAAGATGTCTGTTATGAAACCATCTGGGCCTGGAGCCTTGCCTATGGGAAACTCTTTAATAGCCTGATCCACGTTTGCTTGTGTTATTGGTGTCATGAGAGCCTCATTTTGTTCCTGGGTTATAATAGTTGGGATGTTTTGGGTCACCCGTTCTATTGCTGAGGTACGGTCCACCTTGGGTTCTGAGAGGAGATCTTTGTAGAAGTTGGTCAACTCGTGTGTTATTTCTTGATGAGTTAATAGGGTGTTGCCTTGCGAGTCATCCAACTTTGTGATGCGATTGATGAGGTGTCTGTGGATCATGGAACAGTGGAATAATTTGGTGTTTTTCTCTTCCTCGTTGAGCCGTTGAACCCGATATTTCTGTCTCCACAGGATTTCTTCCTGTTTGTGTCTTTCCTCTAGTTGTCATTTGAGTTCACTCTCCTCCTGCTGCTAAGTGATTGTGTATCCTGCTTGAATGATTTGTCTCTAAATGTCCTCTAGTTTTTGTTCCAGCAATTTCCTTTCCTGAAAAATGTTCCCAAAGACTTCTTTGTTCCATTTGTGCACCTGTTGTTTAAAATGTTTGAGTTTTTTATGGAAGCATTTGTGCTCCTCTGTATTTTCGTTGTGCTCCACCAGTGTCAGGCTAGCTCTTGGAAGTCTGGATGGGTGAGCCAAAAATTTTCAAATCTGAAGGGTTTAAGCTTGGGGGTGGGGATAGTGTCAACCCAAAGTTGAACCGACTAGTGGTCTGAGCCTGCCTTCGAGAGGATGTTGGAGTCTACTAGGGAGCCTTCAAAAAGGAGAGTTTCTGAAATGAGGAATCAATCTAACCTACAGGCTATTTGTTGGTGGCTTGATCTTTTGTTGGTCCAGGTGTAGGTGCCATTTCCATTCTCAATGTCTACAAGTCTGAGGTTCGTCGTGAGTTCCTGGAATTTTGCGCTATCCTGCTCTATGCGCTTTCCCCCCTCTTTTCTCCTCCAGCGTGAGAATCATGTTGAAGTCTCCCCCTATTATCCATTGCTTGCCCTTTGCTAAAGAACCTAGGTAAGACAAGATCTGAAGAAAGAGGTCTTTGTCTTGGTTGTTCTGCGGTCCATAAGAGTTTGTGATCATGCCCTCCTTGTTTGAACCTATGGCTCTGTAGTGCATTGTGATGGTGCTTGGAGTGGAGAAGCCTTGATCAAGGATGGCAGTAGCCGAATTCCATAGGATGGCCAGGCCTCCTGAAGCCCCTTTTGAGTCCGTTTGATAGGATTCACAATTGCACCAACATCTTTTGATGATATCTTCTGCAGTTTTCCCTACACATTTGTCTCTTGTATCAGGAATATATCAGGGTCTTCCGTTTTGATGCAATTTTAGAGAATCCTTTGCTTGGATCTTTGATTTAGGCCTCTGATATTCCAGGTGAGGATCTTCATAATTAACAGTTTATTGGGTGTGAGAAGGAGCTCTCTAAGAGCTTGTGAATATGTCCTTAGTTGATCATATAGTTTCCCACCTCCTTTATTAGCTAGTGAGATGATTTTATACCCAGTCGCTTGTTTTCTTTTGGGTGTCTTCTTGGATATAGGTTTGGGTCTATGTTGATCCCCAACTTGGATGTAGCCCCTGCTGATGAATCCATAAATACCTTGTGAACTTTCCTAAGTAAGTTGGTCGTCTAGTAAGGTTTGGAGATCCTTCTTGTTGAGTGCCTCTTCTAGCCTATCTAGGTCGATTTCTGTTAGGTCCTGCTCATCCATTTCCATGACTGTGTCTTCTTCTCTTTCTAGTTCTTTCCCTGAGGCTGGGTGAATCTGTGGGTCTGCTTGATTTGTTGGGGTCTGAAGCCCTAGAGACAATTGATATTCCTTGTGCTTGCTGAGATCTTTCCCCGCATTCTTGTGGGGGTTTTCCACCTCTTCTTCCTCTGGAAGGCGATTGAGGACTTCAAATGAGTTGTTATTTGGGTTCTTTTTTTCGTTGATAGTTGTGGGCTTCTTCTGAGATTGTTTTATTTGATTTTGAACCCGGGTGAATCCTTCCTTTGGTTTCTATTCAACTTCATTTGGGGGGGGGCATTTAGAGGGTAGTCTCTGAAAAGGTGCCCATGTTCATGGCATTTTCTGCATCTGCAAGGGATATGTTCATAGTCTATGGTTTGGGCCCATTCCTCGTCTTGGTATTCTAGGGTAACTGTGCTTGGAAGAGCTTTGGAGATGTTCATATAGACACATATCCTTGCATAGGAGGTGTATTTTCTCTGTTGGGTAGCTTCATCCATTTGCACTCCTTTGAGAAGACCCCAAATTTCTGTTGAATTATTGGTGTCGCATCCTAGATTTTCTGCAATGAGGCTTTGAATTTGGCCCCGACAGTTTCTTATGACCGCTCCATAGCCTGAGTTTCCTAGATTTCCCTTTGATGCACCATCAAAGTTGACTTTGTGGAAGCCAGGTGTAACGAACCTCCTCGTTACGACAACCATTCTAGTAACAGGTGCAACTTTTTTATTTTTTTTTTCGGTAAGGTGTGTGCATGCGTGTAGAAGTAACAACACACTTGACTCTACGTCGCCCCTTGACATCCAGCAAGACGCAACCACGGTGTTAAGAATACTAAAGGTACACGACGAGTAACTACAACCAATATACGACCATAGACATAAGGTGCACAACGCAAACATTAGCGACAAAAGTAAACTGACCACCCGCCCATCCTAACCTGCAAGGTTAGGACCTCCAAGACACATAATCAACACTCAAGCCTAGGTTCCCATCGATTTTAACCATTTAAGGTCTCAGGGGTGGCGACTGTTCTGAGGAGCATGGAGGTGTATACATCCCACTCGGCACAACAGAACAAGCAACTAACTAATTACAACCAAGTGCAACATAAATAAGAAGAACCATTATGTCCCTTACGGAAGGCGCATGACAAGGACTCTGGCATCGAACCCCCAAGTTCCACATTAAACACAAGAATCAACATCCCTCATTTACTAACTCAAATGACTGTGATGCGCTTAAATCAATATCATCTCAACACATAAGCTCATCCTTGACAATAACATTACAATTCCGTGAGCATGAATAACAGACGCATTATATTTATCTCTCATTATTATTGTGAATAAAAGGCACCTTCGTTAAGGCTTCAACTACATACCCTTTCTTAAAGACAACACCATGGTATCTTAGTCAATGACCCTGCAAGTTTATCTGTCATGTTAAGACTACCTTATCCTTACTTCCTAGTTTATAATAACGTTACAATTTAAATGATAAAACTTTACACTTTAATGGTTAACATTCGCCTTATTCTTACATTAGCATAACCTTGCCATAACATCTCCTTTATGTTACAATTTATTGAATTAAACGATATCACACTTTACTTGCTATAAATATATATAAAAAGGAACATTAAGGTCACATTCCATTAACCTAAAACAAACGCAATTAGATAACATCAACGAGATTTAAAATGGCCAAGGGTAAACATAACAATATTACAGCCTCCAATATAAGTAAAGGGAAGTTTACATTGTAGATAAAATTACCTCTAAGAAAAAGGTGCATATTCAACTAGATTTCTAGTTCAAGTTACTTGGATCAAGGACCTCATAGTTATACCAGGTAAGTGGGTTTAATGGTTAAGAGTAATTATTTACTCTTTGAAAATCATAAATTCCAAAACCAAAATTCATTATATCTCACTTACTTTATGTTTATATATAAATTTGATTTAATTATCCATCAACTCATGCAATAACCAATATCAATTAATCATCCTTAAAAACCATTTCCTTCATATATATGGCACTAGATCT
>JZKD02S1651383.1:47660-59168 GCA_000966675.3 Picea glauca
CAAAATGGCCCCGGAAGTTAAAACCTGCTAAAAATAGTAAATTGCCAAAATGGCCAGAAAACTGTTTTGAGCCATTTGGAAAAGATGGGTGGCCCCCGATATCCATCTGGATCAGTGAAGCTTCCTATGGGGTCCTGTAACGAATTCTTTCTGCAAGTGCAACCAAACTTTGTCGCCCACCTGAAACTTATGTGGCACCCGATGTTGATCATGGTGCTGCTTGTACTTGTTATTGGACTTCTATAGGATATCCTGAACTTGTTGGAGGATGTGCTGGATCCACTCAATGAACTGGGTGGCTTTGTCAGCTTCAGTTGGAGCAGGAGATGAGTCAGTCGAGGTGAAAACAAGGGGGAGTGCAACATCTATGGGACCCAATGGTTGGAATCCTAAACCCATATGAAAGGGGTTGTGTCCGGTTGAGCTATGTTGGGATTAGTTGTAGCTATGTTGGACATAGGGAAGGCTCTCATCCCATGTGTGAGGGTTCTTGGAATTATACATGCGAATTATATGCACAATCATTCAATTTACGACCTCGATTTGGCCATTTTTGTGGGGGTGGAAGGCCGTGGATTTGATGATCTTGGTGTTCAGCAGTGACCAGAGGCTCAACCAGAATGTGCTAAGAAAATGACTGTCCTGATCTAATACAATGGTTTGTTAGATTCCAAAATGTAACCAGACTCGTTCAAAAAAAATATTGGCAGTGGCCTCTGCTTTGATGCTCTTCTTGCAGGCAACCAAAATCGCCATCTTAGAAAAGTGATCAACAACCAAAAAACACAGTCATTTCCCCGCTTGGTGAATGGGAGGCCCAACATGTAGTCCATTGAGATGGATTCCCATGGTCTGTCAGGAGTAGGAAGAGGGGTGTACATGCCTTGTTTCTTAATAGTCGGTTTGGCAATAGCGCATGTAATGTAGGACCTGATATACTTGTTGACCTCCTGTCAAAGTTTCGGCTAGTAGAAATGTTTTTGTAGCATTGCCACTGTCTTTTCGATGCTGAAGTGTCCTGCCACCCGACTGTAGTGGGATTCCCATATTAGATTCGCTCACTCTCTTGATGGAAAACATATATGGCCTAGACGACACAACAACCCATCCTGAAGATGTAAATTATCGAAAACTACGTTTGCACCCAACATTTGGTAGGTGGTGGTGAAGTTCAAGTCTATCTCATAGAGTTGGTGCCATCTAGAGGTCTCATGGTATCAAGATTCTAGCACCATGGTGAGTGTCGCGACTGGCGGTCTGTTGAAGCAATCAATGACACAGTTGGTGATTCTTGTTTTATACTTGATGTTGAGGTTGAATTTTTGCACGTATGTGGACCACTTTTGATGGCGGTCATTCTGCAATTTTCCTTGTGTCTGCATGACCTGCAATGGCTTATGATCAGTGTGGATGAATGTTTCCTTCCCAAGAATGTAATGTCTCCACTGTCGACAGGCTTGCACAATGGAGCACATTTATTTGTCGTAAGTAGGGTACTTATGAACAACATCTGATAGTGTCCCACTATGATAGGCCATGAGGTGGTCGTGCTGAGTGAAAACGACACCCACAACATAGTCTGAAGCATCTGTCTCGATCTCAAAGGGTTGTTGCAGGTCTGGTAGTGAAAGTACTGGGGCCGAGCACAAGCACTGCTTCAAAACATTGAATGCTTGTTGTTGGGACCGACCCCACACAAATTTTTCCTTACCACCAGCCCTGGTTATTTGGCTGAGGGCCCATGCAATATGGGAGAATCCCAACACGAACTTGCGGTAGAAATTGGCAAGGCCCAAGAAGCTCCAAAGCTCAATGAGTGTGGTTGGGGCTGGCCAGTCACAAATGACTTGGATCTTGGCTAGATCCACATGTACGCCATGCTGATCAACAATGTATCCCAGGTAATGGATCATGTGCATGACGAAGGAGAATTTTTCCAAGTTGGTGTATAGCTTGTGCTGCCGCAGGGTGTGTAGAACTTGTTGAATATGCTGCAAGTGTTCGACCCAAGTCTTGTTGTAAATGAGAATGTCATCCAGATACAACACTACAAAAGTATTGGTGAATGGTCACAGGATATCGTCCATCATCCTCATGAAAGTGGCTGGAGCATTTTTCAAACCAAAGGGCATGAACAACCACTCAAAAATGCCTTCCTTTGACTTGAAGGTGGTCTTCCATACATTTGTATATTCTATTGAGACCTGGTGGTAGCTAGACTTCAGATCAATCTTACCGAAGTATTTGGCCCCCATGAGTTGATCAAGGAGGTCATCAATTTAGGGAATCGGGTACTGGTTTCTGACTGTGATTTTATTCAGAGCCCGATAAACAATGAAGAGTCGACAGGTTCCATCTCTCTTCTGTACCAGCACGATTGGGCTCCCACAAGGTGGTGAGCAAGGACGGATGTGCCCCATTCTGGAGCAGTTCTTGGATATGTCGCTTGATCTCCACATTCTCTAATAGAGAGTGGCGATAGACTGGCCCATTGGGCAGTGATGCGTCGAGGGTCAGATCGATTGGGTGCTTGACCTGGCAATGCAGAGGTACCTCGGTAGGTGAGGATAATATATCCAAGTATTCTTCCATGACCTTATCTACTTTCTTTTGTTGTGTGGAGAGGTCGGTCGCAAACACCCTGGATGTGGTTGTGATCTTCCGCTCATTGTTAGAGCGAATCACGAAGAAGACAAACTTCCCCGTCTGAGAGATGACCTTCCTGCATTTCTTAGTAGAGATCAAGGAAATAGCACTAGGTGGTACTGCCTCGGGTATCCTATACAATTTCCTGTTCAAAGTTATAATAACACTATGACGCCTAGACTCATATACATCATGACGTTTCCATAATTAAGGTTGGCCCAAAAGAACATCACAAATTTTGAGAGGAGAAACATCACACAATACCTTGTCTTTAAAGGCTTGATGTCATACAATAGTCGACATTGTTGGCTGACGCGGAGATCGCTTCCTTGGCAGAGCCATCCAATGGTGTAGGGTTGTGGGTGTAGCATTGTCAGCAGGGCCAGCCATTTGATGACCTCTACTGAGATGATGTTCTTCTGGCTACCACTATCAATGATGAATTACAATGGGGTGCCTTTTACCCACATCTTTGAATGGAAGAAGCACTCTCCTTCTTCTGGCTCGTCTGGTTCACCAAGATGGAGCTTGGTGGTAGCAATGATGGCATTGGGTTCCGTGTCAATGATCTGTCTTCCCCTTTCTGGTTCTGACTCAGAGTCAGAACCCGCATCTAATTCAGAGGCTTTCACTTCGGCCACTAGTGACTGCTTTAAGCGATAGTCAACAGTGTTATGCCAAGGGCTCTTATGGAAGTCGCACCACTTCCCGATATATTTCTTTGTCTTTCTGGTGTCCTTATTTTCTTGCGGCTTGGATTGGTTGTCCTGATAATGTCCATCATTGCTCTGTCCTTTGTTCAATGGGATGGGGCCGCCCTTTCTTGGATTTTTTTTGAGGGTTTCCCAGGCCCAAATTACCGCGTCTTTTGTTTGAGCTTCTGCTCGATTTTGACGACATATCGGTAAGTCGCGCCCAAGGATGAGATGTCCATAAATTCCATTTTGGTCTGGATGTATCTATGTAGGGCACCGCGATACTTGAGCACCAGATGTTTCTTCGAATCTTTGATACCTAGCTTGGTGCACAAGGTATGGAAGATATTTGTGAAATCTAGCACTGTTTGGTCTCTTTCTTGCCGTTGTTTTTTTATTTGGTATACAAGTTGTCATAACTTATGACAAGGTAGTATTATTTCTTAATAGCATCCTTGAAGGATTCCTAGGTGGCCATGACTATAAATAATGAGGGTTCCTTTGTTTCCTTTTGCTCACAGAAAGTTTCCCACCAATATTTGACATGGGGAACGACTTTGAGGAGCGCAAAAGTAATATTTTCTCTATTCAAAAAGTTATGGACAGAAAAATACCCTTCTAGTAGATTCAACCATCCAACCAACTCTCGAATTCTGTCCATCCAGCCAAGAAGGGAAGAAACTTATAGTCCCCAATGAGTTGGATATCCACTAAATTTAGCCTAGTAGCCAAATGAAAAGTTGTCTAGGCCCCTAACAATTCTTCCTTTGTGTTGGTGTCAGGTCCACAATTGAGAGTCCAACAATAGAATGAGTTCGTTGTTATCCTTATGAGACCACCCACACCACTTTGAAGACCATCTGACTATGCATCGCCATCAAACCATCTAATGATTAGACCCTCAGTGAAGTGTTTCTTTTGCCTTTTATGATATTTTTTGTCTCCGGTGTATTGCAATCCAATTTGTAAACAATCCAAGGGCTTTGTAAAAAACAGTTGAAGTAGAGGGGATCCCATTTGCAAAGATAGTGTTATTCCTCTCCAACCACACAAACCAGCAGATAGTTGGAGGCAAAGCAAGGTGAGATCATTGCTTATTTATCCAACACTCGTAGCATCCTATCAACGTTATCCCATCCCAAATAATGGATATGTTTTGGATAGAAGTGATCTGAGCCCAGACCTGTATAGTGAAGGGGAAATGTACAAATATATGTGTCACTGATTCTACCTCCCTGGAGCAGAGGTGACAAATGCTAGGTCCATTCCAGCCCTTTTTTTGTAAAGAATCCCAAGTGAGAACTTTGTTTTCAATAGCCAGCTAAGTAAAGATGTTTATCTTCTGTGGGATGTTCCAAGTCCAAAACTTTTTCCTCCAGCCAACAGTTGAGTGCGACCAGTGCAAGTTTGAAATAAATGAGTAAATGTTGGAGACAGATAGGCGGCCCGATGAGTGACCTCCTATCCATAGGAGTGCATCCTCTCTATCAAGAAGCTTGATACCAGCGCTTGATAAAAACTTATAGTATGAATCCCATTCCACGGCTAGTGTTGCTGGAAGTCCAATATTTGCACTAGATCTCCAACAATGTGAGATAGATCCAAGCCTGGAGGTGTCTTTTGTGTGGAAGAGGTAACATACATGAATGGAATGGAGATAATTAAGGACTTGTGCAAATAAATAGGATGAGTCCCCCAAACCCAAGATATGATCCTTTCTGATGTGAATAGAGTGACCAGACCCCAGGTTCCAAGAGAGCCAGTGGGAAATAAGTGGAGTCGATCGAGTCAAGTTTCTCCAAGTGTACAAAGCTGATCTAGGAATGGAAGGAGTCAATCTGAGCCAAGCAGCAACGAAACAAAGTGGAAGGTATTTATCCATTATAACAGTGTGCCAAATCCTAGCATTTGTTAACACGCGCCAAAGTGTGTTTGCAGAAAGAGCTAAGTTAAAAAAGAGAATATTCATGAGGCCCCATCCTCCTTTTTGTTTTGGCTTTGCGAGGAAGTCCCAACTACAGAGATAGAGACGATGTGTATCTGTGCAACCCGACTAGAGGAAGTTGAAGGAGAGTTTACGAAGCTTGTGGAGAACAGTGACTGGTAGGGTAGCTAAGTCCATCCAATATGCTAGTTGTCCTTTCAGGACAACTTTAATTAGTGCAAAACACCCTCCAAAGGAGATCCAGTGGTTGCCCCAGTTCCCTATTCTTTTTTTCACTTTTTCCATGAGCCAATTCCAGTCAGCAATCTTGTAGGAGTCTGCCTTAATAAAATATCCAAGGTAATTTAAGCCTTTAGAAAGATTTATAAAAGTATGTGGAAGAGTACTTTGAGTTGAGTCAGTGACTGAACAGAGAGATTTGAAAAATGAAAGGTTGATTTTGACCAATTTATATGTAGACTAGAGGCACTACTGAAAAATTGTAGAATATTTTGGATTTCTCTCCATTCAAGTATGGACTCATTGGTCAAAATTAAGACGTCATCAACGAAGAGAAGATGAAGGATATTTACCAGCCTAGAAACTTTTACCCTTGTCAATTTCCCTTGAGACTGGCCAAGTTTTATGAGAATTCTTAAGCCTTCCATGACTAAAATAAATAGTAGTGGGGAGAGCGGGCAGCCCTGTCTCGGACCTCTGCCACTCTGGAAGAAAGGGGAAGCTTCCCCGTTGACCAGGACTAAGAAGGTGGCACTCGAAACACAACCCATAATCCATTTGATGGAGGTCAAACTGAAGCCAAATTGTACCAATATCAATCGTAGAAAGTCCCAATCAATGCAGTCAAATGCCTTTTTGAGGTCTAGTTTAAGGATTAGTGCCTTTGATTTTTTTTCTTTAATACTGTGAAGGCATTCTTGTGTTGTGTCTATGGAATCAAGAATATGTATTCCTTTTAGGAAGCCCAATTGTTCACTCGACAGGGATCTTGAGAGAACAAGCTTTAGACGATTTGCAATGATTTTTGTAATCAATTTATAGCACAAGTTGCAAAGTGAGATAGGTTTGTAGTATCTAAAAGTTGTTGGATGGTTTTCTTTTGGAATAAAAGTCAGGAAAGTTGAGTTTATAGAACCTGAAACTTTTCCCCGTAGTCTGGAGTCTTCAACCAAGTCGAGGAGCTCCATGCCAACTAGCTCAAAGTAATGAAGGAAGAACTCAACGGTCCAACCGTCCGGGCCAGGGATTTTATCAGTTGCAAATGATTTTAGTATATCTCTTACCTCCTGTAAAGTACATGGATTTTCCATAAGGTGAATGTCCTCCACTGTAACCATACGGGGGAAGAGGTTGGCCACTCTGACAGAGTTTGGGAGAGAAGGATGGGCTCTAGCCCGATAAAAAGATTTAAAATGAGTTGTAGCTGCAGATTTTATGGCGAGCTAATCCTTGTGAGTAATCACAACATCATAGATGATTTCCCAAATATGATTTTTGTTCGTGTTGTTACTAGCAAAGCGGAGAAAAAATTTAGTGTTTTGGTCACCACATTTTAACCAAATTGCCCTACTGTGTTGGTGCCACAGAGCCTCTTCTGCCAAGAGAATTTTGTTTTGTTCGGATTCTAAAAGATCCAAGGATAAATCAATGCCCAACTATCCTCCATATTGAAGGTCCTTGTGGAGGGTGGCTTTTAGATCCATCTCCAGATCATGGAGTTTGTAAAGTATTTGTTTTCTAAGAGTTTTAGCCCAACGGTTTACCTTGTGTTTTAGAGGTTTTAGTTTCCATACCAAGCGTGTCTGCTTAGACAGAAAAGAGGGATCCAACCAAACATCTCTAACAATGGAGTGAAGCTATGGCTCCAGTAGCCAACTTGAATTGAACTTAAAAGGGTAGGATTTTGGAGTCGAGTGAGGATCCAAGTGTAGGAGGATCGGGGCGTGGTCTGAGAAGTAGGGGTAGTTAACCCAAGTCTTTAATCTACCATCTTGTAGAGCCAAGTCTTCTAAGAGAAGGAACTGATCCAATCTTTTAGAAATATCATCCAGACCCGTGCACCCATTGCACCAAGTGGGAACGATAGCGTCCGGAGGTAAATCCAGTAAGTTGTGTTTCTGTAGGAGAGTTGTGTAGTAGCTAGCCAATGGATCCAGAGTTGCAGAGGATCCCCATATTTCTCCAATGTTGGTAGTAAAATTTATATTGCCAACAATAATCAGATTGGTACCATCGAGAAGGCCATTGTTTGCCACCCGATCCCAAAAAAATTCCTATCGGAGCATGGACCATACATATTCAATAAAGTGATCGGTTGTGCATTCCAGAGACTGGTACTTTTCAAGAGGATACCATCACAACAAAGATAAGGTACCATAGTAAACATAGTAGGATCCCAGGTGACTGCTAAACCACCCAAAATACCCGAAGAGCTAGCAGTTGCAGTGTGCCAGGTAGGACGGAAGTTGTTCAGAAAATTTCTCACTTTAGAGCCAACGACTAGAGTTTCTTGTAGGAAGACAATGTCTGGAGTGGTCCTGTTGAGCAAGCGTCTGAAGGAGGCGGATTTGAGAGCCCCCCCCACCCCTCTGATTTTCAGAGAGAGCATTATCATGGTTTTGCTCTTGCCATGGCTTTGATGCCTCTAAGTGCCCCAAGATCAAGATGAGTAGTAGTAGAATAAGTACTCCTGGTTTTGATCGGAGAGAGTTCAAAACCCCTTCCTTTCGACCAAACATATTCCTTTCCCAGAAAATCCTTAGAGGTGTCAATGGAATCCGAAGTCGAAGCTTTGTCATGTGTGCGAATGATGGATTTTCCATAGTAGATAGGGATAGAGATAGGAGAAATAACTTCCCTGTAAGACAGAACTAGGTTGTCCATTAGTTCAGCTAGAGTATTATCCCCTGGCTCATATTCTCTATGGCCCACAACTAGTTCCCCCAGGGGCTCCAAAGACTCCCCATCCAGTCTAGTCAAAGAATCCTGTAAAGTGTGAAGTGTATCAAGATCAAGGGTACAATCCCTGCTTGTTCTATGCAGGTGCAGAAGGGTAGCTCGAGGGGCTAAAGGGGTAGGGGTAATAAGGGGTAATAGAAGGTAGCTCCCTAGGATACTTTTCCAAGTGTAAGATGGGGGAACAATCAGGTGTAAGGGAGGTCTGTGACCCATGCCTCAGAGGTGTAGCAGTTGATGTCGAAGCCAAAGGTTGGCTCTGCTTTGACGAGGGTAGGTCGCTAGAGAGAGTACTCTGATTCTGTATTATTTTTTATAAAGTTTTTTTATGGTTGAAAAAATAATTTATTAAATTAAATTTGTTTGAAAATTAAAAATTTATTTTAAAATTTTTAGATTTTATTTATTTTAGTTTTATTTATTAAAGAATATGAATAAGACATAAAACTCTGAAAATGTAATTTTATTTTGAAAAATAAAAAGAAAAATTAAAAATATTTAATATAGAATTTTCCCAAAATATCATATAGCAAATTTTACATATCATTATTAATTATTAATTTTTATATATTAGAAAATAAAAATAATTTTATTTTTTTATATAACCAATTTTATAAATTTTGATTTTAATATTTTATTTGTTTATTTACTTTTTGGATTTCCGTATTTGATTTATAAGTTATAACTTATTTATTTTCTATTTTATATATTTAAAAATAATCACTTTATAATTATTTATTAATCTTTTACTCCACCTCATCTATAAAAATGTATGGCATCAGTACGTTTTACATGTTGAAGGATTTTGATGTGATTACCACGAGATTCATTGAATTCATAAATGGAAATAAATAATTACCAAGTTGGCCAACAACTTCGTAAATAAAATATAGAAAATATATGGGACAGGATGGACATGACAGACTACTAATAAGGTGGGCACTGGGCAGGGTTTCGAAACAGGCGCGCACACCTTTTACGAAAAAGCGTGTTTTGTACGGTATTGCTTCCCTGTGCAAAACCACACTTACAACTAGAAAGCGCCCACAACCTCATGAAAAACCAACAACGGACTGGACTAGATTCCTGAATTGTATTTTTATTCTATTCCAGTGGTTTCGGTTTTATACGGTGGATAACCTACACACATATAAATACATAGCTAAATCTCAAGTTCAATCGCAGTCTGCAATTTTCACAATTGTTATCGTTGTTTGTTTTGTTTGCCATCCAAAGAAAGGACGAAAGAAAGATGAGTTCAATTTCAAGGAGGGTTTGTTGTGTGGCGGCTGTGGGAGCCATCCAGGGTTTCAGATTCTTCACAGATCAGCGGGCCTTCAATTTGAACAATCTACTGAKWATTCCCAAGTTACAACTTATTTCTCCTAATTCATTGGCCACTGCCTCTGCAGCTGGCGCTAGCGTTGCTGCACTTGCCCTGAAATCTGCTGCTGCCTCTTCTGCTTCTCAAACGAATCCGACTCGTTGCCCTCAAGAAGAAGAAGCAAAATCAAAAGATGAATCTTTGAGAACTGTGATGTATCTCAGCTGTTGGGCTCCCAGTTAAAACAGTGCATTTGAAATAGAAATATGATCCAATTGGTCACCACAGAGAAGGACAGGGAGAGGGWTCGATATCCMSTKMAAACAGTGCATTTGTTGCATGATGCCYGCGCATCCGCTTGCGTGTAAATTGTATATATGATCCATGTATTTCTAAGTGAATGATGCAATACAATTTTATGGGTTCAAGAGACACAACATTGTAATAAAGTTTTCTCTATTTTTCTCTCAAAATCCCTCGTTGGCTGCCCGTGTCATTTTGTTTCATTTCACTACTAAAATATATCGACAATGGACAGACTTCTGTTATCATCATCGGATTATATAACCTCCTCTGAACTCCACAAGTATTGCAATTTCAGGGTCTGTAGCTACCTGGAATGTTTGTAGGACTGTCTTTTGATCTTATAATTAATATCGTTTTCCTGAGGTTTCGATTTCTACCCAAATGAATCAAGTTTGCTTGAACAAACCTGAAAGTAAATTGCCAGAAATAAATCTCAGAGTAATAATTAGAAATGTTACTTAAGAAATTGGAAACACATGCGTTGAAACGAAATGCAGGGGGAATTTAAAGGCAGAGCAACGCAACTTCTATTCACTAGAATTAAAGGTACTTAGAATTGAAACAATATATCAGAATTAAAGGTACTTAGAATTGAAGTGCTCATATAGAATTTTGGAATCCCAAATTACAGTAGAAAAGTTGAAATATCTATTTTCTATACTCGCATAAAAACTGTAAAAAGTGAAGTGTTGTTAAATGCAAAATTCTTGTTATTCATGGTTCGTGTTAGTAGAAAAAGTGAGTCGACTTACGAAGTCAATAGGCATTGAGGGCCAAAATCCGTAACATACTTAAAAAGGTTGTTTCTTATGGAGATGTCCCGAGCTTGATTGTAGCTATGTTAGATGTATGGAAGATTGTCGTCCCATATTAATTGATGGTTGTGGTTGTATAGATGAAGCAAATGTGTTGCCATGTGATTGATAACCTCGGTTTTCCCATCTATCTAAGGATGGAACACTGTCAACATGGATCGTTGTCTATTGAGACACCGCCAAAGCATCGTCCAAAAGATTTTGACAAATATGATAGCCGTTCAATCATGATTTTAGTGGCTAAAATCATATGCACCACCATATTTGCAATGAGGAAATTACATTTTTTCAACACAACTACAATTGCACCTAGAAAAACATGATATAGTGTAACTTCTTTCATTTAGCACAACCAGAATGTTCAACACCAGGGTGAAGAAATTTTGTGATACATTTCAACTATTAATAAATGATGACATTTTAAGTGTTGTTTCCTACTCAACTCATTAGTTAGGGATGAATTCTTGCTTCACATTCTAAAAGAAAAATTGAGAAGTCCACATCAAAAGCTTTGGAAACTTCAATATGGTCATTATATCATCACCAAGCAATGCGGTGTTAATACCTTCAAGTTCAACTTGCCMCTCTACCTTGGTATGCACCTAGTTTTCAGTGTTAAACTCTTACAATGTCCCAATCATTTGTTGCATGAGAACAAGATGACATAACTAGATCCTCTTTTTGACACTCATCTTAAGTTAAACTCGCAACCTCTTTTGACCAAGTCATATACTAGGTGACTCAAAACACCAAAAAAAAAGGCACAAAACTATATCATATTGTGCAATTTGGTCAATTTCTTATAGAAGCTGGACATTTTAC
>JZKD02S1651383.1:83673-97810 GCA_000966675.3 Picea glauca
CAATCAAGCCGAGTGTTGTAACCATGCTCTGATACCACTTTGTAACATACCCATTATCATAAATCAAAATTTTTCTTGGGTTAATCTCCCACAAATGAGAAATCTCCTGAAACTTGCATTATCGAAATGTTAATCCCTGGTCCAATATCAGGATTCGGGGTTTCGGAGGTTACGGTGTCGAGAATCCCTGTCCTCTCGAACCCCCGATCACCGATGGGACAAATTTCCGATACGCCCCTTTTCAACAGCTCCCTCTAGCGTACTGTTGGTCCACGTGACCTACGCTCAGATGACCACAGTCACATGCTCCTGTCGGGGTTTCTTCTATCGGGGTTTCGAGTTCTAATTTCCCGATGAGCTCTCCTTTTCCCTTAGCCCCTCCTGGCTAGGCTCTAGTCCATATGACTTGCTCGCATATGACCAACCTCTGTATGACCGCAGTCAAACTCTCATCGGGGTTTTCCCTATTGCGATATCAAAGGGTGTGGACTCCTAGTCCCCCGGATTCCCGATTTCCAGATTTGCGATGCGCTTCAGCCCTCCTGGCTAGGCCCTGGCCAACGTGACCGTCACTCCATGACCCCTTCCTTACCCCTTGTCGGGATTTCAGACTTCGCAGATTTGAAGTGTTTAGAACTTACGTTCTCAGGATCTCTGATCCTCCGATCCCCGATGCCACTTAGTGTTGACTCCTGCGAGGGTTGACCCTTTTGACACCTGTCCTCCCTCGGTGTATCGGAGTTGCGAGTTTGTGAATCCAGATACCAACAATTTTAGGATTCACAAATCCCCGACGCCACTTGTCCTTCGCTCTGGCACCTATGGCCCACACTCCTGTGGGGATCGGGAAATCGCGTATCGGGATATCGCGATTCCCGTTGCACTAGTTCACGAAACTCTTCAAGTCCCGATCCCCGATATGGGTGACACCTGTCCTCCACTACAACACTATTACAGTGGGGCCGTCATGTTTCAGAGTTTCACGACTTCTCTGGCACCAATTCTCTCGTCACTGAGAACCTCGATATACCGATCCCCGATGCACATGAGAACTTATTCCTCCACGTCACCGCTTTCTCATCGCTATATCGGATATCGCGAAATTGCGATTTCTGATGCAACAATTCCTTTGTCTTTGGAAACCCCAAAATGCCGAACCCCGACTCCTAGGGATCCTCTGACACGTGTCCCTGCAGATGGACGGTTTAAAATCCCGTCGGGATATCGCGGATCGCGACTTCAAGTTACAAGAGTTTCTTGCTTTCGGAAACTCCGATGTCCAAACTCCGACTCTTCGGGATCTCTTGCCACGCGTCCTCACTGATGGACGGTTCAAAGCTCCCGTCGGGATATCGCGAATCGCGACTCCAACATGCAAGATGTTCTTGCCTCCGGGAACCCCGATTCTCCGATTCACGACTTCCTCGGATCTTCTAACACGTGTCCCTGCTGATGGACGATTATGAGCTTATCGGGATTTCGCGGATCGCGAATCCTAATGCAACGATCTCTTCACTCCTGGAATCCACAATGGGTTAAATCCTGACTCCTGTCCTGATGTCTGACGCGTGTCCTGCCGAGATCAACGGCTAGGATCCTTTCTCGGGATTTTGTGACCTACAAGGTCTCGATTCTCTTGACCTTCAAACCCCGATGATTCTTCCGGGACTCCTCGTCTGCATACTAGGACTTAAACCCTACGCAACTTTCCCAAGATCTAACAGCCCTAGACTCTTCCCTACCCATGAGGACATAAGAAAATCAGGTGGTAAGGCCTTTAATGCCCTACCTTCTCCTTCTAATCTAACGGTCATGGGTAACTGTGGATTTCTCGACGAATTTTCATCCGTCGATTCGATATTCCTCCCTTAGACTGCCATTTCGGGTTTTAAGAGGATCGTTCCTCCTCGTACAAGGTTATTAAGACTTGCGCCTTCAAGTTCCTATTCTAGGTTCTGGATAAACCTTTCCAAGGAGGAAATCTCTACAAGAGATCTATTCCGGGGCTTTCCGAGAGATGGGTGAAGGGAAACAACTTCCCGAGAACGGGCTGGGAGCCTAACTTAATTCAACCTATAATTAGATTCATTTATCAACTTAAATTATGCATAACTTCCTCTGTCATAAGCATATGTCTATAAATTCTTGTCAAAACACTACACAGACATTCTTACACTGAAATCGTTCACAATTTCACAGGTCTATGAGCATATACATATATGTATCATTCTATGAATTTCAATAGGCAATATGTAAACAAAACACTTATCAGAAGTGACTTCATAAATGGGTGAAACTGCTAAGAGGGGTGCTCGTTTCCACCCAACCGTAGGCGTAGCGACTCCTGATGGATTTACCACTAGCCACCCCCGAGCTGAGACCACGATGTTCTGAAACCTGCGTCTCTCTGTTCGCCAGTGACCAAGAGCGAAGGTTGCAATCCCTCCTCCCTGCTATCACTCACTCTGCGTAAAAAAATTGCCAGAGTTCCCCTCGCGTCTGCCCTGCCTCTCTCTATCGCCTCTGCCATACACCTTATCCTCTCGCGAGGTTACGTGTGGCGCGATTTTCCTCGCGCTGATCAGGCCTGACGGCTCTACGGACGGGTGGTTCACCCTCCCATCCCTCATCAAGCCATCCGCCTACCAGTCTGCGAGCCATTAATTTTCAGGGCCAGCGAGCCGCTTTTAGTTCTCCGGGCCAGTGGAGTCCAAATACGGTATTTAATTCTCGGTGGAAGTTAACGCCACCTTCTCAGGTGCTTTCCACCACCATCATGGTCTCTTTTCTGCACATCCCCTCCCAACAGTCCTGCAATAAATTCAGAATGTTATTCACATTCATTGACCTCTTATGTGGGTCCATTTACATCACATAGTCATACTTATGAGTTTTTCCATAGTCCTTGGCCAGTCCAGTTATATTTACAATCTGGGGGAAACAGGGTGTTACATATGTCGTCCCGGAAATATGACACTACTACTCGTGCAAAGAATATAACACATACCCAACAAAACCAGCATATGGAATGAATTATATGTTTTTATCCTATTTCGGTGGTTTTGGTTTTATATTGTGTTGCCTTCCCTCCTTCTTAGCTTTATGGATAACCTACACACATAAATACATAACTAAATCTCAATTGCAATCTCAGTCTGCAATTTCACAATCGTTATTATTGTTTGTTTTTTTTGCTATCCCACTCAAAATGTAAATCTGAAGAAAGGAAGATGAGTTCTATTTCAAAGAGGGCTTCTTGTATGGCTGTTGTGGTAGCCATTGGGGGTTTCAGAATTTTCACACATCAGCTGGCCTTCAATTTCAAGAGTCTACTAATAACGCCCGAGTTATTGTCTATTTTTCCTATTACATTGGGGATTTCTTATGCCATTGGTGCTCCTGTTGTTTCCTTGAAATCGGCTAGTGCTTCTTCTGCTTCTGAAGAGAATACGAATCCTCGTCTTCAAGAAGCGGCAATAGAATCAAAGAAATCAGAATTAAAGGATGAGTCATTGAGATGTGTGATGTATCTCAGTTGTTGGGGTCCAATCTGAAATTGAAATATAGTTCAATTTGGTCACAATAGAGAGGAATAGGGAAAGGATCGATCACCTGCTGGTGCTGCAGCTTGATGGCCACCCAACCGCCCGAATATAAGTTTTATATTATGATTGCATTTTGTAAATGAATGAATTGAATGCAATTTTATGGGTTCAACGGACACATAATTTTATGATCGTCTCTTTTTATTTCGGTCTATCATTTTCCGCCCGTGTCATTTCATTTCATTTCACTCTTAAACTACATGGCAATTGAGACACTTATGTAACCATGATCATATTCTATAACCTCCTCTTCATCCGCTTCCTCTGAATTTATGCAAGTATTCCAATCTCAGGTCAGTAATCATTTGGATTGCTTGCATGACTTTCTTTTGATCCTTTAACTAACATTGTTTTCTAAGGATTCGATTTCTACCCAAATGAATCAAGTTTGCTTGAACCACATTGAAAAAAAATTGAAAGAAACAAATCTCAGAATAATAATTATAAATGTAACTTGAGGAATTCAGACCATATGACTGAAAGGAAATTCAAGGAGAAATTAAATGCATGGCAAAGGAAACTTTTATTATGAACCAGAATTGTAACAATACATAAATAAAAAAAATTAAAGGTACTTAGAATTTAAATGCTCATACAGATTTTCAATAACAAGAATTCAAACTAATTATGACCTCCTACAATTTTGAATCCCAAATTACAGTAGAAAATATCTATTTTCTACTGTTTACAGAGAAAAACTTAAGACTTTGAAGTGATGATAAAGATAAAGCTATTTTAATTTGGTTAACTTATGAAAATAAGGGTTAGCTATTAATTTGGTTAACTTATGAAAATAAGGGTTAGCTATTTTTATTTTCAACGAAAATATGAAAATAAGGGTAAAAATGAATGAAGTGATGGAACCAAGGGAATTAGATAAGCATTAAGACTAGGTATAGGTTTGGGATATTTGTCAAATTTTTTACTTATGGAGGACATGAATATTTTGGATGACCAGTTGAGTGAAGGATTTAGGTGATGGGAGCTTGATGGAGCTGGTGAAAAAGTTTGAAATTCAGAGTGGAAAAATAACATAAGGACAAGACGCTTGGAAAAATAGCAGGTGAAAAAATAGCAGGAAAAATAGCAGGTGATAACAGTGTGCTTGTCGGTCTTTAATCCTCAGCAGGATGTTTTTTGAGCATGACTCCATATCCCAATGCATAAGGAGACTGGAACTGCTTGTTCTTGGCAACTCGCAGGGAGCATGCCATCCCCTATGGAGCCAAATGTTATCACATATAGTTGTCAAGGGAAGCAGGTTGTCCAAGTTCGTGGCCTACACAAGGCCGTGAAAGCGTCGAATTTGTCGAAGCTATTGAAGTGGCTGAAGACCCGAAATAGATCTGAGTCATTGATCAACCAGAGTCATGCGTCATTAGATCTATCACTTCGGGAGTTTTAAAATGAGAAACATTGCAAAGTCCTGAAGGGCCGAAGCGCTCAAAGTCTCGAAGTGCCCAAAGAGAATTTGAGTCATCGATCAGTAGGAGCCATGCATCACCAGATCCTTTGCTCTGGATAAAAGCAACAAAAGACAAATGGAGTTTGAGAATTGAAATTCTTGAAGGCCGATCCACGAAGAAAATATCGACCATTGTTTTGAAGGGGAAGATCCGATCCGAATATCTAAAAAGTGTCGGAGTTGAGTCGTTGATCAGAGGGCCTAATATTATATCACAAGATCAACGGTCATGCCAAATTGTGGGGTTGGAAGGTGCGCACATTTTAAAATCTTAGAGGCGGGCCACAATCAAAACCGTGGTTTTTATACAGGGACACGTGGCGGTTCATGGTGAATTGCGGGGACAAAAGCGGTTTGCTTTCATACCACCCTTGGTAGCGCCCACAATCACGCGATTACATAGGGTCATGGCCCTAGGTCACATTGAAGATGGAGCGATGGAGAGGAGTTGCGCGAAAGGCCGAAAGCGCCTGTATTTGGTCATAGAAGAAGATCGAATGGTTGAGCTAGGCTCCCTGCTATTGTAATATTTTGATGAAGAACACTGGTTCTTTGGTTATGTCTTGATTTTAGAATTCTTGATTAATCTAATTCATCTTTCTTACTCCATCTTATTTTCCTCTAATACTGAAAGAGTTCATGATTGACTAATTCACATGGATTGGTGTGATTGTATTATGGTGAATGTTTGATTATAATGTTGTTATGATTTCTTTCAGTTTCCTTGAAATTTGAATCCAAGAGGATCTTGTGTTTAAGTTTTTCTTTATTAGGCTGCTGGAAGGTTTGATGTTCATGGAATACATCTACACTTTTCTCACCAAAGTATTCCTCCTACTCACCTTTACTCCAACTTACTGATTGTAGTTGATCCAAGACCTCAATTGCTTGTGTATACTAGTCGAGATTTATGAGTTAGAACATTATTTTCATTGAGTCTTCTCCATTTGGCCTCTTAAAACCCATTTACATTTACTGTATAAATTGATGGGTACTGGGCTTACCTTCTATGCAATCTAAGGTTGACTTCTAGTGCTAACAGTTCTCATCCAAGAGATTAATGGCCATAATGGACCTACAAACTTCCGTACGCTTCCCAAGATCACATTCATCCATTGCACACACTGGAGGAATAATCTAGAGAGAAAATGTCATGAGGGAGTAAATGATCCCACCCTTCACATTTATTAACTACTTCAAGTCACCATGAAAGGAGCCTTTCCGATGAGGGGAAAATACTTGACTACGTACCATCATGACACCCCATCTAGGGAGTCAATTATAGGACAATCTTGAAACTCCATTTGAACACAATCTTGAAACAAAGTATGCCTTGACAATTGATCTTTATGGAGGTCGATAAGAGAGTCTCTTGAAATAAATCCTTCATTATTCAACTTCTTAGTGAGCTTGTTGGTAGAGCGCCTGATATGAAGAGGAGTGATAGACATCTAGGGGGAGAGGACTGATTGTAAAATTTCCAGGTTACTCAGGAGCCACCAACTAGGGGAGAGCCTGGATGGAGGGGAGCCGTTGAGAAGGCACTGAAACATATTGATGATAAGATCAAAGTACCCATCGATCATCAAATGAAGAATACCCAGATGATTGTCAAGAAGAATGCTTTGAATAAGGGCCCATAATTCTGTAGTGTTATTGGAGTCCCATTCAATGCTCTAGTATATGATGTGGAGAAGAACACCATTAGCATCATGCAAGGCCACACCAAAGTCAGTTAGACCTGGATTTCCTTTAGAGGCTCCATCGAGATTTATTTTGAAAAATCCCAAAGGAGGAGGCAACCACTTGTTTGGAATGGAAACTGCAGGAGCTCGATGAGGGGGTGAGAGATTGGGATCTAAAACTTTCAAATTCCAATGAGAAATAATTATTTTTCCTTGTCCAATTGAGGAATTTCTTCGGGATGTCAGGGGATAATATTAATGGATTCATAGATGTTATCGCGGAGAATTGACCACACTTCTTTCCAAGGACGTGAAAATTTTCGGAAGATCTAATGATTTCTCTCTTTCCATATATGCCATACTAGAAATCTAGGAAAAAGTTGCCAAATTATGTTGAGAATGGCACTGCTAAATGGAATGAGGCACCACTTCTCTATGGTGGAAACAATATTGATACAACATCTATCTGTAAGATGCATAATTTGGGCTAGTTGATCATAGAGAGAGGAATTGAAAGGACAATTGTTGAGTAGGTGCTCCATCATTTCCTCGGATTTGGCACAAAGGGGAAATATAGAGGGAGTGAAAAATCCTCATTTGCAAATATTGTCCCAAGTTAGGATGCTATGATGGACAACTATCCAAAGGAACGACTGAATTTTGGACCAGCTTCCAGGTTGCCAAATTTGTTGCCAAATCTTGTCTTTAGGGAGAAGATGAAAGTTTTCCTTGAGGGAGTATGCTTCTCGAATGGTGAAAGTGCCTTTTGGTGCATGCCCCCAATGAAAGATATCGAACCTGTGATTAATGTGAATTATATTCATAGCATCCTCTTCCACCCATGCAACTAGATTGGATTTCAGAGGAATATGCAACTCGACAAGCATCTTCTTTCAGTCTCGCCATTGAGAATCCTGAGAAGAAATAGGTTTCCAAAAGTCCGCCATATGTTTGAAGGACTGAGGATCCAATATATCTTTAAAATTGGATAGGCCTTGGTGTTGAAGGAGAGGAGGCCTCTGTTTCTAATAATACAACCAAAAATAATCTTGTTGTCCCACCCAGATATCCCAAAAGGCATGATCTCAAATGAAGTAGCGGTTCCTCTAGGCTGAGTTCCACATTAGAGACCCAGTGCATGGTTCATTCCAATGGATAAGTTGATCCTCTACCACCTTTCTTGCATATTTTTGGTTCCATAGCCGAGCCTAGAGATATTGCAGGCACTTTAACCATCATCACCAAACCTTTGCACTCAACACCTAATTTAGCACCTCTAGATCCCGCACTCCTAGCCCACCAACAGATTTTGGCTTTACACAAAGTATCCCATTTAACCAAAGCCCATTTTTTGTCCACCGTTTCTCCTTTCCAGAGAAATTTTTTCTGAAGGATCCTGATCTAATTAAGAATTAATTTAGGCACTTCCATGGTAGAGAAGATATATATAGGAATTTCCTGCGAAACAAATTTTAGAAGAACAAGTCCTCCTTCCATATTAAGGGGCGAAAATTACAAGAGAAGAGTTTACGTTCCAAGGAAAGCAATAGATCACCTAGACACCATCTTTATGAGCATTGTCAATGAGAGGCACACCAAGATATTTGGAAGGAAGAGAGCTCCCCCGAAATCCCAAGATGTGGGAAATGTGCTCCTGAACGGATATGGGAGTATTAAGGAAGAAGATTTGAGATTTTGCAGAATTAACTAGGGTACCTGAGGCCTCTCCAAAAATATTAACAATGTGAAGAAAACAATGAGCCTCACGCACATAGGGGGTCCCCATTCGAAAGGTGTCATAAACAAACTGACTGTGGGAGAGAAGGGGGTGTAAACCATGGATGTAAAGCCCAAAAAGATTACCAAAAGCAATATGTGATTTGATGAGCCTCCCAATCCCTTCCACCATAATAACAAAGAGGAGGGGAGACAAAGGGTATCCCTAACTTATGTCATGAGAAGGGGAGAAAGGTTGCCAATGAACGCCATTAACCAAAATTGAGAAAAAAAATTGATGATGTAAGGGACATTACCTAGTTGATCCAATAGAATTCAAAACCAAAATCCTAAAGCATAGCACACATATAGTCCCAACTTACAATGTCGAAGGCCTTGGAAAGATCAATCTTGATAAGCATGCCAGGAGAGTGGGAGGTGTTTAAAGAGTGAGTGACTTCATGGGCCAACATCATGTTGTCCATGATCTGACATCCTTCCACATAGCATGACTTGTTAGGGGAGATCAATAGAGGGAGAATGGGCTTGAGGCACATGGCAATGACTTTAGTTATCAATTTGTAGATCACATTACACAGGGAAATGGGGCGAAATTGCTTAGGATAAGTGCCTCGCTCCTATTTTGGAATGAGAGTAAGAAAGATGGCTTTCAAGGTAGGGATAATGCCCTAAGTAAGAAAAGAATATTCAACTATCTTCCAAACCTCCTCATGGATCATAGGCCAACAAAAATGGAAAAAAATAGTTGCAAATCCATCCAGGCCAAGAGACTTACCAAGGGCCATTTATTGTATTGTTTGGTCAACTTCCTCTTGAGATATTGGTCAGATAAGGGTGTCATTTTGGTCAAGAGAAATGATAGCAGGGACATGCTAGACAATTTCTAAGATAGTCGTTGATCAGTCTGCCATTGGTTCTATGAAGAGGATTCGATAAAATGAAACCAACCCATTCTCGATATCCTGGTGATCTAGAATAGTAGCTCCTTGCTCAATTTCCATTCAGGTGATTCGGTTGATGTGTCTGCGATGGATCATTGAGCGATGATTTTTTTTTTAGTTTCGTTCACCCTCTTTGAGCCATTGAACCCTCGATTTTTTCCTCCAGAGATTTTCCTCTTGAGAGTAGCGCTTTGCAAGATGACATTTGAGATTGGCTTCCTCTTCCTTAAGAAAATGATCCGGATTACTTTCGGCATGAAATGAGAGCAGATATATAATAAATAAATGTAAATATATATCTCAGATATTCAATAATATAACATAAATGTATCAGATATGCAACCATAAACACAGAGATACAATAATACACAATTTCTATTAATGAGCGAAAATGTACAAAGAGTATAAAACACAGAGTGAAAGACTCGCTAGAATGGTGGCAACTTATCTCTGATAAGATACATGAAGACTAATCACAGTCGTAAGAAGATGATCTTACAATGTGTCTCCAAATCCCTTTTTATCATAAATAAAATCCAAAACCCTAACCTCGGAATATGAAAAGCCAACAGTTTTGTGGACCCCGTTTTGGGTAGTTTGGTGTATCAAGTTCCCAGGGGCATAACTTTGGCATACGATCTTCGTTTGGGGCGCACGATAGCTCGTTGGAAATATATCCTCAAGGAGATTCATTTATGGGGCTCAATATTCCTTTGGATATCATTGAGAAGCTCGATCCCGAAAAACCTTCATTTAGGCCCTCAAAATGGCCCCGGAAGTTAAAACTGCTAAAAATAGTAAATTGCCAAAATTGCCAGAAAATTGTTTTGAGCTAGTTCCAAACATTGTTTATTTTGAAGGATGTCCCCAAAAACTGTCTTGTTCCATTTGTGCAGGTGTTTTTTAAAGTTCTTCAATTTCTATTATAAGTGGTACACCATAGTACCATGGGTGATGACTGCATTATTTCACCATTCCTGCACATTAGCCTAGAAATATGGATGTGAAAGCCAAAACTTCTCAAACTAGAAAGGCTTATGATGGGGGATACTTGGAGTATCAAGCCACAGTTGGACCGACCATTTATATGATCTTGAGATAGACAGAACTTGAGATTCACAAATCTGATCATCCATCAGTAAATATTCTGAAAGAAGGAAGCGATCAAGGCGACATGCAATATTTTGAGTTCCAGAGTGTCTATTGGACCAAGTAAAATGCCCATTTACATTTTCTATATCCACCAGTGGAAGGTCTTGTATAAGGGACTTAAACTTGTCATTGTCTACATCAAGACGTCGCACTCGCCCCCTCTTCTCCTCTAAGGAAAGGATGATATTAAAATCACCCCCTAAGATCCATCGTTGGTCCTAAATGAGTGGGGCTAATATAGATAAGGAATCAATGAGCCGAAATTTATCTTGCACTAACTGGGGGCCATAAACTATCATAAGAAATCCCATCATGTTGGACCCTATCGCTCGATATTGAGAAGACATGGACCTCTTAGTTGAAAATAAATTTTCAAGAATAATGGAGTTTTGGTTTCAGGTGATAGCTGAACCTTCCGAAGCATCATGGGAGTCTGCCTGAACAGATAATTCTAGCCGCCAACACCGGGAGAGGATGAGGGCATCTTCAGATCCATAGCATTTGGTCTCTTGAATAAGAAAAATATCAAGAATATCACTTACAATTTGTTGTTTAAGGAGCCACGACTTATCCTTTCGATGTAGGCCCCTTATGTTCCATGAGATGATCTTCATGAGAGAGATTGAGAAGAAACAAGACGAAATTTTTTAGTGATCAACTGCATTTTCCCTGAGTTCACCATGAAATTCCCTACCTCCTATATTAACTGTTGAATGGATTTCCACCCTCTACTTTTTTCCTCATGAGGTTGTAAACATGGATCTGAGTGAGATTCACCCTGAATGCCTAGACTCTTTCCTGACCTAAACTGTGCACCCATAGTAGAATCCATGTAGATTTTATTCACTTTCCTTAGTTGATCTAGAGGGAGAGACATGGAATATTGTGTGCGATGCACTTCCTCAAGCTTGGCTAGGTCTAATCCATACAATTCATGCTCATCCACCATAATATCCATTTCCTCGGGCTCACTAAGAGCACCCTTAGCATAATCATAACTAGGATTAGAAGAGGAAATCCACTGCAACATAGGGGTGGACGTTTGAGGATTCACCTTAGATGCATGAGTGATTGGTGGTGCGCTAGAGGATAGCAGAATTCCCTGTTCTTCAGAAATTTGGTTGATAACATTGAAGGGATTACTGTAGGAGGGTTCTCCACCATGTACATGATTGGGCTTCTTGGGCCCTTGTTGTCGGCGAGACTGCACTTGAGATTTATTTGTGGCTTTAATTTCTGACTTTGGAGGAACAATCAAGGGGAAATCCCGAAAAAGGTTTCCGTGCTCATGACACTTGCGGAAACGGAACGAGATATGCTCGTAATTTATAGTCTGATGCCACTCCTAATCATGGTACTTGAGAGAAATGGATCCCGAGAGAGGCTTGGCAATGTTCAAGATGACACAGATTCAAGCATATGATATATAATGCCTCTGACATGTAGCTTCGACAACCTTCACAAAACATTTGAGGGTATTCCCTATGCCTTCAAGAATATCTTCCAGCTAAAACTCTAATGGAAGGGAGTATAGTTGGATCCAGACCGAGGAATATGAGAAGTCTTCTTTCTCTAGATAGAAGCACTCGGTCCAAAAACGAAGATATAGGCCAACAAAATTAAAGAAATATGGTCCTCCTTTGAACACATTGTTTATATCCTCAAGATTATGAAAAATAATTGTAAAACATCTCTTTGACCCCAGCTGTAAATCGTAATGGACTTTTGGCTTCTAGACCACCTTGATCCATTGGATCATATCATGTTCTGATGGTCTGAGACCCAAAAATTTGTCGATTAAGGAGTGATCCCACATGTATTGTGTTTGCTCTTCAACCTTCACTGATTTTATGGTATATTTGGGAGTAGTATGGGCATGAATAATGCATTTCCTAGGTTCCCAAACTCGTTCCGCCTTTGAATGTGAGGATACAGGGGTCATCTCCTTATTTTTGCCTTTATCTCGTCGGGATTGAGGACCAAAGCCACGATTAGGTTGAGAGATGGAGAAATTTGGGCGATCACTTCCTGAACCTGGATGACCAACATACATGTTCGAGAAAACAATTTCACTATAGGAGGGGTCATGCCCCCCCTCTTCATTCATATTGCGGATTGCATCCAGTGCAGAGACCAAAAGGATCCCAGGTGGCACAATGAATGAACAAAACCCTTGGAAGCAAGATTAGCCGCATAAACCTTAATCAATGCACCAAACCTCTAGATTAGATTATTAGGAATGACCACCTTTCCGTATTTATTAAATTACAGGATCGCCCATATTCTAATAAAAAACTAAGATAAGATTTTCTTTATGATGACATTACCTATGTGAATTTAGCTTTGAAGCTCCGTAGTTAAAAAAATGGAGTGCTTCCAAGTTTCTTTTATGTCCAAAGATTCAATTGAATTCAAACTTCTAAATTGGAATCTCAAAAATTCAAAATTCATTGTTCCATCTAGTAATATTTGATTTGCATTTTAAATACATTACTGAAAGGTCATAAGTTGAACAACAAGTTATTTGTGGTTCACACAAAAATTAAGATAGGTTTCTCTTCATTATTTTTAGTTTTATTGACTGATCCAATATATGATTCATTTCATTTCCAAGATCCATTAAAATTTAGTAAAAAATATAAGTTGTTTTCAAGTTTTTGTCATATCCCTTTGCTCCTTACAAAAATAACATCGAATTCCAAAATTTTGAATTAAAGTATCAAAAATTCCTACTTCAATGTGGTTGTCTATTAATATTTGGTTTTCATTTTCAATATAGGTTTTGAACTTGGAGTAAGACTTAAAACTCCTTCTGATTGGCTAAGAGATAGTCCTTCTCAAATATAAGGAAACACGTTATCGACCTTAGGCTCATAAATCTAGTGGTGTAGAATCCCAATTTAAGGAAAATCCCAAAGTATCAATAACTACAGAGGGTTGAGTATAAAAAAATACGAAACAACTCGAAGTAGTGCAGAGCCATAACTTACCATGGAGTAGATGAGAGTCAAAAATTAAGATGAAATCCAATGGAGTTTGAAATGTAACTCTCGCAATACGTAGAGTTTGGGAACATGAATTAAGTAACCTAGATTTTCCAAGAGTTAATATGCAAAAATTATATATTAATAGGTTATATTTTCTTGCATCAAATTGTATAATATATACTTAAAAGTCATTGACAAGAGGTTGTTTATGGGTAAAAATAATACTAATGAGATTGTGAAGCATGGTTTCATTGGCAATATTTGAAGGCTTCATTAGTCACTAGAGGGGCAAGTTGATCTGAAATGGATCCTCGCCAAAAAAAACTCTTCGTAAAATTTGTAATAAGCATTTGATTGTTTTTTGCAAAGTTGACAAAATGTTCAAAATTCCCTTCGAAGTTGAAACAAACCATTGTGATGGTTGGCCTTCCAAGACAACCCATTAAAAAGAAATACTTTGATGAAGAAGAGCATTGAAGGGAATATCGAGGAGGAAATGAAGAAGGGAAGTAGCAAATATGTTAGGGACCTAACCCCTCACGTAGATAGAATAATATATTTTGAT
>JZKD02S1651383.1:128363-148381 GCA_000966675.3 Picea glauca
TGCAATTTCACAATTCTACTTGTTGTTCGTTTTGTTTGCTATAAATCTAAATCCAAAGAAAGGAAGAAAGAAATATGAGTTCTATTTCAAAGAGGGCTTCTTGTATGGCGGCTGTGGGAGCCATCCAGGGTTTCAGATTCTTCACAGATCAGCGGGCCTTCCATTTCAAGAATCTACTAATAACGCCCAAGTCATTACCTATTTCTCTTAATTCATTTGGGCTTGCTTCTGCCACTGGCGTTGGCGCTGCAGCTGTTGCCCTGAAATCGGCTAGTGCTTCTTCTGCTTCTGAAGCGAATATGAATCCTCWAGAAGCGGCAGCAAARTCAAAGAAAGCAGAATTAAAGGATGAGTCATTGAGATGCGTGATGTATCTCAGCTGCTGGGCTCCAAACTGAAATTGAAATACAGTTCAACTCGGTCAGGATAGAGAGGAATAGGGAAAGGATCGATCACCTGCTGGTGCTGCAGCTTGATGGCCGCCCAACCGCCGGAATATAAGTTGTATATTATGATTGTAATTTTATGAGTTCAACTAACAAATTGAATGCAATTTTATGAGTTCAACTAACGATTTGAATGCAATTTTATGGGTTCAACAGACAGACTTTTGGTAATAGAGGTAATGGTCTCTTTTTATTTTGATCTCTCGTTTTGAGCCTGTGTCATTTCGTTTCATTTCACTATTAAACTACATGGCAACTGAGATACTTATGTAACCATGATCGTTTTCTGTAACCTCCTCTTCATCCGCTTCCTCTGACCTTCCACAAGTATTGCAATCCCTGACCACCTGGATTGTTTGTAGGAATGTCTTTTGATTTTATAATTAATATTGTTTTCTAGATTTCGATTTCTACCCAAATGAATCAAGTTTGCGTGAACCACACAGAAAGCAAATTGCCAGAAATAAATCTGAGAATAATAATTAGAAATGGAACTTCAGAAATTCAGACGAATATTCAAGGAGAAATTAAACGCAGGGCAGAGGCAACTTCTATTAACTAGAATTGAAACAATACATAAAAAATTAAAGGTACTTAAAATTTAATGCTCCTACAGCGTTTCAATAACAGGAATTCAAACTAATTATGACCTGTTACAATTTTGAATCCCATATTACAGTAGAAAATATCTATTTTCTAGTTTTTACAGAGTAAAACTTAGACTCTGAAGCGATGATAAAGGTAAATCTATTTTAATTTGGTTATCTTAATTCCAAACTTTTAAATCGAGTTACCAAAAATTCCACTTCAACTTCAGCGGGCTGTCTAATAATATTTGGTTTCCACCTTGAGTAGAGGGCTTGGACTATAGTTTCCTTATGAAATAAGTTGATCACTAAATTATGTTGGGATAATATAGAGGGTTGTTCTTTTTTCTTTGTTTGTTGTCATTTCCTTTCATTTCACTATTAAATAACGTTGGTACTTGACAGACCTCTATAACCATCGTTGTTTTCTGTAACCTCCTCTTCTCCCGAGCTTTTACAAATATTGCAATCTTCTGCACAGTAGCCAATATTGCAATCTCCCGGTTTGGATTGTTTGTAGGACAGTCTTTTGATCTTATAATAGATGAGTATGTTGATGCTTATTTTGATTGTGAAACCATAATTATTGAATCTAATTAATAATGTACATAATTTGGTGATGATTATTTGTATATGTGAATCCATAATAGTTAAATTTAATTGATAACCTGTATAAAATTTTTGGTGTAAATTTTGTTTTAGTCATATTTGTCTTGGATTTATTCAACTAAAGAAAAATTGCATAAACAACATTAAAAATTAATTTCAGAATATAGATCTTTGGAACATAATTTAAATTGGAAATATATGCATATAAAGAAAATTTAATGGGAAATTAAAAGGAGGATAAGGTAGCTTTTACTAACTAACCGGGTTTTAGTATCTAGGCTTCGCATATGGGGCAAAAGGCTAAGTGTGTCTAGATACCAATGCCCCTCTCTAGTAGTGTTATAGATGATCAAATGACATACTAAATATCTAGCGGATACTAGTGATTAGTTGAAACCATCTTTTTGGTCCCGAAGTAAGACCAAAAACTCCTTTTGATTGGCTAAGAGCTCATCCTCCTCAAATGTAAGGAAATGAGATAACAACCCAAGACAGAGAAATATAGTGGTGCATAATCCTAACTAAAAGCAAATTCCAAAGTATCAACTAACTACAAAGTGTCACAAACAATATTTAAAGTTTGAGAACATGACGTAAGGAACCTAGACTTGCCAATAATTAATATGCAAAATTTATATCTTAATAGGTTCTATTTTCTTGCATCAAATTGTATTGAATATATACTTAAGAATCATTGATAAGAGGTTGTTTATGGGTGAAAATAAGATACATGAGCATGTGCAACTTGGTTTCATCAAATATATCCAAAGGCTTCATTTGTCACTGGGTGTAGGCAAGTCCTTACACTGGATGTCTTCATCAATAGGACTCACCATCTAACCAACCATGATCCATCCTTTTTTGTTGAATTGTTTCCTGTCTCACTAGTCCATCAACCAAGATCGTGACATAGCTTTCCAATTGTCCACTATGATCATTTGGTTTGGAGATGGATGTCTCCTTGGGTTTCCATAGGGAAGGTTGGAGCCTTGGAGGGGGAATTGGGTTGGTAGGATTGCTCAATATGTGAGGCCTAGAGGGTGCCTGAAGAATCCATTAGTGTTGTTGGAGTTCCTAGAGCCATAACTTTGAGACTTCCTATTTGACCTGTGTTGGAGCCCTAGAAGGGAAGTGGGACAACCTGAGGGATTGTAGTGCAGAGAAGGGGGTTCATTTCCTTAGGTTGTGTAGGTTGAGTGGAATGAGAGATTGTTTGTCGAAATTGTTGCAAGAGTTTGGTTCTTTGGCCTAGACACCTTTGTACTAACTGTTAGACCTAGTTGGCTTAGTTAGTCTTTGCCCAGGTGGAGTTGTATCCCCATCTTAGCGGTGACATGCTGTTGAGAGAGATAGAACAACATTGTCTATGGTTAGGTGGAACGTTTGAGATCTACAGTCAGTTGGTGATTTCATAAAATATAACTGTTATGCTTATATGTATTTTCTATTGATGTTATAATGTATGTTTATGTCTTTAATTGCTAATATTAAGCTTAATAAATTTTCTACATGTGTAATTCAGTGTGTTATCTCATTAAGCATGGTATTTCATGTTGTTGTGCCTACATATTGTATCATGTGCAAGACATATTTTAGATTGGTATCAGAGCCCTGCTTGGGCATAATTAATCATGGTATCATAAAATTAGTGAGCTAGGATTCAAGTAATTTTAAAAATACATTATGAATAAAGTCAAAATTGTAGCAACGTGGTTCAAATATGAGTTTGGAACTTGTTACACAATCTGCATACAAGATATTTTATAGTTCAAATATGCATTGAGAATTCACATTCAACATATGAGAGATACATCTTGCTAGAACAACATGCACCTCAAGACGGAGTTAATACTCTCAAAACTTGAAAGCTTGCTTAATTCAAACGATTAAAAGGAGGGGTGAGATGTGCGGGAGGGGTGTTTTTCAACCCAGGAGGTCATATGGATTCCACATTCACATGGAGCATTGGTTGCTCATCCAATAACCAATTTGAAGTTTATGCATTACTTCAGGGACTGGTCCTAGAAAAATACAAAGGGATCATGAATATCATAGTCGTAGGAGACTCCAAATTAATAATCTCTCATGCAAGACATAATTCACTTCTGGAGAATATTCATTTTCGAGCTATCCTTATCAGAATTTAAAAAAGAGTTAAAACATTTCAAGCAATAGAGTTCTTTCATGTCTTGAGAGAAAATAATCAGGAAGTCAATAGGTAGGCCAACCTTTCTATCAAGAAAAAGAAAGTAATTTTGATAGTAAATGGATCCTAACACAATGCAATAATCCCATGAGAAGTTGTGCATACACAAAATTTCACAAATGGGGAGGCCATTGGCCTCTTTACCCCATGCCAAACATATAAATTACCTATATCTATTGGTTGATTTGGGAAATTAAGAAAAGAGGGGATCCCCCCGCATCCAAGAAACCCTCTCAATATCACATCCGTCCAATCACACATTGCCAAGGGGAGGTGTCACACTACTGTCATCTTCACATGGGCATGTGGTTGACATGCACTCCCACAATTTCTCAATAAATCATTTGAGTCAGGGTATGTCTTTTCCCCTCCTTTCTCTGCGATGTGGGATGTATCTGATTGTACTATACTCGGTTGTGAAAAGAATAATTATTCATGAAAGTGGTAATATGAGGATAAGGACTCAATTTATATGTGGGAATTTAATTACAAAGGGTAGCAACATAGTGACAATACCAAAGTTTGTGTGTGGGGTTCTAATTATTCAGGGCATGGATAGAATTTTGCATCATTTTCAATATGGTTTACTTGTGGATGTTCATAAATTCAACTCCTCTTCATTGCTTTGTTTTTTGCTTCTCTGGTTTGGAGGTCCAAGACAATGGCATCAAGGGATTCATCCCAATGGAATCCCAGGGTGGAATAGTTGGAGGTGGACCAGTCAGACTCGAGGAATTCAATCCTTACCCTGTAGATTCAATTTAACGGTTTATCTTCCCACCTTTTTACCATTCTAGAGGAATTAGTTTCTCAAAAAAAATCAATCAGGCAACTTCAAGATGAGTGTAATGCACTCAAGAAACAATGGGAGGAATTTTGATACCACCCTTATTAGAATGACAACTCAAGGAATTCATAGTAGGTCTCCTCTTCGCCAACAGTTCCTATGAAACTTGAACTAAACGCACAAGTTCTAGGAAATGAATAACAGTACCAATTTGGTTTAGTCCCAAATGTTTTTTGCTAAATGTTTAAATTTTGTATAAAATTATTGGGCATCTTTTACAGAGTATATACTAGAAACTATGAATTTTTGTATTTTGGGAAGAATAAAAAGACAATGGTATTTTTAGTAGTGGCCCTTCAACATGGAATTTGGTTAGTCTAGAGGCAAATTTTGAACTCATGTATCTTTTTGCCGACTTTTAATGTCGCTCTTTTTAAATAAAATTCTTCCCCCTCTTCCTATTAAAAAAATGGTTAAAAGGGACCTGCTAGTTCAATTAATTTGGTTTTGAAGTTATCGCTATCCGCCCTACTTTTTCTTTGCTAACATGCATGAATGTCTATATGGCTTCCAAGGGACATGTAAAGAGGAATAAAGGTCCTCAGAAGAAACCAATTGCAGACCCACCTAAAGAGATAAAATGAAGATCCTAAAGAAACAACACCATAGCATCAAGAAAAGAAGAAGCAAGGAAGACAACCAAAGAAAGTATTGATGTTGTAAGAAAGAAGGACAATATTGGAGTAGAAAAGGTTAGAACATAAGGAGAAGAACATGTTAAATATTATAAATCTAACAATTACCAAACTTATGAGTTCATTGACTATGCCTTCAAGGTACAAAATGAATTGAATGTTGTAAAGATAGAATCATATGATAGAGCACAACATTTATAGGAAAAATAGAAATATGTAGCAGAGGTCATGAAATATGTCCAAGAATGGGAATTGGAATACTAACAAGCTCAATTGCAGTTTGATTGAGTAAAAGTTTGGCAGTTTGCACTAGAAGAAATTCCTCCAGAAGTTGTTGTTGTTAATTCAAAAGCCCTGCAAGAAAGGGAGTTTGGTCTAAAATACTAGAATCAAATAGATCATTATTCCCTCCAAGGGATTACCCTTTAAGTCGATGAATTAATTACTATATGGCACCTCATAGAGAATATTGCAAACAATTATCACTTCCCTTCTTTTGGACCTAGGAATAATTTCTTTGCACAAGCATATGTGTCAAAAGATTTGGAAATCTATATTAGCACCAACACGAAGAATATAACTCTCCCTGAGGTTATTAAAGAAACCATTCACAAGTTTATTGAAGCTCCTAATAGGCACATGGCACTAATCAAGAATATATTTCCTAAAATGGACAAATGTGAGAAAAGAATAAGGCAAAGTATTGCATCATATTGTGACTTCCTTAAGTAGCATACTTTTTCTCATGGGGATATGCTTAGCTAAAATTTTGAGGCATAGGTGGCTTTTATAAGAAAATGAAGAAGAGAAAAGGAAGGATCTTCCTCAATCCAAGAAGAGTGTTATCCTATAGAATATGATTCAAAAAACCGAATAAAAGGTTAGAATAGTCAAAGGGAGTCGAATCCTCATATAGAAAAAGAAGTTAAAGTGATAGGGAAAACAAACATGAAAGAAGGGGGAACGAGTAGTCAACCATGTGCATCAAACTTGTGAGTTTCCCCATTCTTTGTTTTGTATAAATAAGTTGAATTCAATGTACAAAAGGCTTTTTGCTTCTACAATTTTGTAAAATATTTTAGAAAATTAATGAATGAGAAGCCACAATTGACCAAGCTATCTTGGACACCAACTTTAGTTTTGAATCTTTTGCTTCTTTGAACTTCTTATACTATTTTATTGAGTTTTAGAATGGTGTAAGCATATGCTTTCACGTTAGTGTATAATTTTCTCATGTATGAACAATATGTCTTATATTTTTGTTTGTCTTGCAAATTGTTTGTCTATAGCTATAAGCATGGTACTATAATTAGCTGTCATTTTTATATTTTTCTTGTATGCATCTAGTTATTTAGGTTTCTATTTTTATCCCCAAATTAGTTACTTTCTCGCTAAAGGTAAAAGAAATGACAAATTTGGTGCTATGTTTAACCCCATTTTTTTGTTAGATTGGCTCTGCCATTAGTTTACATTTTGCATATTCAAATAGTTTCATTTCATTTATTCCATTAAAAAACACTAAATGGTGGACTGGGCCACAATTGGTAAAACCCAAACCAATAACAATTGGCGGGCCATAATCTAGACAGGTTCGCTATTCCAAATAATGTAAGGTCTATTTGGGAACTTTCATTTGATAGAACCCCTATTGATTTCATAGGGTCATCAAGCCTTGACAACATAATAGAATGATTTTCGTGTACCAACTTGAAAAATTTCACAAAATCACTTTCATCTTCATCTTCATCTCCACTAAATTTAGGTATTGTCGTTAGTTCTAACTTGGAATCTAACTAAACCCATAAATATACAACCATAACATCTTATAAACGATGATACCAATTACTTTTTCCAACATATTCTTAAGTGTTTACTCTTTCCAACAGCTTTTGAATAACTTCAATTAGACATCCCAATCAAAAGTTATCCTTTTTTTATTAGCAGAATCAACAACTAGTTGGGCACGTAGTCACATGACACAGGGTCGTGTTATCCAACTGCTACCACTATAACCTCTAGGTGTTCCCATGATGCCCCACACATAACACAAAGGGTAAGTTCGGGTTTCGAACCAATGACTTCACATAACAAAGTGCCTTAACAATACACTCCATCACTGACTTCCCTACACCTCGGGGGGCAATCAAAAGTTATACTAATTTCAAGTTAACATGCCTTGTAAAACCCCAATTTCAAGAGTGTCTTGTTGGCTGACCTTTAATATGAGGTAACTCTAAAATTTTTGCACCTATAAGTATGAAATTTCAACCTATTGTATCTTGATCTGTCTTCTTTGCAATGCCATAGGTTTGACCAAATTTGGATGTGCCAAGAGAAAGTTATGATAACTTTTCCAAAACTTGTTGTTTTTGTCCCTTTCAAGAGAGTGAACTTGTATGAACCGCCAGATGTCCAATTTTTTAGCTCTACATTTGAAATTATTACCTAAAACACTATGGTTTGTACTATGTTCAATACAAATAATGGCACTCAATTTAGGTCTTGCCAGAATCAGATGAGATTGTTTTACCAAGAACGCTTGTTTGAGACTATTCAAATACCCTAACTTCCACACCATGTAACTTGAAAAATATATTGAATTAGAATTTGTGATTTTTACCATAGGTACTTCACTATGTCATCTTAAGGTCCCAAAAATTTCGTTGTTTGAAACTTCCTAGAAAAGATATAGTGAAGATGCCAAGATAACTCATTTGAAGGAGACAAACATAAGATCATATGTTCTTATACATAATGTTATGTAACAAAACCTTAAAATATCTTAAGAAACCACATTACACACCATTACACCAAATATGAGCATGGAACACAACTTCAAGATAAATAAGAGTGTTAGAAAAACAAGATCGCGAAGCAATAAAATAAAATAAAAATGTGGAAATAAAACAGAGAAGATACACAATATAATACAGATATATGTGGTTCACCCAGTTTGGGCTACGTCCACCAGAGAAATTGGTAGGTCCTTCCTTTTTATTATCCATCAAAATGAAGGGATACAACCTACAACACACCCGTTGTAACTTCCTCTTCTTTCTCTCATAGTCTCCTCTCTCAGAATACAATATTCACAATGATACACAACTGCAATACAATTCCCTTATAAAAGAGGGTTTCCTTCTTGGGAAAAAAAACCCCTAACATAAATTCTACTGTAAGATCTGTGACCTTATAAAGAACGATCCATATTTACTATGAAATTACAATATACATTTACAAGGAAATTTTTACTTTGGGGGTTTCACCCTTGAAACCCCATCGGGGAACATTGTCCTTCGAACCCCCATCGAAGGTTTTCTTTCCCTCGGACCCCCCATCCGTGGGGATGATACCCCTGGACTCCGCAGGAGGGGAAAGACCCCCCTGCAACCCCTCCCCCCGCATGGAGGGGTGTACAATATTTCGGGGTGTACAGTCTTCATGGGGTATAAACACGACTGAAAACAAAGACCTATGAAACAAGAAGATAATCAAGATCCACAACCAACAAAGAGAGATGAGTTACACACAAATCCTTAAATATTATGAGAACCTCCTCCAAATATCTTAGTACATTTATACATCCCAATCACATCTTCACCCCAATAATGACTACATGATCTCTATATATACCTATTCACTCATTGCACATGTGGAATCTTCATTAAACTAACCACTATTACATATAAATTTACGCCATTACATATAGATTTAACCCAAAATATGCCCTCCTTGGGGTTTTATCATATACATTTAACCCCATATATGCCCCCCCTTCGGTCATATCAGATTTAAGGAACATTTTGTTGGTGGTGATATAGGATGTGACTTAACGAAGAGAAATATCATGGTTCACCTTGCAATGGATATAAATTTTGTTGGGATGTGTTTATCTCTATGCACGTTTGCAAAACAATTAGGGTTGAATTGCATTGCATCATTTTAAGTGTTGGTTATATGTTATAGGACTTTCCCTTTTATATAACTTCAAATCTTATATGTTGGATTTTGGTTTATGGTGTTGACCTCGTCCACATTTCACCTTACCATATGATGTGAATGGTTCATGGAGCATTTAGTACGCACATGAACATTAAGTCTTAAGCTTGGGTGGTATGATATGGTATGTTTGAACACATTGGTGACTATGGGTTAGATGTGATATGCTATGATTATCTTTAGGTCTCCTTGGGATCTTGTGTGAAAGATTTTTCTATGGAGGATATTGATCAATGTATCCTAGGTGAGGACAAGAGACAATAGAGACAATAGAGACAACAGAAGTAATTAAGCTCTGTTATGGTAGAAGCATGGAAAAAACTAGTTTTTCTATGAAAACCAAATACACAACAACAACAACAAAATCCACTAAAAGCAATAAATAATACAAATTACATGAATATGTAAGCCGATAATTGATAATGGATAAACCTTGGAAGGTAGAAACTCAAATGCATTGATTAATGGCCTTCGAAAGTTGGTCTTTAAATCATGTATGCATAAACCTCAAATAGAGGTGAACTATTTTGATGGGATCATATACATAACAAAAAGAGATCTATGTGCCGTATAGAGTGAAATCCTTTTCTCCTAGAGATTGCATGTATTTATGCAATATCTAGTTGAAACTTGGTTTCCCAATCCATTACATTTTAGTAACAATAAAATTAAAAGAACATAAGAAGAATATCAACCATCATCTTGCTCATTATTGGCTAGAACGAGAGACATGTGCTGCTACATCAATGGAAGTTGCCTAGGTGTTTATAATTGTTTTGAATGTTATATGACATGTACAATTATTGATCCTTGTGAAAGGATGCATGATTCAATTCAGTCAAGGTTGATAGAAGTTTGATTAGATAGTCAATTGAGGATTGTGCAAGTCAATTTACTACTAATAAAGTCTTGGGATGGATTGGACCTTCCACTTTAATTGGATGGTCCCCACTCACTAATTGTGAATATGGGGAAACTTATGTATCAATTTAGTGGTTGTATAACACTTGGAGTTGTGCTACTTTGGCCACCAATGGAATTTCCTATGTCCTTGTATGGTGTGCTCTATGTTGGATTATTGAGAGGTGGGGGGGTGAATCAGTAATAGAGCAATATGATCATTTTTAACCATAATATGCAAGTGTTATATTTATTTATGATCAATGTAGCATTATCATCCAATAGTTGCAGAGTAAATAAACAATGAACAAATGAACAATCATACACATACACAGTACACCAATGTTTTTACATGGAAACCCAAAGTGGGAGAAAACCATAGAATGATTTTTTTGATATGTCTTTAAGAATTACATTCATTGGAAGCACCAACTTCCTTTGTTTTCCAGCTGCAACTAGAAGGAGGCTCCAACCCCCTAGTTTCTAAGGCTACAACTTGAGGGAAGCTCCAACTCCCCAATTCTCTGGCTATAACCAGAAGGAGGCTACAACCCCCTATGTTCTCTTGCTACAATAGGAAGGTGGCCACAACCACCTATCCTTGTCGCGTCCAACCACCCTGACATAGAAGTAGAATGATGGAACCACTGTTACACTATCACTCTGAGATGTACAACTGTAAAATTGTACCAACCTATACCATTGACTTGCAACCAACTTGTACTACTTCCTTGCAATCAATCTGTACCTGAATTGAGCATGTATCAAACAAATACAACATGTACGGGACTTATAGTTCTGCAACACACGTATGTACATGCCCTATTTGTACAACAACCCACGTATGTACATGACCTATCTGTTATGTAGCATGTGTATGCCTTCTGATAACTAGGGTTTTCTTTCTTGTGAAAACTTCTAACCCTCTGCAACCTCTTTCACGTAGATTACAAATAAAACATGTACGCAACCTGTAGTTCTGCAGTACACATATGTATGCACCCTATTTGTACAACAACCCACATATGTATGAGACCTATCTATTATGTAGCCTACGTATGCCTTCTGAAAACTAGGGTTTTATTTCTTGTGAAAATTTCTGACCCTCTGCAACCTCTTTCACATAGATTTGCAAAATGTCACTGTATCCAGACTGTAACTATACCCTGTTCATGCATCCTCATACATAACCTTTACCCAAGGACNTTGTTTGTCGAAATTGTTGCAGGAGTTTGGTTCTTTGGCCTAGACACCTTTGTACTAATTGTTAGACCTAGTTGGCTTAGTTAGTCTTTGCCCTGGTGGAGTTGTATCCCCATCTTAGCGGTGACATGTTGTTGAGAGAGATAGAACAACATTGTCTATGGCTAGGTGGAACGTTTGACATCTACAGTTAGTTGGTGATTTCATAAAATATAATTGTTATGCTTATATGTATTTTCTATTGATGTTATAATGTATGTTTATGTGTTTAATTGCTAATATTAAGCTTAATAAATTTTCTACATGTGTAATTCAGTATGTTATCTCATTAAGCATGGTATTTCATGTTGTTGTGCCTACATATTGTATCATGTGCAAGACATATTTTAGATTGGTATCAAAGCCCTGCTTGGGCATAATTAATCATGGTATCATAAAATTAGTGAGCTGGGATTCAAGTAATTTTAAAAATACATTATGAATAAAGTCAAAATTGTAGCAACGTGGTTCAAATATGAGTTTGGAACTTGTTACACAATCTTCATACAAGATATTTTATAGTTCAAATATGCATTGAAAATTCACATTCAACATGTGAGAGATACATCTTGCTAGAACAACATGCACCTCAAGATGGAGTTAATACTCTCAAAACTTGAAAGCTTGCTTAATTCAAATGATTAAAAGGAGGGGTGAGATGTGCGGGAGGGGTGTTTTTCAACCCAGGAGGTCATATGGATTCCACATTCACATGGAGCATTGGTTGCTCATCCAATAACCAATCTGAAGTTTATGCATTACTTCAGGGACTGGTCCTAGAAAAATACAAAGGGATCATGAATATCATAGTCGTAGGAGACTCCAAATTAATAATCTCTCATGCAAGACATAATTCACTTCTGGAGAATATTCATTTTCGAGCTATCCTTATCAGAATTTAAAAAAGAGTTAAAACATTTCAAGCAATAGAGTTCTTTCATGTCTTGAGAGAAAATAATCAGGAAGTCAATAGGTAGGCCAACCTTTCTATCAAGAAAAAGAAAGTAATTTTGATAGTAAATGGATCCTAACACAATGCAATAATCCCATGAGAAGTTGTGCATACACAAAATTTCACAAATGGGGAGGCCATTGGCCTCTTTACCCCATGCCAAACATATAAATTACCTATATCTATTGGTTGATTTGGGAAATTAAGAAAAGAGGGGATCCCCCCGCATCCAAGAAACCCTCTCAATATCACATCCGTCCAATCACACATTGCCAAGGGGAGGTGTCACACTACTGTCATCTTCACATGGGCATGTGGTTGACATGCACTCCCACAATTTCTCAATAAATCATTTGAGTCAGGGTATGTCTTTTCCCCTCCTTTCTCTGCGATGTGGGATGTATCTGATTGTACTATACTCGGTTGTGAAAAGAATAATTATTCATGAAAGTGGTAATATGAGGATAAGGACTCAATTTATATGTGGGAATTTAATTACAAAGGGTAGCAACATAGTGACAATACCAAAGTTTGTGTGTGGGGTTCTAATTATTCAGGGCATGGATAGAATTTTGCATCATTTTCAATATGGTTTACTTGTGGATGTTCATAAATTCAACTCCTCTTCATTGCTTTGTTTTTTGCTTCTCTGGTTTGGAGGTCCAAGACAATGGCATCAAGGGATTCATCCCAATGGAATCCCAGGGTGGAATAGTTGGAGGTGGACCAGTCAGACTCGAGGAATTCAATCCTTACCCTGTAGATTCAATTTAACGGTTTATCTTCCCACCTTTTTACCATTCTAGAGGAATTAGTTTCTCAAAAAAAATCAATCAGGCAACTTCAAGATGAGTGTAATGCACTCAAGAAACAATGGGAGGAATTTTGATACCACCCTTATTAGAATGACAACTCAAGGAATTCATAGTAGGTCTCCTCTTCGCCAACAGTTCCTATGAAACTTGAACTAAACGCACAAGTTCTAGGAAATGAATAACAGTACCAATTTGGTTTAGTCCCAAATGTTTTTTGCTAAATGTTTAAATTTTGTATAAAATTATTGGGCATCTTTTACAGAGTATATACTAGAAACTATGAATTTTTGTATTTTGGGAAGAATAAAAAGACAATGGTATTTTTAGTAGTGGCCCTTCAACATGGAATTTGGTTAGTCTAGAGGCAAATTTTGAACTCATGTATCTTTTTGCCGACTTTTAATGTCGCTCTTTTTAAATAAAATTCTTCCCCCTCTTCCTATTAAAAAAATGGTTAAAAGGGACCTGCTAGTTCAATTAATTTGGTTTTGAAGTTATCGCTATCCGCCCTACTTTTTCTTTGCTAACATGCATGAATGTCTATATGGCTTCCAAGGGACATGTAAAGAGGAATAAAGGTCCTCAGAAGAAACCAATTGCAGACCCACCTAAAGAGATAAAATGAAGATCCTAAAGAAACAACACCATAGCATCAAGAAAAGAAGAAGCAAGGAAGACAACCAAAGAAAGTATTGATGTTGTAAGAAAGAAGGACAATATTGGAGTAGAAAAGGTTAGAACATAAGGAGAAGAACATGTTAAATATTATAAATCTAACAATTACCAAACTTATGAGTTCATTGACTATGCCTTCAAGGTACAAAATGAATTGAATGTTGTAAAGATAGAATCATATGATAGAGCACAACATTTATAGGAAAAATAGAAATATGTAGCAGAGGTCATGAAATATGTCCAAGAATGGGAATTGGAATACTAACAAGCTCAATTGCAGTTTGATTGAGTAAAAGTTTGGCAGTTTGCACTAGAAGAAATTCCTCCAGAAGTTGTTGTTGTTAATTCAAAAGCCCTGCAAGAAAGGGAGTTTGGTCTAAAATACTAGAATCAAATAGATCATTATTCCCTCCAAGGGATTACCCTTTAAGTCGATGAATTAATTACTATATGGCACCTCATAGAGAATATTGCAAACAATTATCACTTCCCTTCTTTTGGACCTAGGAATAATTTCTTTGCACAAGCATATGTGTCAAAAGATTTGGAAATCTATATTAGCACCAACACGAAGAATATAACTCTCCCTGAGGTTATTAAAGAAACCATTCACAAGTTTATTGAAGCTCCTAATAGGCACATGGCACTAATCAAGAATATATTTCCTAAAATGGACAAATGTGAGAAAAGAATAAGGCAAAGTATTGCATCATATTGTGACTTCCTTAAGTAGCATACTTTTTCTCATGGGGATATGCTTAGCTAAAATTTTGAGGCATAGGTGGCTTTTATAAGAAAATGAAGAAGAGAAAAGGAAGGATCTTCCTCAATCCAAGAAGAGTGTTATCCTATAGAATATGATTCAAAAAACCGAATAAAAGGTTAGAATAGTCAAAGGGAGTCGAATCCTCATATAGAAAAAGAAGTTAAAGTGATAGGGAAAACAAACATGAAAGAAGGGGGAACGAGTAGTCAACCATGTGCATCAAACTTGTGAGTTTCCCCATTCTTTGTTTTGTATAAATAAGTTGAATTCAATGTACAAAAGGCTTTTTGCTTCTACAATTTTGTAAAATATTTTAGAAAATTAATGAATGAGAAGCCACAATTGACCAAGCTATCTTGGACACCAACTTTAGTTTTGAATCTTTTGCTTCTTTGAACTTCTTATACTATTTTATTGAGTTTTAGAATGGTGTAAGCATATGCTTTCACGTTAGTGTATAATTTTCTCATGTATGAACAATATGTCTTATATTTTTGTTTGTCTTGCAAATTGTTTGTCTATAGCTATAAGCATGGTACTATAATTAGCTGTCATTTTTATATTTTTCTTGTATGCATCTAGTTATTTAGGTTTCTATTTTTATCCCCAAATTAGTTACTTTCTCGCTAAAGGTAAAAGAAATGACAAATTTGGTGCTATGTTTAACCCCATTTTTTTGTTAGATTGGCTCTGCCATTAGTTTACATTTTGCATATTCAAATAGTTTCATTTCATTTATTCCATTAAAAAACACTAAATGGTGGACTGGGCCACAATTGGTAAAACCCAAACCAATAACAATTGGCGGGCCATAATCTAGACAGGTTCGCTATTCCAAATAATGTAAGGTCTATTTGGGAACTTTCATTTGATAGAACCCCTATTGATTTCATAGGGTCATCAAGCCTTGACAACATAATAGAATGATTTTCGTGTACCAACTTGAAAAATTTCACAAAATCACTTTCATCTTCATCTTCATCTCCACTAAATTTAGGTATTGTCGTTAGTTCTAACTTGGAATCTAACTAAACCCATAAATATACAACCATAACATCTTATAAACGATGATACCAATTACTTTTTCCAACATATTCTTAAGTGTTTACTCTTTCCAACAGCTTTTGAATAACTTCAATTAGACATCCCAATCAAAAGTTATCCTTTTTTTATTAGCAGAATCAACAACTAGTTGGGCACGTAGTCACATGACACAGGGTCGTGTTATCCAACTGCTACCACTATAACCTCTAGGTGTTCCCATGATGCCCCACACATAACACAAAGGGTAAGTTCGGGTTTCGAACCAATGACTTCACATAACAAAGTGCCTTAACAATACACTCCATCACTGACTTCCCTACACCTCGGGGGGCAATCAAAAGTTATACTAATTTCAAGTTAACATGCCTTGTAAAACCCCAATTTCAAGAGTGTCTTGTTGGCTGACCTTTAATATGAGGTAACTCTAAAATTTTTGCACCTATAAGTATGAAATTTCAACCTATTGTATCTTGATCTGTCTTCTTTGCAATGCCATAGGTTTGACCAAATTTGGATGTGCCAAGAGAAAGTTATGATAACTTTTCCAAAACTTGTTGTTTTTGTCCCTTTCAAGAGAGTGAACTTGTATGAACCGCCAGATGTCCAATTTTTTAGCTCTACATTTGAAATTATTACCTAAAACACTATGGTTTGTACTATGTTCAATACAAATAATGGCACTCAATTTAGGTCTTGCCAGAATCAGATGAGATTGTTTTACCAAGAACGCTTGTTTGAGACTATTCAAATACCCTAACTTCCACACCATGTAACTTGAAAAATATATTGAATTAGAATTTGTGATTTTTACCATAGGTACTTCACTATGTCATCTTAAGGTCCCAAAAATTTCGTTGTTTGAAACTTCCTAGAAAAGATATAGTGAAGATGCCAAGATAACTCATTTGAAGGAGACAAACATAAGATCATATGTTCTTATACATAATGTTATGTAACAAAACCTTAAAATATCTTAAGAAACCACATTACACACCATTACACCAAATATGAGCATGGAACACAACTTCAAGATAAATAAGAGTGTTAGAAAAACAAGATCGCGAAGCAATAAAATAAAATAAAAATGTGGAAATAAAACAGAGAAGATACACAATATAATACAGATATATGTGGTTCACCCAGTTTGGGCTACGTCCACCAGAGAAATTGGTAGGTCCTTCCTTTTTATTATCCATCAAAATGAAGGGATACAACCTACAACACACCCGTTGTAACTTCCTCTTCTTTCTCTCATAGTCTCCTCTCTCAGAATACAATATTCACAATGATACACAACTGCAATACAATTCCCTTATAAAAGAGGGTTTCCTTCTTGGGAAAAAAAACCCCTAACATAAATTCTACTGTAAGATCTGTGACCTTATAAAGAACGATCCATATTTACTATGAAATTACAATATACATTTACAAGGAAATTTTTACTTTGGGGGTTTCACCCTTGAAACCCCATCGGGGAACATTGTCCTTCGAACCCCCATCGAAGGTTTTCTTTCCCTCGGACCCCCCATCCGTGGGGATGATACCCCTGGACTCCGCAGGAGGGGAAAGACCCCCCTGCAACCCCTCCCCCCGCATGGAGGGGTGTACAATATTTCGGGGTGTACAGTCTTCATGGGGTATAAACACGACTGAAAACAAAGACCTATGAAACAAGAAGATAATCAAGATCCACAACCAACAAAGAGAGATGAGTTACACACAAATCCTTAAATATTATGAGAACCTCCTCCAAATATCTTAGTACATTTATACATCCCAATCACATCTTCACCCCAATAATGACTACATGATCTCTATATATACCTATTCACTCATTGCACATGTGGAATCTTCATTAAACTAACCACTATTACATATAAATTTACGCCATTACATATAGATTTAACCCAAAATATGCCCTCCTTGGGGTTTTATCATATACATTTAACCCCATATATGCCCCCCCTTCGGTCATATCAGATTTAAGGAACATTTTGTTGGTGGTGATATAGGATGTGACTTAACGAAGAGAAATATCATGGTTCACCTTGCAATGGATATAAATTTTGTTGGGATGTGTTTATCTCTATGCACGTTTGCAAAACAATTAGGGTTGAATTGCATTGCATCATTTTAAGTGTTGGTTATATGTTATAGGACTTTCCCTTTTATATAACTTCAAATCTTATATGTTGGATTTTGGTTTATGGTGTTGACCTCGTCCACATTTCACCTTACCATATGATGTGAATGGTTCATGGAGCATTTAGTACGCACATGAACATTAAGTCTTAAGCTTGGGTGGTATGATATGGTATGTTTGAACACATTGGTGACTATGGGTTAGATGTGATATGCTATGATTATCTTTAGGTCTCCTTGGGATCTTGTGTGAAAGATTTTTCTATGGAGGATATTGATCAATGTATCCTAGGTGAGGACAAGAGACAATAGAGACAATAGAGACAACAGAAGTAATTAAGCTCTGTTATGGTAGAAGCATGGAAAAAACTAGTTTTTCTATGAAAACCAAATACACAACAACAACAACAAAATCCACTAAAAGCAATAAATAATACAAATTACATGAATATGTAAGCCGATAATTGATAATGGATAAACCTTGGAAGGTAGAAACTCAAATGCATTGATTAATGGCCTTCGAAAGTTGGTCTTTAAATCATGTATGCATAAACCTCAAATAGAGGTGAACTATTTTGATGGGATCATATACATAACAAAAAGAGATCTATGTGCCGTATAGAGTGAAATCCTTTTCTCCTAGAGATTGCATGTATTTATGCAATATCTAGTTGAAACTTGGTTTCCCAATCCATTACATTTTAGTAACAATAAAATTAAAAGAACATAAGAAGAATATCAACCATCATCTTGCTCATTATTGGCTAGAACGAGAGACATGTGCTGCTACATCAATGGAAGTTGCCTAGGTGTTTATAATTGTTTTGAATGTTATATGACATGTACAATTATTGATCCTTGTGAAAGGATGCATGATTCAATTCAGTCAAGGTTGATAGAAGTTTGATTAGATAGTCAATTGAGGATTGTGCAAGTCAATTTACTACTAATAAAGTCTTGGGATGGATTGGACCTTCCACTTTAATTGGATGGTCCCCACTCACTAATTGTGAATATGGGGAAACTTATGTATCAATTTAGTGGTTGTATAACACTTGGAGTTGTGCTACTTTGGCCACCAATGGAATTTCCTATGTCCTTGTATGGTGTGCTCTATGTTGGATTATTGAGAGGTGGGGGGGTGAATCAGTAATAGAGCAATATGATCATTTTTAACCATAATATGCAAGTGTTATATTTATTTATGATCAATGTAGCATTATCATCCAATAGTTGCAGAGTAAATAAACAATGAACAAATGAACAATCATACACATACACAGTACACCAATGTTTTTACATGGAAACCCAAAGTGGGAGAAAACCATAGAATGATTTTTTTGATATGTCTTTAAGAATTACATTCATTGGAAGCACCAACTTCCTTTGTTTTCCAGCTGCAACTAGAAGGAGGCTCCAACCCCCTAGTTTCTAAGGCTACAACTTGAGGGAAGCTCCAACTCCCCAATTCTCTGGCTATAACCAGAAGGAGGCTACAACCCCCTATGTTCTCTTGCTACAATAGGAAGGTGGCCACAACCACCTATCCTTGTCGCGTCCAACCACCCTGACATAGAAGTAGAATGATGGAACCACTGTTACACTATCACTCTGAGATGTACAACTGTAAAATTGTACCAACCTATACCATTGACTTGCAACCAACTTGTACTACTTCCTTGCAATCAATCTGTACCTGAATTGAGCATGTATCAAACAAATACAACATGTACGGGACTTATAGTTCTGCAACACACGTATGTACATGCCCTATTTGTACAACAACCCACGTATGTACATGACCTATCTGTTATGTAGCATGTGTATGCCTTCTGATAACTAGGGTTTTCTTTCTTGTGAAAACTTCTAACCCTCTGCAACCTCTTTCACGTAGATTACAAATAAAACATGTACGCAACCTGTAGTTCTGCAGTACACATATGTATGCACCCTATTTGTACAACAACCCACATATGTATGAGACCTATCTATTATGTAGCCTACGTATGCCTTCTGAAAACTAGGGTTTTATTTCTTGTGAAAATTTCTGACCCTCTGCAACCTCTTTCACATAGATTTGCAAAATGTCACTGTATCCAGACTGTAACTATACCCTGTTCATGCATCCTCATACATAACCTTTACCCAAGGAC
>JZKD02S1651394.1:49137-68144 GCA_000966675.3 Picea glauca
GTGTTAATGCCTTTCATTTCATAATCTTAAGCAACACATTTTAGGCTGAAGTGAGTTTCGGCCAAGTCACTAAATCACATCTTAAAAGTGTCATAAAATACTTAAAACACTCTAAGACACTCCTAAAAGTCTACCTAATTCATATCTTAACTTAATAGACTTTTTAGGGTACCTTAGACCACCATCTTCACCATCTAAAATGGGGATTGAGGGGCAACGGAAGGTGATTAGGCCGGGGACGGTCTCGTGGCGCGGAGCATTCTTTCTATAAGAACTCAATCTTTCGAGCTAACCTGCGAAGCTAGGGTAGGCCTTGTTGCCATACTTCTTGAGCATCCAACAGTCATTTGGCAATAGGAGGAGGAGGCTTTGGTGAAAGATTAAAGGTAACTAAAACTTGACTATCTTAAGAAACCTTAATAATCCAACCTTGGGCTTAATCTAATAAATATTTTGAGGGTTTAATAACTAAGAGTGGGTATCATTCATCTTCATAATACTCGTGCTTGAAAATCATAACTCTTATTTGTTGATGTATTGATGATGATCTCATAAATGTAATATGATTCTTTGATCTTCTTGTAACCTGTGCACAAATCATTAAAGTGGTTAGCTTGTTTGATGTATTTTAACATTCTTTACTTGTAAATCTTGTACTTAATTTTTTATTCAACTATTCTTTTGTATAACTGGTAATCATGCTTGTAACAAATCACCCTAACATCTAGTTGACCCCTTGCCCAATCTTAGGCACTAGCCTTAGTTGCCCTAGCAAAAGATTTTGCTTAACATACTAACCCTTGCATCTTGCATTTCTGCTTGTGCATCTTAGGATTAGAATCCCCCCAAGCCTTAACAAATTAAAACTAGCTACTAGAACCTAACTCTAAAACTAATCTAGAAGCTAGGGACTACCCCCCTTGGCTTCCCTAGGAGTGAGCCTAGACGGAAGAGGTTCCGGTCAAAGTGACAGCGTGGGCTGTGAACCTAGGCAATGTGCCTCCAAGGACACACCAAATGAGCCGGACTTAGCTCATGTTTGCAAGTGTGTATTAGCACGACAACATCTTTGGCGCCGTTGCCGAGGATAAGTCATTTATCCTTGGTCCAAACGACTTAACTTGATTCTTTAAGAACTAAATAATAAATTTTTTAGGCCTTAAAATTCTTTGAACCTGTGATTGGTTAGCTTTGTGTGATTCTTGTCTAAGTGGTGACTCCATTGAACAAATCTAGCAAGTATACTACTAGGAGCACTTCACAAGGAGTGGTTTATTCTTTTCCCGACCCCGAAAAGGTTTATAGGAGGAGGCTAAATTGCTTGGCTCCTAGGAGACTACTTGAAAGTCTTAGGGAGGAAGCACTCAACAATATCCAATTCTTGTTCCAAACTAATAATCAACCAACTGTTAATAATCCTAATGTAACGATGACTTCCTGTTTGAGTCCTTTGAACCTTGCAGCAATTCAGGGTTCCCCTCATGATGTTCCTGAGAAAGCAATTGATAAGTTGCCTATCTTCCATGGGAACGATGCTATAAGTGCCAGGACCCACATCGCAAGTTTTGACAAGTGTTTATTGAAGTATTGTAAAGGTCATAATGAAGAAGATGTGAAGATGACATTGTTTGTTTTTTCTTTAGAAGGAGATGTTGGCGAGTGGTTTTCAAATTTTCCTGCAAACAAGTTTGCCACGCTTAATGCAATATTGGATGAATTTAGGAAGAGATGGGGTGACCAACAGAATCATAGATTTCAGCTGGGTGCTCTAACCACTAGTCATAAGAAAGAAAATGAAACTGCGTTAGAATTTAACACTAAGTTTAATAGCTTGGTAAAGTGCCTTCATCAAGATGTTAAGCCTCCGGATGCTGCAATTTTGATTTATTATATAGAGGCTTTTGAAGGAGAGATGAGGTATGCCTTAAGGGATAAGTATCCTCAGAATTTACCAACGGCACAAGAAACAACTATAAGGATTGAACGAAATATGCTTGAGGCTAGGAAATCTAATATTCCTGGTTTTACTAGAGGGTCTTCTTCCCAACCTTACAAGGAGAAAAAAAAGAACGTTGAAAATCAGAAACCCTCTAACGATGGGATGAAGGAACTTATTCAATTGATTAAACAAATGGAAATTAATCATGCCAATCAAATCAAACAAATGGAAGTCAACAATGCAAATCAGATCAAGCAGATGGAGGCCAACCAAGTAAATCAAAATACGGCCATTCAGAATATGCTGGTAGCCGTGGAAAGGGGTCAAGCTAGTAGGCCCCCACATCGGCCAAATAACCAATGGCCTAAGAAATCCCCTCCCCAAGATCAAAGGCCGTCGAATCCATTGGAATCCACTAATTGGGTTGATTGCCAGGCTATTCATTATTGTAGACCTTGTGAGCAATTTCATGATGAATCAACTTGCCAAGTTTTCCTTCATCTTTATGATGAGGAAGGACCTTATGGATCTTCAAATGAACAAGTTAATATGTTTGGTCATGAGTTAAATGATGGCATGTATGATTGGATAGATTTTGATGAACCTGAGGGGGGAGTAGAACACATGATTTACATCGATGATGTTGTGGTGGATAAGGCAACATAAATGTTTGGTCCTAAGCCGACTCCACAACAAATAGCTGAAATGGCTAAACTTAAAGGTATTACCTATCAAAGGAATGGAAACAAAAGTCAAAATAAAAACCAAGAAAACATTCCCAAGGTAGCTTCGAAACCCCCTAAGTCAAATGTGTATGCAAATTCAGAATCAAATATTGACTTAGGAGGGTGGTTAATTAATGCGAAGAGGTTGGTGCCAATGTCCGAAATAATGAAGATTCCTTCCCAGAGGGAAAGGTTGCTCAAAGCCATAGATTCTCCTTCTCAGAAAAGTGTTGACATTCCACCAACGACATCTTATCAGGATGCACCGGTNCATCTTCATAATACTTGTGCTTGAAAATCATAACTCTTATTTGTTGATGTATTGATGATAATCTCATAAATGTAATATGATTCTTTGATCTTCTTGTAACCTGTGCACAAATCATTAAAGTGGTTAGCTTGTTTGATGTATTTTAGCATTCTTTACTTGTAAATCTTGTACTTAATTTTTGATTCAACTATTCTTTTGTATAACTGGTAATCATGCTTGTAACAAATCACCCTAACATCTAGTTGACCCCTTGCCCAATCTTAGGCACTAGTCTTAGTTTCCCTAGCAAAAGATCTTGCTTAACATACTAACCCTTGCATCTTGCATTTCTGCTTGTGCATCTTAGGATTAGAATCCCCCCAATCCTTAACAAATTAAAACTAACTACTAGAACTTAACTCTAAAACTAATCTAGAAACTAGGGACTACCCGCCTTGGCTTCCCTAGGAGTGAGCCTAGACGGAAGAGGTTCCGGTCAAAGTGACAGCGTGGGCTGTGAACCTAGGCAATGTGCCTCCAAGGACACACCAAATGAGTCGGACTTAGCTCACTTTTGCAAGTGTGTATTAGGACGACAACATCTTTGGCGTCGTTGCCGAGGATAAGTCATTTATCCTTGGTCCAAACGACTTAACTTGATTCTTTAAGAACTAAATAATAAATTTTTTAGGCCTTAAAATTCTTTGAACCTGTGATTGGTTAGCTTTGTGTGATTCTTGTCTAAGTGGCGACTCCATTGAACAAATCTAGCAAGTATACTACTAGGAGCACTTCACAAGGAGTGGTTTATTCTTTTCCCAACCCTGAAAAGGTTTATAGGAGGAGGCTAAATTGCTTGGCTCCTAGGAGACTACTTGAAAGTCTTAGGGAGGAAGCACTCAACGATATCCAATTCTTGTTCCAAACTAATAATCAACCAACTGTTAATAATCCTAACGTAATGATGACTTCTTGTTTGAGTCCTTTGAACCTTGCAGCAATTCAGGGTTCCCCTCATGATGTTCCTGAGAAAGCCATTGATAAGTTGCCTATCTTCCATGGGAACGATGCTATAAGTGCCAGGACCCACATCGCAAGTTTTGACAAGTGTTTATTGAAGTAATGTAAAGGTCATAACGAAGAAGATGTGAAGATGACATTGTTTGTTTTTTCTTTAGAAGGAGATGTTGGCGAGTGGTTCTCAAATTTTCCTGCAAACAAGTTTGCCACGCTTAATGCAATATTGGATGAATTTAGGAAGAGATGGGGTGACCAACAGAATCATAGATTTCAGCTGGGTGCTCTAACCACTAGTCATAAGAAAGAAAATGAAACTGTGTTAGAATTTAACACTAAGTTTAATAGCTTGGTAAAGTGCCTTCATCAGGATGTTAAGCCTCCGGATGCTGCAATTTTGATTTATTATATAGAGGCTTTTGAAGGAGAGATGAGGTATGCCTTAAGGGATAAGGATCCTCAGAATTTACCAACGGCACAAGAAACAACTATAAGGATTGAACGAAATATGCTTGAGGCTAGGAAACCTAATATTCCTGGTTTTACTAGAGGGTTTTCTTCCCAACCTTACGAGGAGAAGAAAAAGAACGTTGAAAATCAGAAACCCTCTAACGATGGCATGAAGGAACTTATTCAATTGATTAAACAAATGGAAATTAATCATGACAATCAAATCAAACAAATGGAAGTCAACAATGCAAATCAGATCAAGCAGATGGAGGCCAACCAAGTAAATCAAAATACGGCCATTCAGAATATGCTGGTAGCTGTGGAAAGGGGTCAAGCTAGTAGGCCCCCACATCGGCCAAATAACCAATGGCCTAAGAAATCCCCTCCCCAAGATCAAAGGCCGTCGAATCCATTGGAATCCACTAATTGGGTTGATTGCCAGGCTATTCATTATTGTAGACCTTGTGAGCAATTTCATGATGAATCAACTTGCCAAGTTTTCCTTCATCTTTATGATGAGGAAGGACCTTATGGATCTTCAAATGAACAAGTTAATATGTTTGGTCATGAGTTAAATGATGGCATGTATGATTGGATAGATTTTGATGAACCTGAGGGGGGAGTAGAACACATGATTTACATCGATGATGTTGTGGTGGATAAGGCAACATAAATGTTTGGTCCTAAGCCGACTCCACAACAAATAGCTGAAATGGCTAAACTTAAAGGTATTACCTATCAAAGGAATGGAAACAAAANGGGAAGTAGAAATGGGATGTTATGAGATAGAACATACTCCGGCATTTACTAAGATGGAACTTGAAAGAAAAACCTCAAGCATCTGCAATATTTGGGACCCCATGGATTCTTTTGATGGGTTTTTTCTTGAGGAAACTGTGGATCAGACAGATAATAATATACCTTTTTCAGAGTTAAGGTCAGAGTTGGATTTATCAGTTGAAAATGTGTCATCAACTCAACCTGCATCAACATAATCAGTTAAATGTCAGAGACAGTCAGATGGGATTCTCGGGCCACACCCTCCTGGTTTTTCAGAGATCGGGACAGTAAAAGATAGAATACATAATGAAAATCTGATGGGAATTACTAAGGATGATAAGGTTAATATTGACAAAGTAAAGTACATCATCCCTAGTAGAAGGTATGTCGAGCCTTTTAAGGAAAGAGTGAGTTCACAGACTTTGCACTTGGCGCCTATGGAAAACCATCAAACAATTTTAAAGGGGAACAACCCCAAGTGGCCTAAGATTAGAAACTGGGATTCACATGAAAGAATAAACAGTCAACATAAAGTGTATCAGTCTTCTAGCAACTTTTCTCAGTCAGTGGGATGACATAAAGTCAGACATGCTAGTGAGANTAAGTGATTTAATCAAGGAATAATAAAATAAAGTAAAAGTCACTTGGAGGGAAAAGGTCAACAACGAATTAGGGTTTCAAGAAGCTATAAAGGAAGGGTAAAGCAACCTAATTCAGTATGTTATGTTATGATTTGATGTTGAGGTATTTGCAGAGGAGGAGGAAATCGACCCCCTTGTTGTTTTGTGGATTTCTGGAGGAAACCACAACCATTGATCGGTTTCAGTGTTGAGAGACACACCCTAGTCTATCGGAGATACCATCCAGGTATTTCACTGTGCATTACAGTCCAATTCAGTGATTGCGCAACTCAGCCAGTGAGGGTGCAAGTGTTTGAGAGAGGGTTTGTGTGACCATTTGTGACAGTTCAGATTTGGCCGATTCCTTCCGACCCATTAGAGAGCTAGCCAGGGGCACCTATTGAGCCATATGTCGTCAGTTTCCAATGGTGGAATCTTTTAGAAAGCGAAAAACAATCATTTAGGGAACAACTCTAGAGGAAGCACATTTGGGGTTCCAGGGGACATTCCGAGACGGATCTGAGGAATCCCTTCCGAACCTTGACAGAGGAGACTAGGACGATCGTTTTGAGTTATACATCATCAGATTCCACCAGTGGAATCACTAGGGCGCACTCATTGAGCCCAGGAGGCGCGCAAACCCCCACGGGGTGAGATCCGAAGCTTCAGAGGTCAGATCTTCAGTCCAACAGTCATCAAGATGAGTCTAGAGGCCAGGGCGCATCTTTTGAGACAATTTCCAGCTTATTCCGACGGGTATCGCCATCAAGGCGAGTTTTCCGGATTCTACAGCAGTTACCGTGAGCTGCTAGACTGCTTTTTTCCGATTCATCCGTGCATGCACAAACCAACACCCATTCTTTTGGTCACGAGTATTTCTTATCTATTATTTTGTATTCCAGTGACGATCCATGAGATCTAACTGACGATTATCATATCTGCTTCAAGTTATTATTGTATTTCCTATTTTTCCAGTGACGATCCATGAGATCTAACTGACGATTATCATATCAGTGAGCTATGTTGTCCTTATTTCGCATGCATTGACTTATACTGCTAAAACATATAATAAACTGAAACACACATGCAAAATTCACCAACATCATCACACAGTAACTCAAACGCATTCAGAAACCCCCAAAGTATTAGATTCAGTGGCCAAAAACAGTAGTTCAGCAGTAGTTATCCAGATCAACTAGATTAGGGATATTACATATTCCTTAGACAAGGAAAGTATGCAATGAATATTCTTCAGAAATTTGGAATGATGGATTGCAAATCCATGACCACTCCTATGACCACAGATATAAGAAAAGTAAGAGACTCAGATTCTGATCCAGTAGATCCGTCCCTATATCGGCAAATGATTGGGTTGTTAATGTATCTAGTGAATACTCGACCAGATATTTGCTTTGTTGTAAAGACTTTAAGCTAGTTCTAGGTGGAATCTAGACATGAACACTNTAAGTGATTTAATCAAGGAATAATAAAATAAAGTAAAAGTCACTTGGAGGGAAAAGGTCAACAACGAATTAGGGTTTCAAGAAGCTATAAAGGAAGGGTAAAGCAACCTAATTCAATATGTTATGTTATGATTTGATGTTGAGGTATTTGTAGAGGAGGAAATCGACCCCCTTGTTGTTTTGTGGATTTCTGGAGGAAACCACAACCATTGATCGGTTTCAGTGTTGAGAGACACACCCTAGTCTATCAGAGATACCATCCAGGTATTTCACTATGCATTACAATGTCCAGTTCAGTGATTGCGCAACTCAGCCAGTGAGGGTGCAAGTGTTTGAGAGAGGGTTTGTGTGACCGTTTGTGACAGTTCAGATTTGGCCGATTCCTTCCGACCCATTAGAGAGCTAGCCAGGGGCACCTATTGAGCCATATGTTGTCAGTTTCCAATGGTGGAATCTTTCAGAAAGCGAAAAACAATCATTTAGGGAACAACTGTAGAGGAAGCACATTTGGGGTTCTAGGGGACATTCCGAGACGGATCTGAGGAATCCCTTCTGAACCTTAACAAAGGAGACTAGGACGATCGTTTTGAGTTATACATCATCAGATTCCACCAGTGGAATCACTAGGGCACACTCATTGAGCCCAGGAGGCGCGCAAACCCCCACGGGGTGAGATCCGAAGCTTCAAAGGTTAGATCTTCAGTCCGACAGTCATCAAGATGAGTCTAGAGGCCAGGGCGCATCTTTTGAGACAATTTCCAGCTTATTCCGACGGGTATCGCCATCAAGGCGAGTTTTCCGGATTCTACAGCAGTTACCGTGAGCTGCTAGACTGCTTTTTTCCGATTCATCCGTGCATGCACAAACCAACACCCATTCTTTTGGTCACGAGTATTTCTTATCTATTATTTTGTATTCCAGTGACGATCCATGAGATCTAACTGACGATTATCATATCTGCTTCAAGTTATTATTGTATTTCCTATTTTTCCAGTGACGATCCATGAGATCTAACTGACGATTATCATATCAGTGAGCTATGTTGTCCTTATTTCGCATGCATTGACTTATACTGCTAAAACATATAATAAACTGAAACACACATGCAAAATTCACCAACATCATCACACAGTAACTCAAACGCATTCAGAAACCCCCAAAGTATTAGATTCAGTGGCCAAAAACAGTAGTTCAGCAGTAGTTATCCAGATCAACTAGATTAGGGATATTACATATTCCTTAGACAAGGAAAGTATGCAATGAATATTCTTCAGAAATTTGGAATGATGGATTGCAAATCCATGACCACTCCTATGACCACAGATATAAGAAAAGTAAGAGACTCAGATTCTGATCCAGTAGATCCGTCCCTATATCGGCAAATGATTGGGTTGTTAATGTATCTAGTGAATACTCGACCAGATATTTGCTTTGTTGTAAAGACTTTAAGCTAGTTCTAGGTGGAATCTAGACATGAACACTAGATAGCTAAAAAGCATGTTCTGAGATATATTCGTGGGACGCTAAAATATGGTTTAAGATACACCTCATCCAATAATATACAACTTCATGGATTCATAGATTCAGATTGGGCAGGGAGTGCAGAAGACAGAAAGAGTACTTCAATGATGTGTTTCAGTATGGGCTCTGCTATGATATCATGGGCCTGCAGGAAACAAAAGTATGTCGCACTCAGCACAATAGAAGCAAAATATATCGCAGCATGTGTGTAATGATCCCAAGCCAATTTTTTGCTTGGAATCACTAACTAATCACTAATTTGATTATTATTTGTTGTGTATGCAGGTTGGCCATGAACATTTCGGCCTTAGGGTTTATTAAGTCATTCAACCATAGATTTATATAAGCATCATTGTCATCATATGAAGATCATCAACACTACCCAAGGTAAGAACCACAAGCAAATAGCTGAACTTTATTATAAGAAAGCAAGCACCTAATACAATAGAGAAGCAAATCTGGAATGGATGCCTTCAAGACAATAATAGAGCTACATACAAAATGCTCCTGAAGATACAAATCAAGCCTCCCAAAGGCTGCAATAGAATATGAACGCTCAACTACAAAAATAGGGTTTAAGCCTAACCCTCAAGCAACTGGTACGACCCTGCTGACTGCTGGTACGGCCTATTGAAGACAAAGACCCCCANACAGTCATCAAGATGAGTCTAGAGGCCAGGGCGCATCTTTTGAGACAATTTCCAGCTTATTCCGACGGGTATCGCCATCAAGGCGAGTTTTCCGGATTCTACAGCAGTTACCGTGAGCTGCTAGACTGCTTTTTTCCGATTCATCCGTGCATGCACAAACCAACACCCATTCTTTTGGTCACGAGTATTTCTTATCTATTATTTTGTATTCCAGTGACGATCCATGAGATCTAACTGACGATTATCATATCTGCTTCAAGTTATTATTGTATTTCCTATTTTTCCAGTGACGATCCATGAGATCTAACTGACGATTATCATATCAGTGAGCTATGTTGTCCTTATTTCGCATGCATTGACTTATACTGCTAAAACATATAATAAACTGAAACACACATGCAAAATTCACCAACATCATCACACAGTAACTCAAACGCATTCAGAAACCCCCAAAGTATTAGATTCAGTGGCCAAAAACAGTAGTTCAGCAGTAGTTATCCAGATCAACTAGATTAGGGATATTACATATTCCTTAGACAAGGAAAGTATGCAATGAATATTCTTCAGAAATTTGGAATGATGGATTGCAAATCCATGACCACTCCTATGACCACAGATATAAGAAAAGTAAGAGACTCAGATTCTGATCCAGTAGATCCGTCCCTATATCGGCAAATGATTGGGTTGTTAATGTATCTAGTGAATACTCGACCAGATATTTGCTTTGTTGTAAAGACTTTAAGCTAGTTCTAGGTGGAATCTAGACATGAACACTGGATAGCTAAAAAGCATGTTCTGAGATATATTCGTGGGACGCTAAAATATGGTTTAAGATACACCTCATCCAATAATATACAACTTCATGGATTCACAGATTCAGATTGGGCAGGGAGTGCAAAAGACAGAAAGAGTACTTCAGGGATGTGTTTCAGTATGGGCTCTGCTATGATATCATGGGCCTGCAGGAAACAAAAGTATGTCGCACTCAACACAACAGAAGCAAAATATATCGCAGCATGTGTGTAATGATCCCAAGCCAATTTTTTGCTTGGAATCACTAACTAATCACTAATTTGTTTATTATTTGTTGTGTATGCAGGTTGGCCATGAACATTTCGGCCTTAGGGTTTATTAAGTCATTCAGCCATAGATTTATATAAGCATCATTGTCATCATATGAAGATCATCAACACTACACAAGGTAAGAACCACAAGCAAATAGCTTAACTTTATTATAAGAAAGCAAGCACCTAATACAATAGAGAAGCAAATCTGGAATAGATGCCTTCAAGACAATAATAGAGCTACATACAAAATGCTCCTGAAGATACAAATCAAGCCTCCCAAAGGCTGCAATAGAAGATAAACGCTCAACTACAAAAATAGGGTTTAAGCCTAACCCTCAAGCAACTGGTACGACCCTGCTGACTGCTGGTACGGCCTGTTTAAGACAAAGACCCCCAAGGGTTTGGCCCTCCTGAGATAAAGCCTTGCAAATGTTGCCAACTCCTCCTCAAGGATAGATCAAGACAATGGAAGGGCCCCCCTGAAGTATGGAGCTCAAACACTGAAGCTTCCCCCTCAATTGTAGAAACCCTAGGATGGTACAACCCTCCTGAAACCCTAAATATGGCCAATAGTACAGCCTAGCTGAATATGGGCTCTGAATGCTCTGAAACTCTCTCAGATGATAGATCGAGCCACCACAAGCACTTGAGAGAAGTCTCAAGATCAGATCTAGCCTATAGTCATCTAGATCTGAATAATACTGAATCACCAAATCATCCCCTTCCTCCTGAAATCATTCCAACCTACAAATAGATGATAGGCTTGTGATGACTCCTCCAAGAAGTCCTCAAACTGATGAGTAAGGGCTTGCAAGCAAAACCCTAATGCTAGAATTCTCTAAGGCTCCTTCTCCTAGCTGGATCAAACTCTTCTTCAACATATGGTGCGCCCCTGCAAGAAAACCCAGGCTGGTACGGCCCTGCTGATCCAACTGGTACGACCCTGCTAGTCCTCCTGAATAGATGATAGTTGTAGAATGGTGTGGGTGGAGTATTTCATCCCCGAGACCAAGCTTGGAGCTACGTGAGTGAAATCTTTCACCACTAAGCTGCTCACTAGGGTTTGTAATATCAAAACCCTCAAAATTGTATGCTCAAGAGCATCAACAAGCAAAATATCAAAATCCAAAATGAATGAGAAGTGTGCCCTAGCCTTCTCTTTATACTTTTCTTCTATTTCCTTGTTGAGTTAAGTCAACTTAAGAATATAACCTTAGTTTGGTTGACTTTTCCCCTCAGTGTGAGATTATGGCCTAGTGGGGATGCCTAGGCCACTAAGTCTTCTCAAACCTCTTCATCAAGAGGTTGGGGACATTACAGTCTCCCCTGCTAGAAATTGCTTGCCCTCAAGCAATTCCAAACCTGTTTCCTGTACCACTTGTTCATTCTCCCACGTGGCATCCTTAATGGGTAGATCCTTCCATCTGATCAGATACTCTTTGATGCTTCTTTTCCTGAGCCTCTTCTCCCGAACCTCTAGTATCTCTTTCGGAATCAAAACCAGTTGGCCTTCTTCGTCCATGGGAGGTAGCACCTCAATAGGTGTGATGTGTTGGCCGATGGCCTTCTTCAGGCAGGACACATGGAAGACATTGTGTATCCTGCTGCCCTATGGAAGCTCCAACTCGTATGCTACGGCCCCTATCTTCCTGTTGATCCTGTAGGGTCCAAAGAAACGTGGTTGTAGCTTCTCTGTTCCGCTTCTTTTTATAGAAGCCTGCCTGTATGGTTGGAGCCTTAGATAGACTAAGTCACCAACCTCAAAGGTACGATCAACCCTGTGCTTGTCTGCTTGGACCTTCTGCTGGTTCTGTGCTCTCTGTAGATGATCCTTCAGTTCTCTGAGGATGTCTTGGCTCTGTTGTACCCAATCCTGTACCATTGGTGACCTGCTATCTCCAAAAGCAATCTCTACAAAAGATAATGGGTCATAACTGTATAAGGCCCTGAATGGTGTCATGCCTATGGACACGTGCTGGGTGGTGTTGTAGCAGTACTCTCCCAAGTGCAACCATCTGACCCACGCTTTCTGCTGCCCTGGTACATAATTCCTGAGGTAGCCTTCTACCCACTTGTTGACTATCTCGGTCTGTCCATCCATCTGCGGGTGATAGCTGGTACTAGGGGTCAAGGCCGTACCCACCAATATGAACAACTCCTGCCAAAATGTAGTCATGAACCTAATGTCCCTGTCATTGACAATGGTCTTGGGTAGGCCGTGCAACCTGAAAATCCCTCTGAAAAACAATTCGACCACGTGTGATGCACTGAAGTCTGTGGCTATGGAGAAGAAGTGTGCGAACTCCGTCAACCTGTCCACCACTACAAAAATGTAGCCCTTCCCCTGCGTCCTTAGCAACCCAGTGATGAAATCCATGGATATGATTTCCCACTTGTGCTCTGGAATGGGTAAGGGTTGCAGTAGTCTTGCTGGGTGAGTGTGCTCATCTTTGTTTTCCTGGCATGTAGTACACTCCTTGACATGCTTTATTACGTCCTCCTTGAGGCCCTTCCATGAGAACCTCTCTCTCACCTGCCTGTACATCTTGCTAATCCCTTGGTGCTCTGCCATTGGTGAGTAATGACATGCCTGCAATACCTTGGCCTTGAAGGCCGATCCAGGAACCAAAAAGACTCGACCCTTGTAGTAGATGAGGTCATTGATAATCCTGAAGTTATCATCCTGTACCTATCCGTCCAATAGCTGACAAGCGAACTGATCCTTTGCATACTCCATTGCCAAGTGGTCCTTCCAGTCAACTGATATACCTGTCATGGAAAAAATGGATGGCCTCCTGGACAATGCATCAGCCACCACATTGTTCTTCCCTTTGACAAATTCAATGTCAAAGTCATAGGCCTATATTCTGCTCACCCATTTCTGCTGCCTTTCATTTAAGTCCTTCTGCTCCAATAGGTATTTAAGACTGTTATGATCTAATTTGACCACAAACCTTGCACATACCAGATATTGCCGGAATTTGGCTAGTGCGTGCATGATAGCCAACATTTCTTTGTCATAAATGTTGTAGAGTAGCTCAGGACCCCTGAGTTTTCGGCTCTCATAGGCAAGAGGGTGCCTATTCTGCATCAGTACGGCCCATATGCCTTCTCTTGAGGCATCACACTCCAAAGTGAAAGGTAGGCCGAAATCTGGGAGAGCTAGTACTGGGCACGTGCTCATCACCTTTTTCATTTTATCCATCGTAATTTGATCTTCTTCACTCCATTTGAAGGCTCCCTTATTCGTCAAATCGGTCAAGGGTGCACACAACTGAGAAAACCCTTTGACAAATTTCCTGTAGTAAGTGCACATGCCTAGAAATCCCCTTAGCTCTGTGAGTGTCTTAGGGTTAGGCCACTCCATGATGGCTTTAATTTTCTCCTGATGCACCTATACCCCCTTTGCTCCGATGATGTGTCCCAAGTAAAGAACTTTTGTCATTCCAAACTCACATTTGGACTCTTTAGCGTACAATGATTGTTCCTCCATTATAGACAAAATCTGGTCCACATGCCGAAGGTGCTCCTCCCACATCTTGTTGTAAATGAGCAAGTCATCAAAACATACTAACAAGTGCTTCCTTAGCTGTTTGTTGAACACATGGTTCATGCAATATTGGAACATAGATGGGGCATTGGATAACCCGAAGGGCATCACCAAGAACTCATAATGGTCGTAATGACACCTAAAAGCTGTTTTGAAATGTCCTCCTCCCTCATCTTGATTTGATGGTAGCTAGAACGAAGGTCAATCTTGGTGAAATAGACAGCTCCATGCAGTTCGTCTAGCAACTCATTAATCCTAGGTATAGGGTACCTGTTTTTTATTGTCTTTTATTTCAAGGCCCTAAAGTCTATGCACATCCACATCGTCCCATCTTTCTTCTTGACCAACACTACTGACGAAGCAAAAGGGCTAGAGCTCGGCCTGATGTGTCCCATGTCCAGAAGTTCTTTGATGGCTTTTTCTATCTCGTCTTTATACTTCTTTGGATGCCTATATGGTGTGGTGATGACTGGCTTAGCCCCTACTTCCAGCTCAATGATATGTTGAAACGCCCTGTCTGGTGGCACCCCTGGAGGAATCAATCCAAACACTTTGTGGTGCTTGTCAAGGATCTCTTGGATCTTTGGGGTGTAGTGAACCTTACCCTACTCATCCACACGTGCCAAAATCCTACATTCAGCTCAATATACAATCTCCTCTCTCCTGAAGATGGCTTCCATCCTCTTGGTCGTAACTATCTTGGCAGAATTACTTGTCATGCCTCTGAGCACTACCTTTCGTCCACCCTCCTCTGTAAACGACATCTCCATGGTCTTGTAATTGGTGGTGATAGGTCCCAATGTGCTGAGCCACTGGACTCCAAGGATGATGTTAGTGTCTGGAAGGTCCATCACATACACGTCCTGTACTAACTCATGCCTACCCAATGTAAGCCTCATACCTGGAATGTACCTGTCACAAGGCATAGTGATTCCACCTGCTACCTCCACCTTGAACCCTTCAAATCCTACCATGGGTATATGCCTCCTCTTCAATGGTGCTGAGTCAATGAAGTTGTGAAAGGCTCCCCCATAAATCAACACTGATACCTTCTGACCTTGGAAGACTCCTCTCATCTTGAAGGTGTTGAATTTGGGTACCCCACCGATAGATGCCAAGGTGGCTTTCCCCTCAGTCGCACTGTCCTGTTCTATGACCACCTCCTCTGCTATATCTGTGGTTTCATCCTCCATGTTCTAGAGTTGGCCGTAATCTTCCTCCTCATTGTCTGAGGTCACCTCTATGTAGTGTACTTGGCCACGGCCCATGCGCTTGTGTGATGGGTTCCAAGGTTCCTTGCACGTGAAGAAGAGTTGCTTCCTTCTCAGTTCCCTCCTGGTGTTATCATCCATTCTGCCACGGCCCTTGTCAAACCCTCTTGGGTCACGTCCCCCCTGGTTCATTGGAGGTCTCTAGTCTCTTCCTCCGGTGTTAAGGGGTGGCCTAGGTACAAACTTTGGTTTGGCAGCTTGTCCTAGGTCCCTTGTCTTCCAAATAGCATCCTATAGGTTGGTAGGCTTAAAAGCCTTTACCCAACCCTTCAAGGGTTCCATCAACCCCTCAATGAAGAGCATCATGAGCCTCGTTGGTGATATATCCTGCACCATGACTGCTAGCCTCTGAAATTCCTCAATGTATGCCTCGGCTGCACCTGTTTGCTTGAGCTGTGTGAGCTCCCAGAAAGGTAGTTCAGGATCCCCCTGATCAAATCTGTCAATGAGTCTTTGGGTGAATTCTGTGTAGGTCACTATCTGGTTGTGGCCTAGGGTGGTGAGTCCATGATATCACCAGTCATGAGCCTTGCCATCCAAATACATAGTGGAAAATTTTATGGCCTCCATCTCCCTCATGGGATTAAGTTGCAAATAAGTGTCCAGTTTTTGTACCCATGCCTGGGCTGTCATCTTGGTCGTACCATCAAAGTATGGGATTTCTATCTTCCTTGCTCTTCGTTCAAACTCAGAACTACTCCTGTGGTTTGGCCTGGGCTTGTTTTTGAACTTGAGTTGGCAATACTGATCCAGGGACATCTACCTCTGAATGATCATATCCAAGCCATAGTACTTCCTAGTACACTGTGCCATCTACTCAACAAAGTCATCAACCTGTTCCTGTTGTACCTGTTCATCTGTGAATGTGGGCAAGAACGGTCTAGGGTTCGTCCTGCTCCCCATCTGTCCATGTGACGTACCCCCTCCATGGCTTCCTTCGGACCTAGGAGCCTTTTCCGGATTATACCTGACTTCCCCATGGGATCCACCAGCCTCTTTGTTTCCATACGTCTCAGGGTCTTTCCCTTGATGAGTCATCTTCATCAATAACTTGGTTATTCGAGTCTGGTTCTCATCAATCTTCCTTAGATTCCCGTCTACCTTCTTCAATGTCTCAGTGATTTCGGCTTGACCCCTTCGGTTTGTCTCCTGGATTTCCTGTAAACGGTGGACCAGGTTACCTTCTGTAAGGTTTATGGTTTGATGGAATTTGTCAATCTCGGCTACCAAGAAAGACAAGCCCTGTGGCTCACGGTCATCTCATGATCCCTCCATTTCGGCTTCTGTTTAACTAGCCAGCTTCTTCCTTCTGCCCATAAAGATACCATTGTACCTCTGCATGTGCTAATCCTCACAGGTTTGGAGGATCAAAGCTTTGATACCACTGTAATGATCCCAAGCCAATTTTTTGCTTGGAATCACTAACTAATCACTGATTTGATTATTATTTGTTGTGTATGCAGTTTGGCCATGGACATTTCGGCCTTAGGGTTTATTAAGTCATTCAGCCATAGATTTATATAGGCATCATTGTCATCATATGAAGATCATCAACACTACACAAGATAAGAACCACAAGCAAATAGCTGAACTTTATTATAAGAAAGCAAGCACCTAATACAATAGAGAAGAAAATCTGGAATATATGGCTTCAAGACAATAATAGAGATGCATACAAAATGCTCCCAGAGATACAAATCAAGCCTCCCAAAGGTTGCAATAGAAGATGAACGCTCAACTACAAAACCAGGGTTTAAGCCTAACCCTCAAGCAACTGGTACAACCCTGCTGACTGTTGGTACGACCTGCTGAAGACAAAGACCCCCAAGGGTTCGGCCCTCCTGAGATAAAGACCTACAAATGCTGCCAACTCCTCCCCAAGGATAGATCAAGACAATGGAAGCCTCCTCCTAAAGTATGGAGCTCAAACACTGAAGCTTCCCCGTCAACTGTAGAAACCCTAGGATGGTACGACACTCCTGAAACCCTGAATATGGCCAATAGTACGGCCTAGCTGAATATGGGCTCTGAATGCTCTAAAACTCTCTTAAATGATAGATCGGGCCACCACAAGCACTTGAGAGAAGTCTCAAGATCAGATCTAGCCTATAGCCGTCTAGATCTGAATAATACTGAATCACCAAATCGTCGCCTTCCTCCTGAAATCGTTCCAACCTGCAAATAGATGATAGGGACGTGATGACTCCTCCAAGAAGTCCTCAAACTGATGAGTAAGGGCTTGCAAGCAAAACCCTAATGCTGGAATTCTCCAAGGCTCCTTCTCCTAGCTGGATCGAACTCCTCTTCAACATATGGTGTGCCCATGCAAGAAAACCCTAGTTGGTACGGGCCTGTTGATCTAACTGGTACGACCCTACTTGTCCTCCTATATAGATGATAGTTGTAGAATGGTGTGGGTGGAGTATTTCATCCCCGAGACCAAGCTTGGAGCTAGGTGAGTGGAATCTTTCACAACTGAGCTGCTCACTAGGGTTTGTAATATCAAAACCCTCAAAATTGTATGCTCAAGAGCATCAACAAGCAAAATATCAAAATCCAGAATGAATGAGAGGTGTGCCCTAGCCTTCTCTTTATACTTTTCTTCTATTTCGCTGTTGAGTTAAGTTAACCCTAGGGTTAACCCTAACTCAACCTCCAGCGCTTCTATTTCTTCATTGAGTTATCTTTTAACTATTTTTACCTTTTTATTAAGTCAACTTAAGAATATAACCTTAGTTTGGTTGACTTTTCCCCTCAGTGTGAGACTATGGCCTAGTGGGGATGCCTAGGCCACTAAGTCTTCTCAAACCTCTTCATCAAGAGGTGGGGGACAATACAATGTGAGGCATGTATCGAAGCAGTATGGCTAAGGACGCTGATTTCTGCATTATTTGATCAGGTACCAGATTCGACCGTAATATACTGTGACAATCAAAGTTATATAAGGCTATCAGAACACCCGGTGTTTCATGACCGATCAAAACATATTGAGATCAAATACTACTTTATTCATGATAAATTCCAAGAAGGAGAAATGAAACTCCAGTATATCTCCACAAATGAGTAAGTAGCAGATATTCTAACAAAGCCTTTGTCCAGGATAAAGTTTGTGTACTTACGAGACAAGATGGGGCTCGTGGAGATAACTCCGTTAGCTGAAAGGGAAGAGATGGCTCCCCAGGTTGGGAGGGAGCATTGATACATATTATTGATTCATGGGCAATCATTTTCCAGTTTGGAAAATGGTCCAGGTTGGGCAGTTCCTTTCCAGTTTGGAATGTGGTTCGAGATTTCTGATGGACAGTCATTTTCCAGTTCGGAAAATGGTCCAGATCGGATAGTCATTTTCGTAATGAAAATGGTCTGATAGATTGTTGATGTACCATAGACAGTGATTCCCCTTGTGGCCAATGTGGGGGAATGGTCTAGGACAGCCATTCTTCTTGGCAGTCACTCTGAGTAGAGGTCAAGTAGAATGGTCTGTTGAGATTTGGGTACCTTGGAAAGTGGTCCCCTTGTGTTTGTGAGTCTCTAAACACAAAGGGGGAGACTAATACCCTCATTACTTTACTTTATGATTCTAATTGCACTTTGACTTAGGAGATTTAAGTCAAAAGTGAAATATGTCACTTAAGTCAAAAGTGACTATTAATTCACCTTGTGGGTGAATTGAGGGACATAAAGAGAAATAAGGAAACTAAGCC
>JZKD02S1651394.1:86814-97230 GCA_000966675.3 Picea glauca
CTAGCCTTGGTTGGCTATTGATTTGCTACCAGAATTCTTCTCTTTGTCAAGGTTAAGGTGCTCGGGGGTGGCCTTTGTGCCTATGGTTGGGTGACAATATTGCTATATTGTCTATGGTCAAACGAGCACACTCACTTTTCTAACACTTGTATCCTTTGGGGGTTTTGTTGATTCCCTTGAAAAGATCATGCCAATAGGGGGAGAGAAGCACATTAAATGGGATGCCACAAGCATAGAGAAACCAGACCACTTTTGCATCCATCTCATCCCTACCTCTAATATCAAGGAAATGTACTATTGTTCTTCTAGATCCAGAGGTTCCAGAACCATGAGGAGAAGGAGATGTGTTTCCACCAACTTTGGATGAGGGCCGAGGCATCAGATTGAAGCTTTTGTTTTTTACCATGCTTTCTTTGTGCAACTTCCTCTATCTTTATGTATTTTTGTCTCTCTTCCTTGAATATTTTAGGGCAAATTGTGATCCAAATGGCCCCCTTCTTGTCATCACTATCCATTACACCACAAAGATGCCTCCTCACATGGGTATATGAACCGACAAAAGGTTTTTCATCATGACAATCATGAGGAAAAAAAACAATTAGTGGTAACTTCCACCACCTTTCCCCTCAACTTTTTTCACAAATCTCCACAAGGGTGTTGATGAAGCTTTGGCACCTTCATCGCCCTCTTCACCCTCTTGATCCTCTTCAAACCCTTCACCATATTCATATTGTGGCTCGTCATGAGCACTATCCTCTTCTTCCCTCCGATACCTATTCCTCGCCAAGACCACAAAAACCAAAAAAGGAATGATAAACAAAAGAAGACCATTTTCCTCAAGTTTTAAATGAACAACCTGCAATGAAATGAGGGAGAAGAAGGAATGGGAAAGAGTAGGAGAGGAGAAGAAAACTATAAACAAAGTTAACAAAATGAAATGAGGGAGTTGGAGTTTGGGCTTACCTCTTTAGCTCTTGAAACTTGAAAGTTGAAACTTGAGATAGTTGGTTGCCTTTGTTCTTTCCTCCAAGATCCTCTTTGCTAACTCTTTCAAGCTCTCCTTTGCTCTCTCCTCCAAGCCCTCACAAATCTGCACTTTCCAAGCTCTCCTTTGCTCTCTCCTCCTCTCTAAGATCAAGAAAATATAGATGAAAGAATGAGGAGAATAGAGGGGGAAGAGCTCCTTTACTCTCCTCCTTTCTTTCCCCTAAACCCTAAGCCTAGGGTAGGACCCACCCTACCCATAAATTATAAAAAAAATGATATTTTTTCGGTGTTGCGCGGGAGCATTCGGGTCACTCCCGAAGCATTCACAGAGCCTAGTCAAAGCGTGGTCGGAGTGCCCTTGGAGTGCGCTCCAAAAATTCTGGAGCAAGTTTTGGAGCACAATGCTCTTGTATTGGCAGGGGGCGACCGTGAGCACCCTAGAGTGCGCTCTCGGATTTTTGGAGCGTGCTTCAAGGCTAGCTCCTTGGACGCTCCATCTCGGAGCGTGTTCCGGAGCTTCAGAGCGAAGGGAGGGGGGGAACTCCCGATGATGTAACATTGGACACATGGAGCACCCCTTTTCCTATTTGAGCACATGTTTAATATCTCAACTTAAGTGGAAGGGCGAATTTCACCTTGGCACGGAGCAAGGTGTTGAGCTTATTTGACCACTTTGACCCTTTCCTAAAGGGGATGCATCATGAAAAACATTATTTTATGGTGATTGACATTGTCAAAAGAAAAGCACTATTTTATTATGATTTGACCACATCAAGGGAGAAAATCATTATTTATTGTAAAGAGCACATTTAAATATTATTTTGTTCATGGTTCGAGAATTTTACCCATGGTTTTTGAAAATGGTTTAGGGCTTCCTCTTCAACTATAAAAGGGGAAGGCTTCTCATTTGTAAAGAGGGATTGGATTGGAGAATAAAATAAATTTCTGCCCAACCATTATGGTGTAAGTTTTCTCCTTTGGTGAATAATTTCCTATGTTTTAGTAAAGGTAATTATTTTCCTGATTAAGGGTTGCAGGAACTTAAGGGTTGCGGAAACTTTGATTGGACAGGGTATGGTCTATGACTTATCTTGTTCTTCATTTATATTTTTTTTATTTAAATTTCATATTTTAAAGGATGATGCATGAACTTGGCGTTTACATGTGAAATTTAATCGGAAATCTATAACAATCCATTGGGTTTGATTCAGTAATAGTCTTTCCCTCCTCGGGAACTTTTCAATAGACTCGTCGTAGCTTGGATCATCTTCATGCTCACCAGCTGGTGTGAGGGTTTCCAACACATCTTTTCAAAGGAAGGATTTCACCAAACCTAGAGAGACCCCATAGCCCAATGAAGAAGGAAATTTCACAACTTTTCTGATCAAACCCTCTAAAAAAAATTCCCGTCAAACTTTTTTTAATTTTTTTTGAACTTCATTGCATATCTTTCCCCTGAAATTTTTATGCTGGGCGATTTCAAGATTATTTTAACCAGCTAACTAGGGTTTGAAAACTATTCTGACTTATTTTCTTGCAAAACCCTGGAAGTTTATTCTCTGAATGGAGGTCCGATCTACTGTCTTTTCTTTGAGTGGACCGATTTACTGTCCGGATTATTTCATGAACGTCTGCATTTCCAGATCTGGGTTATTCTGTCACATTTGAAGATCGTTTCCAGATAGTACAACATATTTCTTTTTAGCAATCTTTTAGGGTTGAGTCGTGGTCCATCCCGCTGGCTTATATCTGCTCATAGATTCCTTGGCTACAGATTGTAGGTTCTGATTCACATTTTCCATTTTGACAGATCCGGGTAGCGTTCTTTTATCTCACGACCTTTTCAAACGAAGCATAAGAAACCCTAGTCGTCGCTTAAGCTTACTGGAGCTCCCAAACAGAGGAATAGAAATCGAGTTCAAATCGTGGATTTCGTTCATATACACTAAAATAGGCTGCCTTGTTAGCGGTTCCAATTAAAACACAGCCGCCTCGCTTTGGGAGTTCGTTTCTATTTGAGGGTTCGATTCTTTGGTAATACTGGAATGAATTCATATCGTATCTAACACAAATAACCCGTCACACGAACCCTTTCAAAAAAATCCGCTCTATAATTCCTTCATCACCGCGATTCTTTCTGACCATTCCACATCTCAGTCACTTGAAACTATCCAGGGTTGGCTCGTGTCTTACTGGCGTCTTTGTCATTACTCGGATCCGATAAACAGATCTTTGCGCGATTACTCACTACTAATTCGCGAACCCAACATACTAAGCCCTCGCTAATACATTATGAAAAAACTCTGAAGTCTAATCAACGGTGCAATGGATCCTTTTTTTTTTTTAAGGTAAAATCTTGTTTGTATGTAATCGACATATGGAAATTGGATAATATTGGCTTATGATTAAAGACAGTTACAAATGTGGACATTAATAAAACATTGAAAAAATAACCCTTTGCAATTTTGATTATCGTTGAATACGGTTGGGATACGAGATTCGAAATTTCATTTTATTAACTTGGCTTTACAGCAAGATGGTTCATGGTGTATTGGATAAAATAATTGGAAATGCTATTAATGCTTGATCACACTACATTTTTTACCATAGCATTGGAAAAAGAGTTACCATATTATTAAAAGAAAACACTTTGGTTAATCAATGTTGCCTTTGAAATGCAAGTCATCTTTATGAAGTTTCTTTCCTTCACGTGTGATGTATTGATCTCTCGCTTAACAAACTTATATACGGATCATTCGCAAGTGATTTAATGAAAGAATTATGAGTTAATCCCCATGATTATGCATCAAACTTTACCTTGAATGCCTTGCAATATCATTGATGGTTGCAAGCGATATGTTGGAATACTTGGAAAAAGATTGAGCACAATTTATACTGGATTTCATGCTTTAAAACTGTGTTAATACGTGAATGAGATTTGGTGAATGTGTAACAAATGATGATAATTGATGCGAATGTTTAAACCAATAACGAAGTACTTCATGTTGAGAGTTTAAGTCATGTTGGATGTCGCGATTCTTGGCAAGACCCTTAGTGATCTAGGCTAGAGACGTGCACCTGACGTCTCTAAATAACGACAAGGAGTTGTCATTGAGCATTTAAAATTGTGGTTTCAGACCAATATACGCAGGGATACTTGAGAATTCATAGGGATGCCTTGAGATTATGTCTCGCCCTATTGGAAGTCCTTATAGCCCATGTTGGTACCCACTAGAGTAATATTGAATTAGACAACACCTGAACCCAGAGTCTCACTTCCACGTACCATCATGTATATCAGAAGTCCCCTAGGCATCTCGAGACCAACCATTGAGTCGTTGGACTATTACAATGCACTAAACACAACATTCGGGAAGATTACCCTCTTGTACCATGGGCATCCAAGCCTACATGTATATTTGAGGGCAGTAGCATAAGGCACACCTGTGATTAGAAGTCTTTTTCTTTTTTGGGGTCTTGCCTTGAACATATTTGTTTCACAAGCACTTGAATGACCATGGAAGAATGACATTTAATGAATTAACATTTGATGCATATGAAATAGCTAAGAGACACTTCATTGTTTTCCATTTGGATTGTTGTGAATGATAGACTATGAATGAACATCAATCTGGTAGTGCCATCTCTTGTTTCAGTGAATCAAACCTTTAGAGAAGTTAAGACCAAATCAACGCTAGTCCTTGTCCTCACCCTTTCTTACTTATAGCGATAGGACTCAACGTGGCATCATAGAATCCCCTCCTTAGGTTAGTGACCCTAGCCTAAAAGTGCAAAGGGAGGGTTGTTGAGGTGACAATGGGCGGCCTACTTCTCTGTGTCCTTAGGTTTTCCCCTTGGAGAGGTTGGACTTTTCCTTTAAGGAGAATCCGATAGATAACAAGCCCCACCCTTTACCCTCCTCATGGACAATGCCAACATATTCCCCATTCCAATTACTCATTAACAATATAAGTTTGAATCCAATGATTTTAACTTCTTGAAGGAGAAGCACATCAAAGTGTAAGTTGGCCATGACTCATGGGACAATGGCATGCTTGTTATCTCCTACGACTCTCCTAACATTCTAGGCCAATAATTGTATCTTCATGGGCAATTCATGTCAAGTCCCTATTCAAGGACTACAAAAGAGTTTTATACAGGGACCTCCTTGGTAGAGGGTTGTCCAACTTGCTAAGAAGCCCTAACAAGGAAATGTGAGGAACACCTAAAGAAGTAGATCTTGGTGTTGAAACTTGGAGAGATTCTAGAGACACCTATGGATGAGCCTCAATGTTACCAACAATACTCTTCCTTGTGCCTATGGAAACCTATTTGGTCGAACCACTTTGAACATTGTTATTGGAGAGCTCCTGCGCTATTCATGACACTTACCCTGACCTGAAATAACATGAGAAGACAAACTGCCCTGACCACCCTTACTTGGGACCCATTTTACTAGAAACACATGCTACTTTGACCCCTTCTTTTTCTACCTCCGCTTATTTTGAATTGCCACCCCTGAGAGTCTTCAAAATGCTTTACAGGTGGGTCAATGGCATTTCGTTCTTTAGTTGTATATTACCCAACTAATAGTACCTAAATATAGTACCCAAATGATATTAGCCAACAAAATTATTAATTAGATTCCCTAAAGGTTGTGTCCATTCATCACTCACCTCTTCAACATCATACAAAGAGATCTTATTGCTCTATTATATTCATCAATCATTCAACATTTATTAAATATATTTTTTTCTTTGGACTTATGGTTTAATCCCGTTTCTAATGATGGCACTATGAAACGACCATCAAGTCTACTACACTAGCTACATAGATGAATGCCCATAGTTCCATGGCTTATCTCCTTTTTCCTGAAAACATACTCCCCACTTTCATTCACTACAAAACATGAGTCATATGTACTGTACATTTTTACAGATAAATAAAATGATAAATGTAATGATTAGGGAGAGATACCAGACTCTAACATGCAATAGATTCAAAGTATACTATTGCTATTTCAGTTGATATCAAACAGTCCAAAATATTGACGTCGCTTGATTTTAGTGCTATGTAGATTTCAGATGCATATCTCAAAAACACAAACCACATTAAACAATGAATGTGTATTTCTTAAAGATGCATACGTAAATTCGCTCAGTCTTTCAAGCCAATACCTGAACAAAAAACATGGTATTAATAATTAAATAGAAGAAAACAAGTTTGAGACACATATTAATGTATGTAAGCAAGACAGAATGTTGTCTGTATACAAGAAATACAGGAAATTTAAAAATTAGGATACTAAATGGTGTCATGAAACCCAGTGACCCCATGGAAAATGAAATAACAGGCGGAATTGGCCCCTTGAACAGTGACGCTGCCTGCATATGACATGACAAAACTATTTCATTATCTGAAAGCATCTTATCTCATAAATCATTTTATATTTTGAAGTTGAGAGTTGGACATTTTTCTTGCTAAAGTGGTTATTTAGTATGACATATAAAATATCTTTTTATAGTAAGTATATAAAGGCAATGCCGTGTGATATTGCAAGAAAAAGGAATAGTTAAACATTTACATAATCCTTGCACGTTTACAATGAACCCTGCCTTGATATTGTTCAGAAATGATCACTAAAATTCAAATTTTATGATAGGCAGAGTAAACCTGCAAGCTATTTAAATAGTGGGGGAGGCATATACACAACTCGCAAGACGAAAGCTGGGTCAACCAGAAACCCAGGAGGTCCAAAGCCCTCCAAAGAGATAAATTTTCACAACAATGATTTCAAATAAAATAATTACCCAAAGGACTGTTCCATCACCACCTAGCGTTATGACAAGATCAACCATTGTATGCAGGAGTAAAACTTCCTCATCTGCACAACCACATAAATTAAAGAAACATAAGCTGTCATATCCATGCAAAGAAAACAGCAATTCTATGACTGAAGACAAATGTCGCAAGCAAAATAGCTCAGGAAGCCAATGATAAACTTCATATAACATGTTAATTCAAATAACAACGATACTTGTAATGTATGTAACTACCCAAACAGGGGTATATAGGGGTCAAATGTATATGTAAATTGTATGTCAGTCCAGTAATACACCTACCTGGGCAATTAGTGAGAATTAGTATATATAGGAAGTCAATATTGTGATTATTACACACATTTGACTTTCGATTTTGATATATGAATGTATTGGGTTATTTGGAGTTATTATCTTAAGATCTGAGGAGTTATTGTGTAACTCATCTCTATTATACTTTTAAGAGTTGTGCTCAATGCCCATATTTGGTGTACACTATGTTTATGCAGGTTTACCATGATTTATTATGATTATGCTCAACTGGTATTAGAATGGACAATTCTTGCTTGAGCAACTTCAAAGCAGACATCTCACAGTTTCAGCTATAACTTTGGCTAGGGTATCCAAATTGGGTGACACTTGAAGTTTTCAAAAGAAGACAGTCCGTTATCACTTGAAACTTGAAGTTTCCAAGATAACTTAGAAATAGTACACTATCACCACATACTATTTTCCTGCACTTCGGGTTGGTGCTTTGTAATGTTCCCGAGCCAAGATGCCAGGAACATCACGTATTGCATGTATTTTTAAGTGTTTTCTGGGTGTATTTTTAAGTGTTTTCTGACTTTGGAGCTATTTTGGTTGGACTAAAATGTGTGGATGCTTTGATCTAAATGCAAATTTTATCATGACGTAACATGTATTTTTTACATTTCAGTTGTGTGGTTAATTGCTAAAGCCTTGTAGGTATGCTATCATATAATAGGGTAAGAGTAATCTAGCTTGATTTATCTTACTGCTTCTTTACTTCATAGACTTTTACACTGCATGCTTTATTTTCGGTTAAATTAACATGCGTGTGTGAGTTGTGTTGTGTAGGGAAGATCTTTAACAATTTTTTTGCAGGATTGAAGTGTATAGTTGTGGGTTCCTCAAGCTTGGAGGATCGACTGGTGGTGGTTTCCATCGTCTTCGCCCAAAAGATTCTAAGATCAAGCTCCCTCTTCTTCATACCAAGAGAACCCCATAGCCCAAAAGTTCCAGGCTTAGAAAGAAACTCCGGAAAAATCGATAAACTTTCTTTCCCCATCTTTTTTCTTTAATTGCATGTTCCTTGGAATGACCCTAAATTTCAATTTTATACATCTAAAGTATACATGCATTGTTTTCTATATCTAAGCTATAATTTATCAATTTCAAAGGATAGATCTAGGCAAGTTTAGCAATTTGTTTGATCTTTTCACTTAGAATTTAGATCAAAGTTTTTGCTTGGTTTTAAATTACTTATCAAGCTAATTGGTTGCCTTATGTTTGTTGTTTTAAAAAAACAAACAGAAGCATTCAAAGGACCCTAACTTAGGTCCATGCAAACTGCCCAAAAGGCCTAAAAAAATTGCATTTTCCCTTAGAAAATTTTCCAAAATTTTGATAAAAAAAAATTATTGTTTAAAATCTTTTCTCATCATTTTCTAACTTTGTTTACTTGCTGTTTTTCTTGCAGCAAATACAGGTTCAAGAGGAGATTCTGTCAGTTTTAGGCAAAATCAAGGCTCTCAAGGGACCCTGGGGGGTTTTAACTTCGTCTAACGAAGTTTTCCTTTTTTTTGTCTCTTTCTTGTATTCTTCTAAATGATCCAATTATAAGGATCCCTTTCTTTCTAAAGAAGCTAAAGGCTTAAAGAGAACATTGGTTCTCCGTTGTAATAGTGCAATAAAAGCGGGCCCTTTGTGCCCAGTTTCTTCATCCCCGTTAGGGGGATTTGTGTTGTGGGTTTTGTTTCATTTTTTGGATTGATGCATGCTTAAAATCTAGTAATCAAATACACAAGTCAAAAACATCAAAGACACTACAACCCTCTAATTTTTTCATGCATGTCAACTAAGTCTTAAAAATCTATCATGCATGTTTGGTTAGTTTTCTATTTCAAGTTTCTTTCCTTGCAACAGTATTCAAATTTCTAAAAGTATCTTGTAAATCTTGTTATCAACTACAAAGCAGGGTACTTAAACTTAATTGTTGCAAATTTATTTCTCTATCTTTACATTTTCAAGTGTTTGTGCAAGTACTTTAGTTACAAAGCAGGGTGTGATTTATCTTTTTCAAGCTTTATTCAAGTAATTGAACCTTGCTAGCTTAATAGGACAATCTCTAAAGTTGTTAGTTCAATGGGAGGAAAAGGCCTAAAAGTGACCTGTGAAGTAAGACGGTTTACCGTGTTGTACATCCATCACTTTTGGTGAGTTTATTGGTGAGGCCATTGGGTTTCGGTAAACTCTCAGCAAGTCCAAGCAAAGACCTAGCCTCTAAAGGGGGCAAACTCTCTTCACTAACTAAATACAAAATTTACCTTAATAAAATCTTCGATCTACACTGCCCACGACTCCTTTTAAGGCACTGGTTAAAAACACATTTATTTTTCTTATGTGAGCAGTTACACTTATGCATATGGTCTAACTTCCTTTTATGCTCTTAAGTCTTGTAAATATTGTATCCTTTAATTTATGAATGTCTTATGAGCAAAGTGTTTTATGATGATGATAAATGCTAAGATTTTGTTTCAAGTAATAAACCCCTAGATTAAGTGTCTTTTCTCTCTTAGTTTAGAAAAGCCTTAGATTTATTTTTATAGGGACTACCCCCTTTGGCTTCGCTAGGAGTTGGCCTAGACGGAGGAGTTGAGGATCAGGTGACAGCACCTTGACTCGAGAATTGCCCCCAAGAACACACCAAGTGGATTGAAGGTTTCTTCCACGTTACCCCAGGTGTGTATTAGGACGGCAACAGGACATATATGACTGTCCACTAGGATAGATGAAGTGGATTTTTGACGAATCACCTCAAGAAGCACCTCTGATCTGGACTTTGATTCTTGAAGGGTTGTCTGTGTGCCTTTCAAGAATCTTCGAGTGCTATCCAACTCCTGAGTGAGTTGGTCCACCTCCAACCCCTACTCATAGTCATGCTGAGGTACCACCTCATGCCTCTCACTGCTAGTGCCCACACTAGAATCCCCAACAACACTCTCTGCAGAAGATAAAGTGTTGAACTGCTCACTGTCTACTGTGCCACTGAGTCCTCCTATATGCCATTGCACCTCATCACTTGCACTAGATGCTATCTCCCTCTGAATCACACGGTATTCTATATGAGCAGCCGTATCCTCCTATGCACTCACCCTGCTACTATCATCTGTGCCTAGATCCCATATAGATGTGTCCAGACACATGCTATGGTCGTCCTGACCAATAAAGAGTACATCCTCATCAATGCAGGTCGATCCTGGAAGTAAGTGCCCCATCAACCTGTCAGTCTCCATAATTTGCTCAACTAATGGAGTCTCCAAAAGCGGTGACTCAATCTCCTCATGCTGGTGTGTGAATGTAAGATCAA